>CM038723.1:34379300-34591800 GCA_021613375.1 Megaleporinus macrocephalus
TGTGTTCACTAGTGTGTGTGTGTATATGTGGGTGTTTCACTGCCCCCTAGTGTGTGTGTGTGTGTGTTCATTAGTGTGTGTGTATATGTGGGTGTTTCACTGCCCCCTAGTTTGTGTGTTCACTAGTGTGTGTGTGTGTGTGTGTGTATATGGGTGTTTCACTGCCCCCTAGTGTGTGTGTGTTCATTAGTGTGTGTGTATATGTGGGTGTTTCACTGACCCCTAGTGTGAGTGTTCACTAGTGTGTGTGTATATATGGGTGTTTCACTGCCCCCTAATGTGTGTGTGTGTGTGTTCATTTGTGTGTGTGTATATGTGGGTGTTTCACTGCCCCCTAGTTTGTGTGTTCACTAGTGTGTGTGTATATATGGGTGTTTCACTGCCCCCTAGTGTGTGTGTTCACTAGTGTGTGTATATGTGGGTGTTTCACTGACCCCTAGCGTGTGTTTTCCCTAGTGTGTGTGTGTGTATGTGGGTGTTTCACTGCCCCCTAATGTGTGTTTGTGTGTGTTCATTAGTGTGTTTATATGTGGGTGTTTCACTGCCCCCTAGTTTGTGTGTTCACTAGTGTGTGTGTGTGTGTATATATGGGTGTTTCACTGCCCCCTAGTGTGTGTGTGTTCATTAGTGTGTGTGTATATGTGGGTGTTTCACTGCTCCCTAGTGTGTATGTTCACTAGTGTGTGTGTATATGTGTGTGTTTCACTGCCCCCTAGTGTGTGTGTGTTCATTAGTGTGTGTGTGTATGTGCGTGTTTCACTGCCCCCTAGTGTGTGTGTGTGTGTGTGTGTGTATGTTTACTAGTGTTTGTGTGTATATGTGTGTGTTTCACTGCATGGATGGGTTAAATGTGGAGGTTAAATTCTGCTGTGTGCAAACACACAAGTGGCAAATAGTTCTAACTCTTCTATTCTAATATCCTCACTGTCCAGTGAAAACCATATTTTCCATTTTTTTGGTGATGTTTAGTTTTCTATGTACATTGAATTCTGCAGTCGTCCTTTACATTGTTTCAAAATTTCATGATGATTGGACGAATAGAAATGCTCCAAAATAACTGGGAAACTTTTCTGGTTCCATTGACTTGCATTAACAGTGAAGCAGCTTGTTCCCCTCTCCTGTAAAGTTGCCACTTTGGAGATTCTTGTTCTTCTTTGGACAGCAACGACATGTACAACATATTTTTGCATATATCGTTCAATTTCTTTAATTATATAGGTACTTGCATATTACATATATGAATTACTAATGTATGTATACAGAACACACTTTATTATTTAATATTAAACAGTATTAATAGAGCAAGTAGTGCTTTTACATACATCAGTGCGTGTACTTAACCCTTTCCAATCTTCTCCTTCTATAAACAACCCAGTGTTATTTACAGTTCTCATCTAATACCTGCTTTGACTGCTCAGTACTTCATTAAGCTAAATCAAGATTACTGCTGAAGGAACTGAACACATTCACACAATGTCTGGGGCGTCCAGGAGAAATCTGGAACTACACTTCTTCAAACTGGATCAAGATCTGATCTACTTCTTTCACAATAAGATATTCATGTTACTTTGTATTGTATGTATGATTATTTACATATGTTCTAATCAGATCTGGTGTTCTTAGTGGTGAACATACACTGGGATTGACTGGCATTGTGTAGCATCAATAGTATGTCTATGTATTGCACTGCATGAACACATAGTGTTGTATTAATACATATAGCTTTATTTTAATTACTCCCTATGACGCATGTATCCCAGTCGCCACACGGTGGAGCAAATCCGTTCCAAACTTTATCCCCACTTCACTCCCAACAAAGTTTGCGCGTTTCTCGAGCCTCGCTGCCTCTGACACCTCCAGCTCCACACAGCTGCTGCGACTATAGGGGGGAGGGCTGGTGGAGGGATGGATGGATGGATGGATTTACTCCTTTACTACTTTTTTGCCTGTTGCGTGAACGGATCTCGCGCAGACCGGTTCCCTCGGATTGTACTCCCTAAGACCTTTCTGCTGCACGTCACGCGAGCCTCGAGGCGCACCTGCACCTCTCTGGGTTGTTTTGCCTGCTTCTGCTGTCAGGGGCGCGAGCGCGCCGCGCAGGAACCCCGCTGTTTTTGTTGTTGGGCGCTGTTTTGCGCGCGCGCGCGCCACTTTTCTCCTCCTTTCTCAAAGTCACACTGTAAGCAATGCTGCTCTTTCTTTCCCCCTCGTGCTGCACTTTTCCCCCTCAGTCAGCACTAACGTCCCCCTCCAGATGTGAGTGCTCCGAGTAGCCCCCTCTCTCTCTCTCTCTCTCTCTCTCCCTCTCCCTCACTCACTCTCTCTCTCGCTCTCTCTCTCTCTCCATGATCGTGTCCTCCGCGGAGGCGCGCTCGGACTCGAGCACCCCGCGCACGCTCAGCCCCACCGGCCACGCGCTGGTGGCCGCGTGCCTCGGTCTGATCGGCGCGCTCGGGATCCTCAATAACCTGCTGGTGCTCGTGCTGTTCGGCCGCTACAAGGCGCTGCGCTCGCCCATCAACCTGCTGCTGCTCAACATCTCCGTCAGCGACCTGCTGGTGTGCGCGCTCGCCACGCCGTTCAGCTTCGCGGCCAGCGCGCGCGGACGCTGGCTGATCGGGGAGGAGGGCTGCGTGTGGTACGGCTTCGCCAACTCGCTGCTGGGTGAGTAGACGGGGCGCGCGCGACACAGGCGTCTGGACGGCTGCGGGGTTGCGTTCGAGATGCTGTCGCGCGGACAGTATTGCAGTAGCGCGCGCATGTGATGTTGAACTGGTGTGGCATTGCCCGCGCAGTGGTGCATTAGCACGTGCAGCGTTGAGTTAGTTGTGCAGGGTGGCGAAATTGTTGCAGTCGTGCAGTGTTGCAGTTGTGCAGTCTTATATCAGTGCTGCATTAGTGAGGTGGGAACTCTTGCGTGAACAGGTCGTGTTGCAACAGCTCGTGCGATATTGCATGGGCAGCCGCGGTGATATAGAATCCATTGTGTTGGTGTTGCATTAACTTTTGTAGAGTGGCTTTGCAGTTGCAGTGGTGCATTAACACCACATTCATTTATCTCTAACAACTACTACTAACAACTTTCAGAAGGACTTGGTGTTGCATTAATACTCAGAGTTGCATTAAAATTTACTGTTCCATTAACACACATTGCATTGTGTTATTGTGTGTATTTGCTCATGTTGCATTGCACATATTATGTTGCATTAACGTAGATTGTGTTGCATAAAAACATGCTTTGAGCTGCATTGTAAACACAGGGTTGCATTAGCACATATTGCATAGTGCACTTAACATGCATTGTGTTGCAAATTGTTTCTGCTGCCTTAGTTGTGTTAACATGCATTTAGTTACATTAACACATATGGTGTTGCATGCATGCACCTGGTGTGATGTTACCACACATCGTATTGCATGACATGGTTTAATATCATTGCATAGCATTTAATATGGTGTAATATGAATTGCATTAAAATACATTGTATTGCATGAACACATGAACTGACCATGTGTTGCATCATGTTGCATTAACACATGCAGAGTTTTAAACACAGTGTTGCATCAGTATGTCTAGCATCTTGTATTATGTTGCTGAAAGCAATACAAACAATGCATAAAACATGCATTGAGCTGCATTGTAAACACAGAGCTGCATTAGCACATATTGTATAGTGCACTTAACATGCATTGTGTTGCGAATTGTTGTTGCTGCCTTAGTTGCTGCATTAACATGCATTATGTTGCGTTACCATGCATTGCGTTACATTAACACATATGGTGTTGCATGCACTTACAAGGTGTGGTGTTACCATACATTGTATCGCATGACATGTTTTAATATAATTGCATAGCATTTTAATATGGTGTAAAATGAATTGCATTAACATACATTGTATTGCATGAACACATGAACTGACCTTGTGTTGCATCATATTGCATGAACACATGCAGAGTTTTTAACACAGTGTTGCATCAGTATGTATTGCATCTTGTATAATGTTGCTGTACAGCAATTAAACAATGCATAAAAACATGCACTGTTGCCTCTGGCTTGCTCACAGTGGATAAAGTGTTGTGATTTCATGTTTTCATGCTTTTAAACTCCTGTTAAGCTGATTTTGTTGTAAAAAGCGCTACACAATTAAACTTGACTTGATTTAACATATCTACAGTGATCACTACCATCCAGCTACATCTATATGAGCTTCGTTATTGGCCTTTCTTCACTGGGGCTTTTGCTATGTGGTAGCTGTTGTTGTGTGATATTTATACATGGCATCTACTGTTATTGTGTTGTTATGTTAGAGTAACACAGAGTGACGACCCTTCTTGTCACCCTGTGATGTTTTCTTAATCCCAGGATTAAGGACTTGTAACAATAGACACAAGGCAAATTGAAAGCTGTATGGAAGGTAAAAGTAAAACCTGTGAATGCACAGGGATGGAAACCCAATGCAGTGTGTTTGTGAATGGCTGAAATCTGCCTTTTAATTAGGTTTTATAATTGCGGTGTTCATTTCCCGAACCACTGGGACTGAAGCTAGAATGGAGCTGCATGTAAATGCCAGTAAGTGTGGACTCAAAGCTGCCTGACTGCTTAAATTAGAGCGAGTTAAGAGCTAGCGTGAGTTCAAAGAGTCAGTGTTGTTTCAGTTACATGATGTTATGTTGGCCAGTCTCCGGACGTTGGTAGTAGATTTGATGTTTTCGTTCTTTTTTCTTGTGACTCATTCGTAAGTACAGCTGCTGGTGGTGTAGAAATTGAATCTGACGGTCAAGTGCATTGATTTTTAAATGCTAAAGTTGATAGTAATGGATTCTAATGATATCTATAGTTCAATATTTAATTCATTTTATGGCCAACAATGCAAGTTTTGGGTTATTTGTAAAATGATACCTCTGTCCCACAAGGGTTTTGGGTAGGACGATTATGAAATTACGCTGATTAGCATAACGTGCTTCGATGCGTCACAAAGACGACCGCGTCTACTGAAAGCATGGATCATCCGGAGCACGAGCTGCAGCTACAAACAATCACTCGCGTGTATCTAAAGTTGTGGGGGTGTTTCACACAGAAACACAACAGTGTGGTGCTCTGTCAGCTCTGCACAGTGGAGATGATCACAACAGTACAACTGCTCTACATGAGACCTTGAAGATCAAACATCCCGTAGAGCTTCATCAACACAGCAGCAGCACAGCACCTGTTTACCTGTTTATCTTATCTTAACAGATTATTTTAAGATTATTAACACGTGTATCATGTTTCTTTTAGTAGAGTCACTTGAAAACTTGCTAAGCCTTTCCCGACAGCTTGTGTCTAAAATTCGATCTTCATCTACCAATCTGTTTTAATTTGAAATGCCTTACCATAGGGCGGCACAGTGGTGTAGTGGTTAGCATCATCGCCTCACAGCAAGACGTTCCGGGTTTGATTCCCGGTCCGGGCCGTTCATGTTCTGCCTGTGCTTGAGTGGGCTTCTTCCGGGTACTTCGGTTTCCTGCCACAGTCCAAAAGACATGCGTGATCGATTGATCGTTCACTGATGCTGAGCAGACACTAGAAGACTCTGAAAAGACGTTTAATAGACTAAAGTCTGACTCCCTCTCAAGTCTAAAGACTAGTCACTGACTGATTTTCCAAAGACTGGGGGTCTTTCAGAGTCACTATTTACAAGACTGCTACCTGATTCCTTTTGAGATTATTTCCTATTTATATGATTGAAGTTATGTTAGTTATGAAGTTAAGTTATTAAGCAATATTCAGCTTAAACTGTATGGTTAGCTGCTAGGCTAACTGTAAACACTGTAGCCCTGTTCAGCAGTGTTTTAGTTTAGCATACTCAGCGAGGATTTCGAGGACATCAGTGATTTCTGTTCACCTTTCTTCCTTTTCCACTCTGTCGTGGTATAAATGTGAAGACACGTAAAAGAGGCACTCTTGCTCACTCCACAGCTCACTCCACAGCTCTACCAGTCTCTCCTCCTTCTGTAAAGTCCAGGAGAACCGCAGGTTCCGAACCCTCACCGGACTCCCCTCCATGTGTAACTTCTTTACCCGCCAGACATACCTTGTGTTCCTTGTGGCTTCCCGTTTGGTGGAGAACAGAACTCTCTTATTGGTTGTCAGCAATGTTCACGTGACTATGTGCATGAGCCAAGACTTCAGACTTATGATAATATTAAGCACAGTAGATTTTATCGGAACGTTAGGACGAGAACAAGACTGACTTAACCCGGCAGTCTTGACCACCTCACACTAAACAATCAAGATGATGCGAGAACGACTCAACTCCAGCAAGACTCATGATTTTATTCCGATACGAGAAATTTGTCTGCGACCGTAAAATCGCTTGGAAATCGTTTGGTGTAAGGTCAGCATAAGCTGCCCATAGGTTTGAGTGTGTGGTTGGCCATGCGATGGACTGGAGACCTGTCCATAGTGTACACCGCCTTCGCCTGGTGACACAGGGATTGGCTTTAGCCCCCCTGTGACCCCAACTAGTGGGATAAAGCAGAAGATAATGGATGGATGGATGACTTGCTGTACTTTTGAGACCCTTATATATGAATTTTGAGGTTTGGCTTTTTTCATGCATGTAAATTGCTGTGCATGGTGCTTGGCTGCATAGGGCAGATATAGCCTATAGAGAATAGAGAGAAAGTCAGTGGAATACTCCTTTCTGTTCCCCTCATATTCTTTGGTAAGATTCCAAATGACAGTGCCGGCCCTGAAATAGCAAGAATCTTATATAAATTATAAGATTGTATTAAGTAAGAACAGAACTCTGGATAGCCGGAAGTTGAAGTGGTACCTGTCAGCTCTTATTTAAGAGTATATATATTCATATCAGTTCTTTCTTGCAGCATTGGCAGCCCGCTTACTCAGAGTTCTCCCAAATCTAGAGAACAGAATTCAGCTGGACAGTTTAGTGCTCACTTTTCTCTTGGCCAGCTATATCTGGTTGCATCATTATCATGACAGAGCTAACAATGCAGTCAGGGTAAGGCACCACAAGCTATAATTTGTTAAGCCTCGCTGCAGCATTGACCTTTGCGATATTGATATGACAGAAGGCTGCATTATGAAAATGAACCTGTAATCTTCTTGCTGTACTGTTCTAGATATGGTTCCGTATTCATGTAAGCTAATTATGTAGAATGATCTACCTTAAAATCGCCTGTAGAGTTTTCAGACAAAGCGTACCAGAGAGATGAGGCTTATGTCTTTGCTGATGCTAGAATGATGGAAGTATATAAGGAATATGGAAGTGTATGTGAAACATGGCGGAGGTAGTATTGTGTATGGCTGCACTGGATTCTTAAGGGAGCAGAAGCTACACAGGCCCAACCAAATGCTTTAAAACTCTTCTAAAGCTCCTTTGCCTTGCAGAAGTTAGGAACCTCCCTGGCCCTGAGCTTGCACTGGTCAAATCATTCACTTAGCCTGAACCCCACTGAGCAGCATTTCACTTCTTATTGAAAATGAGACTGCAGGGGAAATTTCTATGAAATGAGCAGGAAATGGCTACATTATAGCAGAATAGCACGTGGGAAGAAATCTTTTCTCTGTGTCCGGAGAAGTTAATGATGAGAATGAAGGATATAATGAGGGCTCTGCTGGACGGTGCCCAATGTGAAACACTCCTCTGCCCTCAAGGTGCAACAGCTTAAGACTGGATGCTGCACGCTTTACACTAGGAATGCACTTTTGGCCTTTTTGGCCACTGCATGGACAAAAGTATGCAGACACCTGACTGTCTTGCCTGTATGCACTTGTTGGACACACTGTTCCAACAACATGTGTATTGACATGGGTGTCCCCCTGTCATATGCAACTATAACATTGTCCTTTTCTGGGAAACTTTGGAGCCTGTCCATAAGAATTTGTGCCCATTCAATCAAAAGAGCAGTGGTGAGATCAGGCACTGATGTTGGGCAAGAAGGTCAATTTTTCCCAAAGCTGATCAGTGGGTTGAGGTCAGGGATCTGTACAGGCGCTCTACACTGAACTCATCAAATATTGTCTATGGAATGCAAAGGAACCCAAACCCTGAAAAAAGAGCCCCAGATCATTATCCCTCCTCTACCAAACCTTTGTGACTATACATTCCTGTAGTTAGTGTTCTAATGCCAGATGGAGAAGCGTGATTCATCACTCCAGAGAACATACCTCCACTGCTCCAGAGTCCAGCCCTCCAGCCCCTCCAGCAGATACCTGGCCTTGTGCATGTTGACCTTGTGCTACAGCTGCTCTGCCTTGAAAACCCATTTTAGAAGCTTGTGATGCGCAGGTCTTGTGTTGATGCTGTTTTCAGAGGCAGTTTGGAAAGTTGTAGTGAGTGAATAGGTGGCATGTTGTGCTGGTAGGTGTGCTGTGTCTGATCTACTTGTACCAGCACAAAACACCATCACATCAGTGTCACTGCAGTGAACTGATCTACCACTAAGCCTAGAGAGTATCATTATTTTAGGATATTGGCTCAGTTGTCCAGGACAGAACTAACAGGGTGGTACAGGTTGCATACTATGTCTGAAGTCACTGACCTCTCCTACTGCCATTTTTTTGTCTATGGAGACTCATTTCAGTGGCTCAAAAGTAACTGGCCAAATTAACATTACCATAAATAAAATGTTCATTTTTAATACTTTGTTGAGAATCCTTTGCAGACTATGACTGCCTGATCTCTGGAACCCATGTATATCACCAAACGCTGGGTTGTGATGCTTTGTCAGGCCTTTACTGTGGCTGTCTTCAGTCGTGGCTTGTTTGAGGGTTTTTCAGCCTTAAGTTTTATCTTAAGCAGTGAAATCAATGCTCAATCGGGTTGAGATCTGGTGATTGGCTCGACTATTGCAGAATATTCTACTTCTTTGCCTTAAAAAACTCCTGGGTTGATTTCACAGTATGTTTTGGGTCATTGTCGATCTGTACTGTGAAGCACCGTCCAATCAACCTTGCTGCATTTGGTTGCATCTGAGCCGAAAGTATATCCCTGTACACTTCAGAATTCATCCAGCTGCTTCTGTCTTCTGTCACATCATCAATTAACACCAGTGACCCAGTGCCATTGGAAGCCATGCATGCCCATGCCATCACACTGCCTCCACCATGTTTTACAGAGGATGTGGTGTGCTCTGGTGCTTTCTTCTTCCCATCATTCTGATACAGGTTGATCTTAGTTTCATCTGTCTAAAGAATGCTGTTCCAGAACTGTGCTGGCTTCTTTAGATGTTTATTGGAGTCTAATCTGGGGTTTCTAGGTTTAAGGGTTAATTCATGGTTTGCAACTTATGGTGAACCCTCTGAAGTCCTCTCTTTATGGTAGTCTTAGATACTGATACACCTACTTCCTGGAGAGTGTTCTTCACTTGGTTGGATGTTGTGAAGAGGTTTTTCTTCACCATGGTAAGGATTCTGTTAACATCCACCACTGTAGTCCTCTGTAGCTGATAGCCCATGCAGTCCATGAAATAGCTGTTGGGATAATTGTCCAATTACTTTTGGTTGCTAGAAAAAGAGGCAGCTTTATATTAAAGAGCTGTCATTCCTAAACCCTTCCTTCAATTAGGATATCCTTAAATTAAAGCTGAGAATGTGCCTGTGAAGCCCATATTGATTATATCTCGAATATGTTTTGGTAAACAGCTAAAATGCCAAAACCTGGACGTGTCACAGTCCAAATATTTCTGGGCCTAACTGTAGTTCACTGCTGGATTACAGCCACTGAAGATCTCGTGTTATCAGTCTGTACTCTTCGTCATAATGTCTTCATGAGAAAAGACAAGTAGCGAATTAAAGATTTGCTGGTGAAATGCAAAAACGCCCCCAAAGCTGATTGATAATCAACTTGCTTTCATGCACGAAAAAGCTTTTGGCCCTAATAGGTGACGGATCCTGTGAGGTTAGAGGCTTTCGCAGTGAATGTAGGTGTTCATTAAACTCCCTGTATGTTTACTTTGCCACCATCCCACCATCTGTCCTGTCACCTGTAGCTCTGATCTTGTGACTCTTCCTCCCCAGGTTCAAGCAGAATGTGTCCCTGTAGATGTTTCCTCCATTAACTTGCACTTGAACCGAGCGCTTGGTTAATGGCGTACCATCAGACTTCTCAGCAGAGCCAGGTGGAAGCAGCCTGACCGCATACGTTAACCTTGTTTTACTGCACGTACCTCAAAATAGGGCTAAATCAGATTTAGGACTCTGGAGGGCCTCCAGGTGCCTTTTAGCCAATACGTTTAATACTAGCATATTAGATTTCATATGCACCTTATCATGTCAAGCATTATGTAATTTCTTACTCACTCACTTAATCCTATTCGTCTACTTTAGAGTATATAGGCCACAGCGTGTTATTTAGTAGCAGCTCGAACAGCATAATACGCTTACGACTGTTTCATGTTTTAAGGATCGGATGTAATGAAACTCATCTGAATGTGATCATTGACCTCCCCGGAGTATATACGTGGGGGACCCTAAGCTCCTTAAAGCTTTTTATGGCATTTATGACCCAATTATATCAAATTTTACATTTGAGTTACTGAATAATAAGCTTTAGTATGTGGTATCCCAGGATTCTGAGAGGTTAAACTAGGAGTAAGATGCAAAAAAATCTATTTTCTTACAAGAACCTCAGACTATCGCTATTGATTGTAGCTGTAGTCAGTGGAGAGCCCTCAGGCGTTCAGAGATGGCCTAATTATTTCTGGGAAGAAACTAAAAGACTGGCGTCAGGTTGGGGTAATTGGCTGTTGATGGTCTACTTGCTATCCCAGGCTCTTGGTGAGCGCTGGTGGCAGTTTCTCCTCTGCTGTGTTTGAGAAGGAGCATTCACCTAAGCGTTGTGTCCTGTGCCTCCTTTTTTGCCAAGGCACCACATTGGTGTCAGAAGTGGGGTATTACAGTTGGGATACAAGAGCTCAAGCTTACGATCAAAGAGCACCGTGAGGAACCATGGTAAAGTAGATGGATCCTAGTTGAGATCCATCTCCAGAAGATGTTGGAGAACACAGCACGGATGCCTAGACGGCAGCTGATGAGGATCTGCCAGTAGAGCAGCGTGGAGTCCAAATAGTGCTGGCCATGACCTTCCAGCATTGCTTCAAGCTTGCGACAGAGCTGGGTGCAAGGATGTGCTGCTGCTGGAGAAGTTGACGTGGCCCTGAGGGTGGACGGGCTAGGTGGTGTTCTCAGAACAATAGACTGACCGCCCCAGAGTCCAGACCTCAACATCACTGATGTGTTTGGGCTCAAACCAACTTCTGATCTTTGGAGGTTTTGTCTCTTTGAGAAACTCAAGTCGAGTCTCCTGAAAAAATTGGAAGCTGTTGCCGTCTAGGCATCCATGCTGCCGCCTCTTGTGCCATGATGTTGATGTCAGGACTCTGGAGTGGTCAAGTCCATTGTTCTGAGAACATCACCTGCCTAGCCGACCAAGCTTCTCCAGCAGGACAGGCCAGGTAGTGTTGACCATGACCCTTCCAGCTGTGCTTCAAGCTTGCAGCATAGCTGAGTTCAAGGATTTGGCAGTCATACCCAGCGCTCGGCTTGGCAGTGCGTCCTGGATGTGCTGCTGCTGGAGAAGCTGGGTCAGCACATGGTGGACGGGCTAAGTGGTGTTCTCAGAACAATGGACTGACCCCACCCCAGAGTCCAGACCTCAACATAACTAAATGTGTTTGGGCTCAAACCAACTTCTAAGACTGATCTTTGGAGGTTTTGTCTCTTTGAGAAACTCAAGTCGAGTCTCCTGAAAAAATTGGAAGCTGTTGCCGTCTAGGCATCCATGCTGCCGCCTCTTGTGCCATGATGTTGATGTCAGGACTCTGGAGTGGTCAAGTCCATTGTTCTGAGAACATCACCTGCCTAGCCGACCAAGCTTCTCCAGCAGGACAGGCCAGGTAGTGTTGACCATGACCCTTCCAGCTGTGCTTCAAGCTTGCAGCATAGCTGAGTTCAAGGATTTGGCAGTCATACCCAGCGCTCGGCTTGGCAGTGCGTCCTGGATGTGCTGCTGCTGGAGAAGCTGGGTCAGCACATGGTGGACGGGCTAAGTGGTGTTCTCAGAACAATGGACTGACCCCACCCCAGAGTCCAGACCTCAACATAACTAAATGTGTTTGGGCTCAAACCAACTTCTAAGACTGATCTTTGGAGGCTGTGCCTCTTTGAGAAACTCAAGTCGAGTCTCCTGACAAGAGTGGAAGCTGTTGCCATCTAGGCATCCATGCTGCCACCTCTTGTGCCATGATGGTTGATGTCAGGACTCTGGAGTGGTCAAGTCCATTGTTCTGAGAACATCACCTGCCTGGCCGACCAAGCTTCTCCAGCAGGACAGTCCAGGTAGTGTTGAGATGGCAGCTGATGAGGATCTGCCAGCAGAGCAGCGTGGATTCCAAGTAGTGTTGACCATGACCCTTCCAACTGTGCTTCAAGCTTGCAGCATAGCTGAGTTCAAGGATTTGTCAGTCATACCCAGCTTTCGGCATGGCAGTGTGTCCTGGATGTGCTGCTGCTGGAGAAGCTGGGTCAGCACATGGTGGACGAGCTAGGTGGTGTTTTCAGACCTCACCATTAGGGCTGGGTATCACCACTGATTTCCCGGATCGATTAGATTCTGATTCGCCAGGTCCCAATTCAATATGCTTTCCGATTCGATTCAATATGGATTGATTTAGGGATATTTAATAATATGTTTTGTTTGAATATGAAAAGAGATTTTCAGAGAACTAATGTAGTAAATGTACAAGGAACCCTCAACCTACCATTACTAAAAACATTAGTGTTCATTAGTTTATATACCGCCATGGTTTCTGAATCCAAAATGTAGCCAGACATCTGCTTTCAAGTTCTGGGGCGCCTTCAATTGGGCGATTTAGGGGGGTCTGGAATGCTAATTTTAAAGGTCAATCTCGGGTTTATGCGAATCGATATCGGATTATTCAAATGAAGATCGATTTTAATCGAAAAAACGACTTTTTAAACACACCCCTACTCACCATCATTGAGTTTGTTTGGGCTCAAACCAACTTCTAAGACTGATCTTTGGAGATTGTGTCTCTTTGAGAACCTCAAGTCGAGTCTCCTGAGAAGACTGGAAGCTGTAGTAAGGAAGCTTCCAGGCTGGGCAAGTGGACAGGGTGATATTATTATATAGCTAATGAGGCTTCTGTGTGATTTTCTCTCCGCTGAACTCTACTCTCTGCAGTACTGAAGCAAAGTAGCGACGGTGGTTTTGAAAAGGAGTGTTATTAGGAGGATGGATTGCGCTAACATTTACTCTGTCATACGCAGGCCAAGCTGACCATTCAGCTCAGCAGGAGAGGTTAATTGGCCAGCTTTGTTTCTTCTGCACAGCGCTGACCACAAGAATGCTGCTTTTGTTCGGATCCAGGAGTTGCCTCCTAGCCAGTATATCGTGCTTCAGCGATTGGGAAGGAAATGATTTGCTCTAATCACATTAAATTTAATGAGCGCGCAGTATCCCATTGTTAGGCTCTCACTGGACTTTATGTACCCGGCTCATATTTTCATTTGCATCCGATTAACGCTCAACACCAGGTGGCCTTGTGTGCGTTAGAACAGTCTTACTGAGGGCTCCAAACAAAAAAGCCTCCAACAGCACAGCGCTCGGGGGAGTTCTCGGACTTATGTTATTTAGCTCCTGCGTACGCTCCGACAGTTTAGTTAATGGCTCAGCGACGGGGAAGTAAAGGGATCCGATTTCAGGCAGGACAACAAGTTGTGTTAAAATATCAAAACACGCTGGGACCTGTTTATAAAGCAGGCCAGTATAACGGGTGTGTTCGTGCACGCAACAGTCAATCCTAACACACCAATAGACCTCCTGCGTTGTGTTCTATGAGTCCGCGGTTGGTGAAGGAGAGGAATGAGACTCTGAGGCAACCGATGCTGGCAGTAGCTGTTCTTTTACTTCGCTGGTCTGTCTGTATGCATAAAAAATAATAAACAATTATTTGTAGACAATGTGCGCAGCAAATCTCTCCCATACAGGCAGGCTGTCAGCAGATACACTCGTACACTCATATGCAGAGGCCTACAGCTCCCTCCTCTCAGCTCGCAAACTGCGGACGAGCGGCTTACACACTTATATTTATGTTCAAAACTTATTTGAATGCAATAAGCTTAGAATAACATGCCAATACACACTTTCCTTTACACAAAGGTGAATAAAATAACATCTGGCACATACCAGCAGAATGTTATGTACATAACCAACTAATAGGAATATTTGTACGAATACAGAACGATGTAAAACAATATAACACGCAACTTGCAGAACAATATGGAGTATGAACATACCTGTATGCATACAAAAAAATAATAAACAATTATTTGTAGAACATGTGCGCAGCAAATCTCTCCCATACAGGCAGGCTGTCAGCAGATACACTCGTACACTCATATGCAGAGGCCTACAGCTCCCTGGTGGCAGAGAACATAGAAATTCCACTCAAGCACATGTCAAAATCTGCTCTGTACAGTGTTATGAACGATTTTAGCTACAAAATACTGAGCTAGAGAAATTTTATACTTTTTTTTGTGAGGAACATGACAAACACTGACCTCCTCTCAGCTCGCAAACTGCGGACTGAGAGGCTAACCGAAATGGCGGCGCTTGTAGCTGCTTCTTAAAGCGACAGTACAGGTATTAAACAAACTCCATTCTGAAATAACTCAATCCATAAAAATAAAAAATAATGCAATGTATTTATCAGGATTTGGTGGAGTTTCATACAGATATGCTTTTAATAATTTATTTCTTTTAACTGGGTTACACCAGCCAGGAATCATAATTATACCAGGAAGCATGAAGCTGGGGCTGCTAACAGCTGGATTATTCCATTTAAAGGCTGTAATATGTTGAAATCATTTCCCCCATTCATACAGAATGCATTCATATGTGCGTTTACTGAACATCGCACAACATAGCTCACCCAATCAGGTTTCAGAACCGAGGCCGTTTGTTAGCTTTACTAAGTGCGTACTGATAATGGCTGCCTCACAGTGAGGTGCCGGGCTGTGTTTTTTTTGTGTGGTTATTTTCCGAGTGATCCTTTTCCATTAGAAGTGTTTGGCAGCACTTCAGCTGAATCAATCACTCCGCAGTCAGCGCAGCATGGAACAAATGCCTGTCCCCGTGCCGGCATCATAATAAATTGGGATGAATTTGCACATGCCTGCATGTTTTTATGCAGAACAAATCAAATTCAAGCAACAAAACAGTTTTGCTCGCAAAAACTTGCCACTTGCACACCATCCGTGAGGAAAACCTCTTCATCTCATAGCCCAATAAGGAGATCCAGCATTAACAGCTTAGGCTCCATGTGTATCTGTAGCATCTGAGCTTTTAGTGCAGACAGTATTGTCCCTACACAAAACAAAGAAAACCCATTGACTCACAACACACTCACAATGAAAGCCAATAGGATGTGTATAGGATAGTGTGAATACTATAATGCCCTTGTAATGTTCTTTTTAAGCCTTAACAAGAGGCTAAGCGAAGCAAACCCCTCCATAATGCACAACCGTATTCATTTCCTTTGTTGCTGTATGTACTGCTGAGTATCTCTTTGGTAACTATATTAAAATCAGTTTATTTCATTATTTAATTTTCCAAGTGTTCATTAAAAATCTTGTTTTTGATCTTAAATCATTATTTTAATTATTATTTATTTACTTCATGAACACTGACTGCAAATGTTAACAAAGGTCAAGAGTTCCTATCAAACTCCATGACCCATGTTGGGTGTTAGAAGGCAGTGATAAAATAAAATATTTTTACAAACTAAGTAAAATAATAATGAAATATGTATTTGTGGTGATCAGAAATGAGTAAACTGACGAATTCATGAAAGCTCGAAAGATAAAATTAATTTATTGCAAAGATATAGAAGATAAAATCTCAGTCGGGTCACTTTTGAGCCAGGTTGTGCATTAAAGGGTTAAGATAAATTTAACATTTTTGTGTATGTATATTATAGACTTTGGCAATTTCTCATTTAAAATCCAATTCAGTGATTATTTCACGGTTCGACTAATAAACAGGCCATAATAAAAACCTTCAGCAGATTACATCTGTAAGAATAGCTGTTTTAGTACCAGTCAAACGTTTTAGATACACTACCAGCCAAACGTTTTAGATACACTACCAGCCAAATGTTTTAGATACACTACCAGTCAAACGTTTTAGTACACTACCAGCCAAACGTTTTAGATACACTACCAGCCAAACGTTTTAGATACACTACCAGTCAAACGTTTTAGTACACTACCAGCCAAACGTTTTAGATACACTACCAGTCAAACGTTTTAGATACACGACCCGTCAAACGTTTTAGATACACTACCAGCCAAATGTTTTAGATACACTACCAGTCAAACGTTTTAGATACACTACCAGACAAACGTTTTAGATACACTACCAGTCAAACGTTTTAGATACATGACCCGTCAAATGTTTTAGATACACTACCAGCCAAACGTTTTAGATACACTACCAGCCAAATGTTTTAGATACATTACCCGTCAAACGTTTTAGATACACTACCAGTCAAACATTTTCGATACACTACCAGCCAAACGTTTTAGTACACTACCAGACAAACGTTTTAGTACACTACCAGTCAAACGTTTTAGGTACACTACCAGCCAAACGTTTTAGTACACTACCAGTCAAACGTTTTAGATACACTACCAGTCAAATGTTTTAGATACACTACCAGTCAAATGTTTTAGATACACTACCAGACAAACGTTTTAGATCACTACCAGACAAACGTTTTAGATACACTACCAGACAAACGTTTTAGATACACTACCAGTCAAACGTTTTAGATACACTACCAGCCAAACGTTTTAGTTACACTACCAGCCAAACGTTTTAGTTACACTACCAGCCAAACGTTTTAGTACACTACCAGACAAACGTTTTAGTACACTACCAGTCAAACGTTTTAGTACACTACCAGTCAAACGTTTTAGATACACTACCAGCCAAACGTTTTAGTACACTACCAGCCAAATGTTTTTGTACACTACCAGTCAAACGTTTTAGATACACTACCAGCCAAACGTTTTAGTACACTACCAGACAAACGTTTTAGATACACTACCAGCCAAACGTTTTAGATACACTACCAGACAAACGTTTTAGATACACTACCAACCAAACGTTTTAGTACACTACCAACCAAACGTTTTAGTACACTACCAGCCAAACGTTTTAGTACACTACCAACCAAACGTTTTAGTACACTACCAGTCAAACGTTTTAGTACACTACCAGCCAAACGTTTTAGTACACTACCAGTCAAACGTTTTAGTACACTACCAACCAAACGTTTTAGTACACTACCAGCCAAACGTTTTAGTACACTACCAGCCAAACGTTTTAGTACACTACCAGCCAAACGTTTTAGAACACTACC
Source organism: Megaleporinus macrocephalus (assembly GCA_021613375.1). Classification (NCBI taxonomy): domain Eukaryota; kingdom Metazoa; phylum Chordata; class Actinopteri; order Characiformes; family Anostomidae; genus Megaleporinus; species Megaleporinus macrocephalus. The sequence goes on from CM038723.1 coordinate 34,396,752, forward strand.
AGCCAAACGCTTTAGATACACTACCAGCCAAACGTTTTAGTACACTACCAGCCAAACGTTTTAGTACACTACCAGCCAAACGTTTTAGAACACTACCAGTCAAACGTTTTAGAACACTACCAGTCAAACGTTTTAGATACACTACCAGCCAAACGTTTTAGTACACTACCAGCCAAACGTTTTAGAACACTACCAGTCAAACGTTTTAGATACACTACCAGCCAAACGTTTTAGTACACTACCAGCCAAATGTTTTTGTACACTACCAGTCAAACGTTTTAGATACACTACCAGCCAAACGTTTTAGTACACTACCAGACAAACGTTTTAGATACACTACCAGCCAAACGTTTTAGATACACTACCAGACAAACGTTTTAGATTACTACCAGACAAACGTTTTAGATACACTACCAGACAAACGCTTTAGATACACTACCAGACAAACGTTTTAGATCACTACCAGACAAACGTTTTAGTACACTACCAGCCAAACGTTTTAGTACACTACCAGCCAAACGTTTTAGATACACTACCAACCAAACGTTTTAGATACACTACCAACCAAACGTTTTAGTACACTACCAGCCAAACGTTTTAGTACACTACCAGCCAAACGTTTTAGTACACTACCAGACAAACGTTTTAGTACACTACCAACCAAACGTTTTAGTACACTACCAACCAAACGTTTTAGTACACTACCAGCCAAACGTTTTAGTACACTACCAGCCAAACGTTTTAGTACACTACCAGCCAAACGTTTTAGTACACTACCAGCCAAACGTTTTAGTACACTACCAGCCAAACGTTTTTGTACACTACCAGTCAAACGTTTTAGATACACTACCACCCAAACGTTTTAGTACACTACCAGTCAAACGTTTTAGTACACTACCAGCCAAACGTTTTAGTACACTACCAGTCAAACGTTTTAGTACACTACCAACCAAACGTTTTAGTACACTACCAGCCAAACGTTTTAGTACACTACCAGCCAAACGTTTTAGTACACTACCAGCCAAACGTTTTAGAACACTACCAGTCAAACGCTTTAGATACACTACCAGCCAAACGTTTTAGTACACTACCAGCCAAACGTTTTAGTACACTACCAGCCAAACGTTTTAGAACACTACCAGTCAAACGTTTTAGATACACTACCAGCCAAACGTTTTAGTACACTACCAGCCAAATGTTTTTGTACACTACCAGTCAAACGTTTTAGATACACTACCAGCCAAACGTTTTAGTACACTACCAGACAAACGTTTTAGATACACTACCAGCCAAACGTTTTAGATACACTACCAGACAAACGTTTTAGATCACTACCAGACAAACGTTTTAGATACACTACCAGACAAACGCTTTAGATACACTACCAGACAAACGTTTTAGATCACTACCAGACAAACGTTTTAGTACACTACCAGCCAAACGTTTTAGTACACTACCAGCCAAACGTTTTAGATACACTACCAACCAAACGTTTTAGATACACTACCAACCAAACGTTTTAGTACACTACCAGCCAAACGTTTTAGTACACTACCAGCCAAACGTTTTAGTACACTACCAACCAAACGTTTTAGTACACTACCAGCCAAACGTTTTAGTACACTACCAGCCAAACGTTTTAGTACACTACCAACCAAACGTTTTAGTACACTACCAGCCAAACGTTTTAGTACACTACCAGCCAAACGTTTTAGTACACTACCAGCCAAACGTTTTTGTACACTACCAGACAAACGTTTTAGATACACTACCAGACAAACGTTTTAGATCACTACCAGACAAACGTTTTAGATGCACTACCAAACGTTTTAGATGCACTACCAGACAAACGTTTTAGATACACTACCAGACAAACGTTTTAGATCACTACCAGACAAACGTTTTAGATACACTACCAGACAAACGTTTTAGATACACTACCAGACAAACGTTTTTGATCACTACCAGACAAACGTTTTAGATACACTACCAGACAAACGTTTCAGATACACTACCAGACAAGCGTTTCAGATACACTACCAGACAAACGCTTTAGTACAATACCAGACAAACGTTTTAGTACACTACCAGACAAACGTTTTAGTACACTACCAGACAAACATTTTAGATACACTACCAGTCAAACGTTTTAGATACACTACCAGTCAAACGCTTTAGTACACTACCAGACAAACGTTTTAGTACACTAACAGTCAAACGTTTTAGATACACTACCAGTCAAACGTTTTAGATACACTACCAGACAAACGTTTTAGATACACTACCAGTCAAACGTTTTAGATACACTACCAGACAAACGTTTTAGTACACTACCAGTCAAACGTTTTAGTACACTACCAGCCAAACGCTTTAGTACACTACCAGTCAAACGTTTTAGTACACTACCAGACAAACGTTTTAGATACACTACCAGACAAACGTTTTAGTACACTACCAGACAAACGTTTTAGTACACTACCAGCCAAACGTTTTAGTACACTACCAGCCAAACGTTTTAGATACACTACCAACCAAACGTTTTAGATACACTACCAACCAAACGTTTTAGTACACTACCAGCCAAACGTTTTAGATCACTACCAGACAAACGTTTTAGATACACTACCAGACAAACGTTTTAGATACACTACCAGACAAACGTTTTTGATCACTACCAGACAAACGTTTTAGATACACTACCAGACAAACGTTTCAGATACACTACCAGACAAGCGTTTCAGATACACTACCAGACAAACGCTTTAGATACACTACCAGACAAACGTTTTAGTACACTACCAGACAAACATTTTAGATACACTACCAGTCAAACGTTTTAGATACACTACCAGTCAAACGCTTTAGTACACTACCAGACAAACGTTTTAGTACACTAACAGTCAAACATTTTAGATACACTACCAGTCAAACGTTTTAGATACACTACCAGACAAACGTTTTAGATACACTACCAGTCAAACGTTTTAGATACACTACCAGACAAACGTTTTAGTACACTACCAGTCAAACGTTTTAGTACACTACCAGCCAAACGCTTTAGTACACTACCAGTCAAACGTTTTAGTACACTACCAGACAAACGTTTTAGATACACTACCAGACAAACGTTTTAGATACACTACCAGTCAAACGTTTTAGTACACTACCAGCCAAACGCTTTAGTACACTACCAGACAAACGTTTTAGTACACTACCAGTCAAACGTTTTAGTACACTACCAGCCAAACGCTTTAGTACACTACCAGTCAAACGCTTTAGTACACTACCAGACAAACGCTTTAGTACACTACCAGACAAACGTTTTAGGATACAACAGCACATTATAGATCCAATGCTTAGGGAATGCTTGTGATGTATGATATGCGAAGGCTTTTCGGTTTAGAATTAATTCTCCCAAGTTATTATGAATAAAGTAGTAAGTGGCAGAGAGAGTGATCAAGCCCTTTGTTTGGTGTTTCGATTATGGATTGCCGCCCAATCCTTTCTGAGTTTATAAGCCATTAACATCCAAACATTCCATGTAAATTGAAATGCCTGCAGATCTTTTTTCATATTTCAACCAACAAAGACATTTTTACTGGCTTTTATGTATAAGCTGCAAAAGTAATTGAACGGGCGTAGACCCAGCAGGCCCAGGTTTGGCTCCGCCTCCGCCTCCGAATCAAAGACACATTCATCTCAACCTGTGTTCCGTAGGGTATTAACACTGATTGCGTATTTGATGGTAATTGCTATACTTTTATAGAAATTAGCCCACTTGTTAAAGTCTGAACACTTTAAATGGGCAAATGTTCAAAGCATTCATTCCTCATTTGTGTTGATTGCAGTCAACTTTGTTTGAATTAACCAAGTTTTTCACATGTTACACAGTTCTGAAGGTGAATCTACCTTGATAGTTTAAACCTTAGAGGTCCTCAGTCTTTTTTTTTTTTCATGCTTTCTACGCTATGCTACCTTCAATGTCAGACAAAATCTAACCTGGCCAAAAGGTTCGTTAAATTCAAATGGATAAAATACACTATATGGTCAAAAGTATTGGGACACACCGCTGAAAGGCATTGGATTCAGGTGTTTCCTTTAGTTCCATTGCCACAGGTGTATAAAGCCAAGCAGCTAGCCCTGCACACGTTAGTGAATGAAAGAGTTGTTTTAAATAGCTCACTGAATTCCAGTGGTGCTGAAATGGACTGGGCGATAACTTTTCCTCGATAGAACTATAACATGTAGTCGATAGAAAGTTGATATAATTATATAATTATATGATATAAAAATAATAAAGTTCTGTCCAACAATCAAACGTTTTGAGAGACAACACGAACAGCCAATGAGAATTAGAATTGCGCCGCCCTAAACCAATCAGGTGGCTGAACTAGAGTTCCAGCCATTTCAAGTATGGTTGAAGCACACAGCGCAGAGTGTAGGCGTAGCGGCAGCTTAACCCACGTACTAGTAATCTGGTTACTGCAGGCGTCACAGTTGAGCAGAGAGAATGAAATAAGAGAAAATAACAGAAAACGTTAAACTACTACTGAAAGAAACATGATACACGTGTTAATAATCTATAAATAATCTATAAGATAAGATAAACAGGTAAACAGGTGCTGTCCTGCTGCTGTGTTGATGAAGCTCTACGGGATGTTTGATCTTCAAGGTCTCGTGTATAGCAGTTGTACTGTTGTGATCATCTCCACTGTGCAGAGCTGACAGAGCACCACACTGTTGAGTTTTTGTAACACTCCCACAACTTTAGATACACGCGAGTGATTGTTTGGATAAAAACTTTTGAAAATTTTGAAATTTTGATATCTTCACTTCTCACTTAAAGTAAAAAGGCAGTAGTGATTTGATTTATATCGTGATATATATCGATATCGACCAATATGAAAAAAATAATCGCAACAAGATTTTTCCCATATCGCCCAGCCCTACGCTGAAATATGAAGCCAAAGTTGCAAAGTCAGTTCAAGAAATTTCTTCTATCCAAGATATTCCACCACTAGCTGTGAGGGATATTCCTGAAAAGTGGAAGCGTTTGGGAATCACAGCAACACAGCTCATAAAAGTCTCCAATGCTCTGATGATCAATAATAGTTCCGAACCTCCTCTGGCTTTAACATCAGCACTAACACTGGGACGCTTCATGGCTGGGTTTCCATGTTCAAGCAGCTGCCTTCAAGCCTTCCATCAGCACCAAGCACATGCAGAGCGTTGGATTGATGCTGGTGTAAAGCACCACCACTGGACTCTGAATTAGTGGACACATGTTCTGTGGAGCTATCAGTCACGCTTCTCTATCTGGCACTGATGCACAAGTCTGGGTTTGGAGAACACCAGGAGAACGTTACCTGCCTGACTGCACTTTGACTGTAAAGCTTGGTGGACGAGGGATGATCCTATAGGGTTGTTGTTTAGGCGCAGGCTGAGGACCCTTATTTCCAGTGCAGGGAAATCTTAATGCTTCAGCAAACCAAGACATTACAGATGGTTATATGCTTCCAACTTTGTGGGAACAGTTTGGGGAAGAACCTTTCTTTGTTCCTGCATGAGTGACTGTGTCCCAGTGTACATAGCAAGGCTGGTTGGGTGAGTTTTTGGTGTGAAAGAACTTGACTGGCCAGCACAGAGCCCTGACCTTAACCTCATCTAAGACCTACAATCTAAATCTTGTAGAAAGCTTCCCAGAAGATTGGAAGCTGTTATAGCTGCAAGGAAAGGAATCAACTTCATATAAACGTCTATGGATTTAGAATTGGATGCCGCGAAAGCACCTGTTATGCTGGTCCATGGCGCTTTTCCTGGCAGAGGTTGTAGCATTAGCCTCGATCTTAAGAGGTGCCAGCTCTCCTTTGGAAGATCAGTTATCCCCACTTCTGACACCAGTGTGGCCTTGGCGTAGAGAAAGACACAGAACAATGTGGGCTAATGCCTTTTATAGGTACAGCAAGGGAGAACTGCCACCCAGCACTGCCAGGCAGCCACACTTCTTTCTAGCCACGTCAAAGCAGACACGACACATAGACACATCTTAATAAAGCAACGACATTTACAACAACAAAACATTCTCTTACTGCACTCGCCGTGCTTCCCAACAGCCTTTGTGTGGCAGCAGCAGGACGCACAACAGTCTCGCTGGACCTCGCATCTTGCGCATGGACACTTTAAATAGCCACGGCTTCCACTCTCCTGCTGCATCACAGACACAACAAAAATAGATAATTTTTTTTACATTTTTGGAGGGAAGATATACATGATTAAGAAACACATTCAGACCCTTAAACTCCACATTCAGGCCCATTAACTCCACATTCAGGCCGATAAACTACAAATGTAGACTCTTAAACTCCGCATTTATGCCCTTAAACTTCACATTTATGCCCTTAAACTCCACATTTAGGCCAATAAACTAAACAATTAGGTCCATGAACTACATATTTAGGCCCTTATTCTCCACATTTAGGCCCCTAAACTCCACATTTAGGCCCATGAACTCCACATTTAGGCCCTTAAACTCCACATTTAGGCCAATAAACTACACAATTAGGCCCATGAACTACATATTTAGGCCAATAAACTACACAATTAGCCCTATGAACTACATATTTAGGCCAGTAAACTACACATTTAGGCCCTTAAACTCCACATTTAGGCTCTTAAACTCCACATTTAGGCCCTTAAACTCTAAATTAAGGCCCATGAACTCCACATTTAGGCCCATGGACTCCATATTTAAGCCCTTAAGCTCCACATTTAGGCCCATGAACTCCACATTTAGGCCCTTAAACTCCACATTTGGGCCAGTAAACTACACCTTTAGGCCCATGAACTCCACATTTAGGCCAATACACTCCACATTTAGGCCCTTAAACTCCACATTTAGGCCAATAAACTACACAATTAGGTCAATAAACTACACATTTAGGCCAATAAACTACACATTTAGGCTTGTGGGCCAGTGTTGGACATATCACGTTGGCCTGAATGAGGCTGTGTGTTAGACTGGTGTATTAGGCTCAGTATTATTATACTGTAAAGAGCAAATAATCATCTTCAGTTTTATCACATAAGCAGCTCTCAGCCTCACTTGTCTTCACTGTCAGTCAAACCTATTTCTGCCTTGTGAATGTCCCCTAAGACAGGCTCTGTCTCCTCTCCTTTAGGGTAGAAGTGATACAAGACAAAAGTCTCGCTCTAGAATCCTGTGACTGCTTGTCATCGCTGCCGTGTAACTACTTTTAAAACCATCAGCTGCCCTTTATGTTACTCGACTGTTTCATGATTTCGTTTCAAGTCTGGCATTCTAGAAAACTTAGAATTGTTCCCAGTGAAGAGTTTAGAGAGCCCCCTCACAGACAGTTATCACACGAAGAGGGTTATGAATACACTGCCTGGCGTCTGGGACAGCGTCTGTCTCAAAACCTAGTGAGCTGCCTAAGTAGTGCACTGACAATCTCATCTCTCCTCAGAACACAGACTATTGAGAGGCTCTAGTCAGAGAGAGACTGCGTCACAGCACAACAGAGATGATATGAATGTTAAAGAAATTTATAAACTGCACATTTAGGGCAACAAACTACACATTTAGACCAATATACTCCACATTTAGGGCAACAAACTACACATTTAGACCAATATACTCCACATTTAGGGCAACAAACTACACATTTAGACCAATATACTCCACATTTAGGGCAACAAACTACACATTTAGACCAATATACTCCACATTTAGGGCAACAAACTACACATTTAGACCAATAAACTGCACATTTAGGGCAACAAACTACACATTTAGACCAATAAACTGCACATTTAGGGCAACAAACTACACATTTAGGCCAATAAACTGCACATTTAGGGCAACAAACTACACATTTAGGCCAACAAACTATGCATTTAAGTCAATAAACTACACATTTAGACCAGTAAACTACACATTTAGGCCCATAAACTGCACATGTAGGCCAGTAAACTACACATTTAGGCCAACAAACTACACATATAGTCCCATAAACTGCACATATAGTCCCAAAAACTGTACATTTAGGCCAGTAAACTACACATTTAGGCCAACAAACTACGCATATAGTCCCATAAACTGCACATTTAGGCCAGTAAACTACAAATTTAGGCCAACAAACTACGCATATAGTCCCATAAACTGCACATTTAGGCCAGTAAACTACACATTTAGGCCAGTAAACTACACATTTAGGCCAACAAACTACACATATAGTCCCATAAACTATACATTTAGGCAAGTAAACTACACATTTAGGCCAACAAACTACACATATAGTCCCATAAACGGCACATTTAGGCCAACAAACTACACATATAGTCCCATAAACTGCACATTTAGGCTAACAAACTACGCACAGTCCAAGCACATGCATGTTAGGTTGATCGCTCACTCTAAACTGCCCGTAGGTGTGAGTATGTATGTAAGTGTGTTGGCCATGCAATAGACTGGTGACCTGTCCATGGTGTACCCTGCCCGATGACACTGGGATTGGCTCCAGCCCCCGTGTGACCGAGACTAGTGGGATAAAGTGGAAGACAATGGATGGATGGAAAATGCAACACGAGTGCTCACCAACTGGTGCTGGACGTTCAGCGGTCACCTCTAGAAATTTACGACAGCTCTGAGATGAGGCTTGTTTCAAATTGCAGGGCTGCGTGTGTCTTATATTAATATTGGAAATCAATGGCTGTAAAGGACAGGCTCCTGGATCAGGTTCACGTCACAGCACACAGCAGGCACATTAAACACATGAGGCATCAAAGCCCTGTCGCTTCAGATCTACGACTTATGATGATTTTTACGGCCATGTATGATCAACCTCTACAATCTAGAAGGTTTTCTGAAAGCATGTGTAGGCCTCTGCTTCCCAGCCTTTGACTGCAGATGGAAAATGAGACATAATGTATGTGTCTCAAAACCTAGTGAGTGTGTAAGTAGGCTGTCTAGGTAGTAGCTGTGTAAGTATCAGCGTTCTCTCCTCATCTCTCCTCATAAACAGATTACTGAGACGCTCTAGTTAGAGAGAGACTGCGTCACGGCTTGTTCCCACCCACTGCAGCACGCCACCGGTGGTTTAGCTGATTGCTAAGCTACTGGCTGGCATCCAAAACAATAGCCTGAGGCTTAAAAATCCGCTAGCATATATGCTAATGGCTTGAGTATAAAACTGTAAATGATGAAGGACTCGTTACAGAGTTGATAATAAAATACTGCTTTGTGTGATTATATGACCAGAAACACATTAAAACTCCAGAGAGAATCAAAATAACTCGCATTTTAAAACCACTTCACTGCTTGTAGATTAGCCTGCGTTGCATCATGGGATTGTCTTAGCGGCTGAGGAAGCGTTCAATGCTTCTTAAAATCAGGTCTAAATAAGGTTCCTCAGTAGACAGTATGTTTAAGGTATCTAAGAATTGGGACAGTCTACATGTCGGGAGCGCATACTATGACGTAAAATGCTGCCTATGTAGGCGCTCACTAGGTTTTGAGACACTCCTAATGAGTGCAGATGATTCCAGACATGATAAGCATTTACCATCATACGATGCTCATGTAGAAAAAGATGGAGCCTCAAGCCTGGATTGTTGTGCTGGTTTGAGTGGATCAGACACAGCAGTACTGCTGGAGTGTTTAAACACTGTGTCCACTCACTGTCCACTCTATTAGACACTTCTACTACTTGTTGGTCCACCTTGTGGATGTAAAGTCAGAGACAGTAGCTCATCTGCTGCTGCACAGTTTGTGTTCTCTAGTCCTTCATCAGTGGACACAGGACGCCGCCCACAGGGCACTGCTGTCTGGATAGTTTTGGTTGGTGGACTGTTCTTAGTCCGGCAGTGACACTGAGGTGACACTATTATTTATTGCGGTTACTAACAATTGCATCAGAGAATTGCCCGTCCCACCCAGACAGTCATAATTATTGACCACAGTGACTCAAAATGAGTCCCACCTGGAACTTAAAGGCTCATTAACATTTTTTTATTTCCTAATTCCTCAGTAAATAATTTAATGAGATAATCAGACATATCATTTTCTTCAGCAGTACCTCTTTCATGTGAAAGTTTTCAAAGCACCCATATAAAATTGAGCTTTGTGTCTCTTTTGCCTTCAAAAGTCTAAACATGTCAGGTGGTCCAACCGTCCAACCTTATATGTTGATCAACAAGGGGATTATAGTTACATTAAATTCTAAATGAAATAGTTCAGCATGATATTGTGTTTGAGCACTATCATGAAAAGTAAGGCAACTTTAAAAATATTCACTGAAAATCTAAATAAGCTCTCACATCCCTAAATGTCAGGTGGTGCAACCAAAGCCTTGCTTTACCATAGAAAGGTCAAAGTGTTGGATTCATACCAAAGACCTTAAGTGACTTTAATACTGCAATGCCAAGGTCAGACACCTCCACGAATCTGGAAAAAGAAGGTTAGAGTGGTTCCGTTTAGCATGTCAGGTGGTGCAACCTCCTCAGAAAGACCATATAATATGTGTCATTATTATAATAATATTTATTTATTTATTTATTGGACAGAAATGTACAAAATATAAGTATAAACTCAAATTCAAGGATGAAGTATGATAAGTATGAAAAGTCAGGTGGCATAACCACTAAGTCAGATGGTACAACTAGACCAGAACAGCTATAGTAACTGAAACAGGAAAATAAAAGCTTTGGTAACACAAACTATATTTAAGATATAATAAACATAGACATATAAAGGCCAAAGAACCTATGATGTTTAATTTTTAACAATTTAATTGTCATTGGTTCATTTAACAGATCACTCTGGACGTTTGGGTGAACCAGCCTTGGGCAAGCCATTGCCATCGTCAGGTAGCCCAACTGTAAACTGAGTGTATGTATCTTTGCTCTGCAGGTATCGTGTCCCTCATCTCCCTGGCTGTTCTCTCCTACGAGCGCTACTCCACTATGATGGGCCCAACAGAGGCGGACGCCACCAACTACAGGAAGGTGGCACTGGGCGTGCTGTTATCCTGGGTTTACTCCCTCCTCTGGACTCTGCCTCCTTTCTTTGGCTGGAGCCGCTACGGCCCCGAGGGGCCCGGCACCACGTGCTCAGTGGACTGGACCGCCAAGACGGCCAACAACATCTCCTACATCATCTGCCTCTTTATCTTCTGCCTTATCCTCCCTTTCCTCGTCATAGTCTACTGCTATGGTAAGCTCCTGCATGCTATCAAACAGGTGAGTCACGATGCCAAAGCTCGTCCTCTATCCGTCCCGTCGGAGGCTTGTTTTCGTGCTCCGTTCATATGAGTCCATTTATACAGACTACAATACAGTGCAAAGGTCAGAGACCACCATTTAAGTTCATTCATTATTTCTGGAGATCATCCATTTAGATAAAGAAGGTCATATTCAGTCCATACTTTACGTGATATACACTATAAGTACTATATTACTATATTATACTATATTATATTACTTTCATGGCCACAGGTGTATAAAACCAAGCACCTAGTCATGCAGACTGCTTCTACACACATTAGTAAAGAATGGGTCTCTCTCAGGAGCTCAGTGAACTCCAGCATGGTACCGTGATAGGACGCCACCTGTGCAACAGTGGTGAAGTTTCCTCATTACTAAATATTCCACAGTGGACTGTCAGTGGTGTTCTAACAAAGTGGAAGTGATTGAGAACGACAGCAGCTCAGACACCAAGTGGTAGAACACGTACAATGACAGAGCGGGTCAGCGGATGCTGAGGAGCATAGTGCACAGAGGTCACCAACTTTCTACAGAGTCCATCACTACAGACCTCCAAACTTCATGTGGCCTTCAGATCAGCTCAAGAACAGAGCGTAGAGAGCTTCATGGAATGGGTCTCCATGGCGGAGCAGCTGCATCCAAGCCTTACATCACCAAGCTCAATGCAGAGCGTCATATGCACCACTGCATCTGACGCTCTGCATTGAGCTTGGTGATAAAGCACGCCGTCACTGGACTCTAGAGCAGTGGAGACATGTTCTTTTGAGTGACGAATCACATTTCTCCGTCTGGCAATCTGGTGGACAAGTCTGGGTTTGGTGGATGCCAGGAGCACGGTACCTATCTGACTGCATTGTGCCGAGTGTAAAGTTTGGTGGAGGAGGGATTATGGTGTGGGGTTGTTTTTCAGGAGTTGGGCTCAGCCCCTTAGTTCCAGTGAAAGGAACTCGCAATGCTTCAGCAGACCAACAGATTTAAGACAATTTCCCCCAACTTTGTGGGGACAGTTTGGGGACGGCCACTTCCTGTTCCTACATGACTGCCCACCAGTGCACATAGCAGCTTCATAAAGACATGGAGGAGCGAGTTTGGTGTGGAAGAACTTGACTGGCCTGCACAGAGTCCTGACCTCAACCTGATAGAACACCTTTGGGATGAATTGGAGTGGAGACTGTGAACCAGACCTTCTTGTCCAACATCAGTGTCTGACCTCACCAATGTTCTTCTGGAAGAATTGTCGGTCAAACATTCCCATAAACACTCTCCTAAATTGTGTGGAGAGACTTCCCAGAAGAGTTCAAGCTGTTATAGCTGCAAAGGTTGGGCCGACATCATATTAAACCCTATGTATTAAGAATAGGACGTCACTCAAGTTTATATGTGTGTAAAGGCAGATGAGTGAATTCTTTTGGCAATGTAGAGTATCTTTTGCTTTCTAATTTTTTAATATTTTTAATGACGAACGGTCTCTGATTTTTGCACAGGGTTGTAACTCATTCGTTGCAGACAGAAAGCATGAAATTGGGCATTTTCTTGGATTTTATCCAGAAACCAGGATGACTGGATGGGAAATTTTTTGTATTTGCAATCTATCTATCAGTCTACCATCCAGTATAGACAATACTGCATTTGCAATTCACACTGGTTGAGTATTTCTACTGAGTTCTACAATACACAGCTCAGTTTTAATGGACTCATATCATGCATGCTTTCTTATTTTATTTTTTGAATGTGCAAAATTCACGTCTACATGTTCGTTTTCTAACCTCCCCATCATTTGGTAGAATCACACAACCTGTTTATATTATTGTGCCTTTATTGATTGATTGGCTTTATTGATACAACTTGAAAATGCTCACATACCAGCATACCAGCCCAGTAGGTGCTGATAATACCTCATAAAATGTGATGTCAGATACCTGAAGATTGGCACTGTGAGCTTGTAAGTTGCCAGAGATGGTGTAAATGTGGGGAGCTATGAATAGAAGAGCTCATAACTCTCAACATGGCGGCTGGAGAGAGTCCTACCCTTCAAGAGAAAGAGTCAGTCAGCTTGTTGGTTGTGCTGTGAGTGAAGAAGTGTTGAGAATATGGTGACTCTAGCGCGAAAGCCTCCCTCATTGTGGAGATCTGTTTAAGCACAGTAGCCAGAAGTATGTTTACTGTGTTGTATTTGAGCCAGATGCTACAAACTGTTCTTGAGGTTTTGATGAATGCCAGTCAAGACTGGAGTATTTCCGTCTCAACCCATTCAAAGAGCGTCTGATCTTGTATGACTGGAAATATCAGCCCAGGTCATATGTGATGTGGTGAGCGGTACACCACATCACCAGTCCCTAGATTCCCAAAAGACGTAACCTCAAAGGTTTTTGGTACTATAATTATTATATTGGCTTGGGGTGGATATATGGTTATATACTGTGACTGACCTGTAGTCCTTTGAGGGGAGGGTGCTTCAGAGGACGGTGGCGAGAGTGATGCTCCTCCTATTCCAGTTGGATGGATCCACGGATGTAGGGGTCCATTCCTGTACAGAGAAAGAGAATGATGTGAGAGAGGTCATGATCCATGTATGAATAAGACCTCTGAATTTAACCTATCCATGCAGTGAAACACCCTAGTGTATACATACTCACTAGGGGGCGGTGTGCACACTTGCCCGAAGCTGTGGGTGGCCCTATACACAGTACCTGGCAAACAGTTGGGGAGTGCCTTGCTCAAGGGCACTTCAGTCGTGTCCAGTTGGCCCAGGGAATTGAACCGGCGACCTTCTGGTCACAAGACCAGGTCCCTAACCTCCAGCACACGACTGCCCCTATAAATGTGAGCATGTGATGATTGTGCACCCTGAGGGGCTCGTCCCACTTGGGAATCAAACCACCGACCTCTTGGGCAGCGACCTGTTACCCTCCCACTGGGCTGCAGTTTGTGTATATACCCTTACCGGTAAGAATGTTATATGTTGCTACAGTGTGAACGCTATTTTCTCTGTACAGTGTGTATGTGTTTTATTACCCCATGTGAGGGGTTTGGTATAGTCTGGGGTGGGGCTTAGGGTACAAGAACAGAATCCCAGAATCACAAGGGGAGACCCATCCTCCTCTGGGCAACAGTATTTACAGGTTAATAAACTAAACACCAAAGAGAAGAGTCTCTGTTTGAAATCTGGATAGCAAAGCTTTAGCAACTGCACAGGTAGAGGCAGTCTCTGACTGAGGCAGTCTCTGACTGAGGCAGTCTCTGACTGAGGCAGTCTCTGACTGAGTCTCTATGTAAAGTGGGCGTGAGCTGAAACAGTCCCATCCTATCTCAATGCTGGTTCATCTGGATGGTGTACAGTGATGTAACTGAGGGTGTAGCAGTTGACACAGATGGACAGGTGAGCTGGCTGGTGATGGTGGGGTGATGGCCTGATGATCAGTCCTTCAACAGCGTTCAACAGACAGGAGGACAGTCAGGAGGACAGTCTACCTCAGGAAGAGTAAAGAGAGAGAGTTAGTTGGGCTCGGGAGTAAGACTGTAGAGAATATGAATATTCAGAATTTTAGAGTGTGGCTGGCGACGGCTGGCGGCAGATCTAACTATAACAGCCTAAACTAAAAGGAGAGAACCAGAAGGTAACATGGGCATGAGACCACCCTGAGACACTGGGATCCCCCCACTCCACAGTCAACAAACCTGTGTGATGGCGTGAAGTGGTGGAACAACAGCACCAACCAAATATATTTTTTAGTCTAGACTTAAAAGTTGAGACTGTGTCAGAGTTCTGAACATTCACCATCTCAGACCATCCTATACCAACTTTGGTTAGAAGCTTTGAATCTCAGTGTATTGCTGGCTGAAAAGAATTGGTGGAATGAGTGAACGAGTGCAGTATTGGTATACCAGATACCAGTACTGGTACCAATGCATCTGTAAATGAATCTGTGGTGCCGGCACCATGTTAGCATGTTTCTAATGCAAGGTCTATAAAGAACGATTGTCGCATACAAAGGGGGTCTGTTTATATGGACTGTCGATGAAGTACAACGGCTACTAAAGTTATATTTGATTACAAAGTCAACAAAACTCAGGACTGGGAGTCATGCCAAGGCAAGTAGCCCAAGTTCGGACAAATGCTCAATAACTGTACACGGCACGCACATGTTCTAGCGTGTTTTTTGATGTCAAAATGAAGAGAGTATGAATTCAGTGTATGTAGTGTTTTATTCTGTATGGAACCGGGGAACAGAATGATCTCAGTCGAACTGGCAAAGCTGGCCCACATGGCTGGGCCGTGATCTCCTGGGCTTGGGGCAGATTTCCTACAGAGATTGGGCTGTCGTAAAACCCAGGATATGCTAGGCATAAACATCTCCTGAGTACCTGACGATGGTCAGCAGAACATGTTTGTGACGGCCATCTGTGTCTGAACAGACTACGTTTAGCAGATGTGGCCTGACGTGTTACCTTAGATACAAGAAATACGTACAATGAAGTTAACGGTGGGCATTTTCACTACACTGTGCTGCCCGTCACAACCAAAACACTGAAAACTGAGGTCTCAAATATCTCCACTCTGGAGAGCATTTCTGAAAACCTTCGATTTTACTCACGAGAAGTCAAAAAAATGAGACGACGGTCGCTCGCCCAGGCTCTGCCCATTGAACTCAACAGGGTTCTCCCATAGATAGAAGAGAAATGATCTCCCCATACATGTGAATGGAGCCCGAGATGTGTTGCTTTGCTCTGATTGGCTGCCCTTAATTGTACATCAATCAGAAAGCAGTGGCTGTTCTTCGTCTCTGTCTTTCTCTCTCTCCCTCTCTCTCTCTCTCTGATTCTCTCTGTTCTCTGTGTCTCTTGCTTTGTTTGTCTTTCCCTCTACCACTCTCTCTGTCTGTTTGTCTTTCTCTCTTCTCTGTCTTTCTCTTTCTGTCCCTCCCTCTCTCTCTCTCTCTCTGCATCTCTCTCTGTCTCTCCCACCCTCTCTTCCGCTCTCTCTCTCTCTGACTCCCTCTCTCTCCCTCTCTCTTTATTCTCTCTCTCTCCCTCTCTGTCCCTTTCTCTCTCTCTCTCTGCCTCTATCTCTCACTCTCTCTCTCTGTCTCTCTGTTTATCTTTCCCCCTACCACTCTCTCTCTCTCTCTCTCTCCCTCTCTGTCCCTCCCTCCCTCTCTCTCTCTCCATCTCTCTGTCTCTCCCATCCTCTCTTCCTCTCTCTCTTTGTTTGTTTCTTTCCCTCTACTACTCTCTGTCTTTTTGTCTCTTTGTCCATCTCTGTCTCTTTGTCTATCTCTTTCTTTCTTTCTCCTTCTCTCTTCCCCTCTCTCTCCCACTCTCTCTCACTCTCCCTCTTTCTCTCTCTCACTCTCTCTTTTTCTCTGTCTCCCTCTCTCTATCTCTCACTCTCTCTCTTTCTCTGTGTCTCTCTTTGTTTGTCTTACCCTCTACCACTCTCTCTGTCTGTTTGTCTCTCTCTTCATCTCTCCCCTCACTCTCTGCATCTCTCTCGGTCTCTCCCACCCTCTTTTCCTCTCTCTCCCTGACTCTCTCTCTCTGTCTCTCTCTTTCTCTCTCTCTCTGCATCTCTCTGTCTCTCCCACCCTCTTTTCCTCTCTCTCCCTGACTCTCTCTCTCTGTCTCTCTCTTTCTCTCTCTCTGCATCTCTCTGTCTCTCCCACCCTCTTTTCCTCTCTTTCCCTGACTCTCTCTGTCTGTCTCTCTCTCTCACTCACTCACTCTCTGTTTGTTTGTCTTTCCGTCTACCACTCTCTCTGTCAGTTTGTCTCTCTGTCCATCTCTCTCTGTCTCTCTCACCCTCTTTTCCTCTCTCTCCCTGACTCTCTCTCTCTGTCTCTATCATCTCTCACTCTCTCTCTTTCTCTTTCTCTCTGTCTCTCTCTTTGTTTGTCTTTCCCTCTACCACACACACACACACTCTCTCTCTCTCTCTCTCTCTCTCTCTCTCTCTCTCTCTCTCTCTCTCTCTCTCTCTCTCTCTCTCTCTCTCTCTCTCTCTCTCTTTCTCTAGATGTGTATAGGCTGTCGCTGATGCCTGTGTTTTCGGCCCCTACCGATCCTGTACGTCCAGTGAAAACAGAACGAACTCGCCACTTAATTAATTACAACATGAGTTCCCGTGTAGCGCCTTGTCGAACTCTGGAGACAGACGTGCGAGTGTCCCCAAACTTACTTTGTGCAGTTTGCACCAATAAAGCTGTAAATAAACATTTAAATAAATAAAGGCCGCTCCGCTGATGCCGTCAGATCCCCCCGCTTTAATAAAGCGCTGCTCAGACTGTACAACACAGAGCCTGACAAATCCATTCATCTCCCTTAAAGTCTCACACATCTCACCTGCACTGACTTACTGCTGACGAATGACCAATCAGAGAGGAGGAGGTGATGCGGGTGGGGTTTATAAGAAGTCTCTTGTTCTCTGCAGTTGTTCACTTCCATGCGCGGTTGAGACGCGGCTGTGAGCTATGAGTCATCTGCCACTCCGCTGCACGCCGGCTGCTGGAGGTGAAGGAGGTAAGGCTGGAGCTGACAGTGTTACTTAAGAGCATGAGATGTGAAAGCATGACTGACGCAAAGTGCCATTCGCAGAGAGGTGAAGAGTAGGCGGAGTTTTGTCTTGAGGGCTGCAACTAGGTGTGGGTGTGGGTGTGGGCCATGCGATGGACTGGCGACCTGTCCATGGTGTACCTCGCCTTCGCCCAATGACGCTGGAATTCGCTCTATGTGCCCCGGGAGGGAGGGAGGGAGGGAGGGAGGGTGGGAGGGTGGGTGGATGGGTGGGTGGGTGGGTGGGTGGGTGGGTGGGTGGGTGGGTGGGTGGGTGGGTGGGTGGGTGGGTGGGTGGATGGGTGGGTGGGTGGATGGATGGATGGATGGATGGATGGATGGATGGATGGATGGATGGATGGATGGATGGATGGATGGATGGATGGATGGATGGATGGATGGATGGATGGATGGATGCTTTTCTTTGGACAGCGATGGAGTGTAGACAGAAACAACCCCAATAGGTTCTTTTGACTTACATCGTTCTGACGACATTCAAAATCCAGATGAAGGCATCAAAGTGAAGAACAGGGTGGAGAAGATGGAGGTGAGGCGTCTGTGCTGCACTAGTTTAGACGATATTAGAAAACAAAGACACAAACAAAACATCCCAGTAGATGTTGGACGTGATGCTGATGTGATGAAGAGATATTGGAGCTGAACTGAAGATGAGCTGCTATCGAGGCGTACCATAATGTACGCTTTTTAAACTATCACCAGTGTTCACCCCTAGATCACCCTTACACACTACAATACTCACTCCTACTGACCACCAGCACCTTCAGCTCAGCTTCTCATTCACCAGTTCTCCTGTTTCCACCTTAAATGGAGCTGCAGTTAACCAATGTTCTGGCTCCTGCTGCACTGTTTAAGGTGGAACAGGACCTCAGACGAAGGGTCGGACAGTTTTACATCTCAAATTTTCTCAACTTCTGTTATTCAATTGATAAAATGGTCCTTAAGTTATTCTGGTTACTATATTAGGCTAACTTGGCTGCCTTAGTGACCACTGCAAGGCCCACCATGTGCTACACAAACAAATGTTTCTATAACTTCATATATATTTATATACAGGGGTTGGACAATGAAACTGAAACACCTGTCATTGTAGTGTGGGAGGTTTCTTGGCTAAATTGGACCAGTCTGGTGGCCAATCTTCATTAATTGCACATTGCACCAGTAAGAGCAGAGTGTGAAGTTCAGTTAGCAGGTAGGAGCACAGTTTAGCTCAAAATATTACAATAACACAACATTATGGGACATACCAGAGTTCAAAAGAGGACAATTGTTGGTGCACGTCTTGCTGGCGCATCTGTGACCAAGACAGCAAGTCTTTGTGATGTTTCAAGAGCCACGGTATCCAGGGTAATGTCAGCAGAACACCAAGAAGGACCAACCACATCCAACAGGATTAACTGTGGACGCGAGAGGAAGCTGTCTGAAAGGGATGTTGGGTTCTAACCCGGATTGTATCCAAAAAACATTAAACCACGGCTGAACAAATCATGACAGAATTAAATGTGCACCACAGCTTCTCCTGTTTCCACCAGAACTGTCCGTCAGGAGCTCCACAGGGTCAATATACACGGCCGCGCTGCTATAGCAAAACCTTTGGTCACTCGTGCCAATGCCAAACGTCGGTTTCAATGGAGCAAGGACTGCAAATCTTGGGCTGTGGACAATGTGAACCATGTATTGTTCTCTGATGATCCACCTTTACTGTTTTCCCCACATCCGGGAGAGTTACGGTGTGGAGAAGCCCCAAAGAAGCGTACCACCCAGACTGTTGCATGCCCAGAGTGAAGCATGGGGATGGATCAGTGATGATTTGGGCTGCCATATCATGGCATTCCCTTGGTCAATACTTGTGCTAGATGGGCGCGTCACTGCCAAGGACTACCGAACCATTCTGGAGGACCATGTGCATCCAGTGGTTCAAACATTGTATCCTGAAGGCGGTGCCGTGTATCAGGGTGACAATGCACCAATACACACAGCAAGACTGGAGAAAGATTGGTTTGATGAACATGAAAGTGAAGTTGAACATCTCCCATGGCCTGCACAGTCACCAGATCTAAATATTATTGAGCCACTTTGGGGTGTTTTGTAGGAGCGAGTCAGGAAACGTTTTCCTCCACCAGCATCATGTAGTGACCTGAACACTGTCCTGCAAGAAGAATGGTTTTAAATCCCTCTGACCACTGTGCAGGACTTGTATATGTCATTCCCAAAACCAACTGATGCTGTATTGGCCGCAAAATGAGGCCCTACACCATACTAATCAATTATTGTGGTCTAAAACCAGGTGTTTCAGTTTCATTGTCCAACCCCTGTATATGTATACATGTTTGGCAAAGAAGGAGACACGGGAATCATTTTACTAATAAATATGTGCTCTTTGTTGAACACCGCAGCTGTGAGAACCTTCACCAGCACTAGCTGAAAGGCTGGGATAGCATGCAGGCCATCAATAGCCATACAACTCTCCCTGAATTGTCAATATTCAACCAATAACCAACTAGGAAGATCCATAGCGCAGCCAAACAAGAATATGTACACAACTTTAAGCTAACTGTCACAGCCATTTACATTTAAAGTCTTGCCATTCTCCTAGACAGCTCCACATGTGGGCCACGCCTCCTGCTCGTCCACATCTGAGCTTGCCGGTAGCAGTGAGCTATGAAAGAGCTGGCCCAGTCTGACAACCTGACAAAGTCTGAGCAGAGTCTCTGGGGTACAGTGCCACCCCTTACTCTGTGAAGCAGGGGCTTCCGGATGCCCCCTGTCCTAGTAACCACATATATCATGTGCGCTGCCAGTCCTCCCTTGGGAAAGCATTGTTTTCTCCCAACGCATCAACATCAGACTGCAAACTCCTCCCCACAGACAGACTGAGCACTGCATCTTCCTCTGAGCATGGGTCGCAGCATCAATCAATCTTGCACTACTGGTGGTGGTGACAGAAGGCAGTGATGCTCTAATAAGTTGTCCATAGATATAAAGTCTTGGTACGTGATCATATCTGATAGAATATTAGACTGGACTAGCTGTACACCAGCAGTGTAAAGCCACAGGTCAGGGGTTTCTAATAAAATGGCCAATGAGTCTATGCAATCAAAAACAAGGAAGACGATCAGAAGCAGGTGTTTTTATAGGATAGCTGAACCGTGTATCTTCTCACAGCCTTTATCCGGTAGCCCTTATGGTCACATGAAGTCATATGCATCACTCAGTTGCTGCTGTACAGTCGTGTACCTTTAGATTGTGTTCTCAACTGTATTGCACTTACTGTAGCTTCAGGATTGGAGATCTAACCCAGCAGAAAAGCTTTCTGGGATGTTTTCATGGTTGCATCATAACACACTGGGGACGTTTTTCTAGTGTTTCATGATAAATATATACTGACTGTTGCAAGAGATTGCCATTGAACCCAGCAGGCTATTATGTCCATGGGATACGGCTCTCTGAATCACTGTGCTGTGATATATTGTCTTGTGTGTGTGTAGGGAGGTGTAAGGGTTGTCAGAAATGGGTCTCATGCCATTTGAGGGAAATCTGATTAAGTGAACAAGTGAAAGTTTCAATCCAGACATAAACAAGCGTCTCAGCGTGCACTGCTTCACGCAACGAATTACATTAACATTAATGAAGCAGTTGCTAACACTGCAAACACAAACTTACAAGCACGAATGTTGTATGGCTCAAAATTATTCTCTTGCTTTCGTTAACACTAGCAATTACTGTGACTGACTTACTCAGCGACACGTAAACCACAAAGAGCTCCTCGATCAGCTGATTCTACTCAATGTATCTAATTGGATCTGAGTGTAGCTCTCACTGCTTTCCATTCTAACAATAAAAATATGACATCCAGATGATATCCAAAAAGCATCAGTGAATTAAAATAGATATTTTAAGCCAAAACATGATCACAAAAACTATCATAAGACAAAGGGTCTGTATTAAAACTTACTGAGTCTACACATAAACAGCTTTTCGCGCCATGCTAAGCAGCTCCCGACATGTAGACTGTCCCAATTCTTAGATCCCTAAATATACTGTCTGCTGAGGTTCCTCCCTTTGGCTGATTTGTAAAGATGTGTGCAGTTTACTGGCCTAAATGTGTAGTTTAGTGGTTTAAATGTGCAGTTTACTGGCCTAAATATGTAGTTTACTGGCCTAAATTTGTAGTTAACTGGCCTAAATGTGCAGTTTACTGGCCTAAATGTCTAGTTTAGTGGTTTAAATGTGCAGTTTACTGGCCTAAATGTGTAGTTTACTGGCCTAAATTTGTAGTTTACTGGCCTAAATGTGTAGTTTAGTGGCCTAAATGTGCAGTTTACTGGTATATAGGTGTACTTTAATGGCCTAAATGTGCAGATTATGGGTCTAATTGTGTAGTTTACTTGCCTAAATGTACACTGTACTGGCCTAAATGTACACTGTACTGGCCTACATGTACATTGTACTGGCCTACATGTGTAGTTAACTGGACTAAATGTACATTGTACTGGCTTACATGTGTAGTTTACTGGACTAAATGTGTAGTTTCTTGGCCTAAATGTGTAGTTTACTGGACTAAATGTGTAGTTTACTGGCCTAAATGTACATTGTACTGGCCTACATGTGCAGTGCACTGGCATAAATGTACATTGTACTGGTCTAATTGTGTAGTTTACTGGTATGAAGGTGTACTTTACTGGCCTAAATGTGCAGATTTTGGGTCTAATTGTGTAGTTTACTGGCCTAAGTGTGTAGTTTCTTGGCCTAAATGTGTAGTTTCTTGGACTGAATATGTAGTTTACTGGCCTAAATGTGTAGTTTACTGGACTAAATATGCAGATTATGGGCCTAAATGTGTAGTTTCTTGTCCTAAATGTGTATTTTCTTGGCCGAAATGTGCAGTTTACTGGCCTAAATGTGTAGTTTCTTGGCCTAAATGTGTAATTTCTTGGTCTAAATGTGTACTATCCAAGTAATATCACTTGAAATAGATAAAAAAAACCATGATGGTGTCATCATGTTGACATACATCACAGCTGTTGTTTGAACCAAAGAGCTACAGTAATGACTTTGATAGTTAAATATATTACTCCAGCAGCTGGGCCTCTGGCAGGCTTTCAATTTATTGCAATGGTAAAATTATAGTTAATTAAAAATAAATACACTCACTAGCTTCTTCATTAGATACATCTGTTCAACTGCTCGTTAACACACATATCTAATCAGCCAATGATATGGCTGTATATCTGTATAATTAGGCATAGACACATGGTCCAGACGACCTGCTTAAAACTGAGCATCATGGGGGCAGAGGGGTGATTTTAGTGATCCTGAACGTGGCATGGTTGATGGGGCTAGACTGGCTGGTCTGGTTATTTCAAAAACTGCTGATCTACTAGACATCTCCAGGGTTGGTTCAGAATGGTCCATGAAAGAGAAAATATACCATACTGTTGATGCCAGAGGTCAGAGGAGAATGGCTAGACTGTTGTGAGCTGGTAGAAAGCCATCAGTGAAAGTGTCTACAACAGCAGAAGACCACCAACTTCGGCATTTACATTTACAGCATTCGGCAGCTCTTACCTACAGCGACTTACAGTTTACCTGTACACAGGTAGGTAAAGTTAGTGTTACAGTTTACCTGTACACAGGTAGGTAAAGTTAGTGTTACAGTTTATCTGTACACAGGTAGTTGAAGGTAGTATTACAGTTTACCTGTACACAGGTAGGGGAAGGTGGTGTTACAATTTACCTGTACACATGTAGGTGAAGGTAGTGTCACAGGTTCTCTCCCCTCCGTCTTGGACATTTACACCACCCGCTGCATCCGCAAAGCAACCAGCATTGTGGATGACCCCACCCACCCTTCACACAGACTGTTCTCCCTCCTGCCATCAGGAAGAAGGTACCGCAGCGTCCGGTCCAACACGACCAGACTCTGCAACAGCTTCTTCCCCCAAGCCATCAGACTTCTCAACACAACTCAACGTCTGAACTGATATCTTCTTGTACATGTACACTCTCTCTCTCTACTACCTCACTGGACTCTATTTATTACACATTGCACAATTTGCACACTACCAGCAATTATTTATTATTCTCTGTCTGTACTGTGTTGTGTTGTCTGTCCGCACTTGTTTGTTCGTGTTGCACTTGTGTCTTGTATGCACTGTCTATGTTGCACCATGGTCCTGGAGGAACGTTGTTTCGTTTCACTGTGTACTCTGTATGTAGTTGAAATGACAATAAAACCCACTTGACTTGACTTGAGGTTACCTGTACACAGGTAGATAAAGGTAGTGTTACAGTTTACCTGTACACAGGTAGGTGAAGGTAGTGTTACAGTTTACCTGTACACAGGTAGGTGAAGGTGGTGTTAGGAGTCTTACCCAAGGACTCATATTGGTATAGTGTAAGGTGGTTAACCAGGTGGGGAATCAAGCTCCAGTCTACAGCATGGATGACAACTGTGTAACCCACCACACTATCCCAACCCATTTCCACTGCTCCAGAGTCCAGTGGTGTCATGCTTTACAATGCCCCAGTTGATGGGTGGCATTGATCTTAGGCTCGTGTGCAGCTGCTCAGTCATGGAAACCCATTTCAAGACGCTCCCTAGTTCTTGACCTGCTGTTGCTTTCAAAGGATCTTCCAGTGGTGAGCGATGCAGAAGAGGATAGATGATTTTAACATGCTGTGGACTTCAGCACTCTCCAAGCCATGCTTTATCAGACTGAGTGGTCTACCACTTCATTGCTGAGCTATTGCTGTTGCTCCTAGAAGCCTCTATTACACAGTTATCGCACTTACACTTGACCGGGCCAAATTTAGATGGCTAGAAATTGCCCAAACTAAAATTATGACGGTGACCCGTTTCAGGAATTCCAAGCCTGTAAATAGCCTTCTTGATAAGAAGGAGCTCCCCACTGCTTGTAGCGTCATAGCTTTGATTAGATACTGCAGTAGAAAGATGGAATGATTCGCAGAAACTTATTTGCTATGTCGGCATGAGAGCTACCAAACCCAACATAGGCAATTTTGCACACGCTGTAAAATCAGTGTTACAGCAAAACACAGTGACTTTCCTCTTCTCACTTTCTTTCTACAGTCCTTCTGCCACACTACAGTGTTTGTTATGTTTAGGTGAGTGTGCTACTAGCCTAAAGGCATGGGCCAGTACGCAGGGCCAAGAGACAACAGGCATATCAGCAGCAGCCAGAGACTTGTAGATATCATTTCTAATTAAAGAGTGACAGCCTTGGCACTCTGTCTTTCTCCCGCCCCGGGGAGCAGGTCCTGGAGACTTAACAAGCGTGCTTCAGATAGAAGGAGACTGGCGGTCAGGGATATGTAGGGCATGACCCCACGTGGAGCTCTGAGATAGGCCCTGGGTGTTGGCGAGCCCGTCTTGGACACGGATGCAGATGCTGGCAGGACCACTATCAGTTCTGCTGCTGCTGCAGCTGTGGGAAGGTTACAGGCTGGACTGCTGAACGCCTCAGGCTCACACTGTACACACACACACACACTCATATATCACTGCTGTCAAACTTTGCTGTCCTGTTTTTGCTTTTTTTTATATATATATACACCAGCTGCCCATTTCTTGACAAATCCAGTAATGTAATAGTTTTAAAGTTGTGCAAAATCAGGTCACGTTTTGGGGGGCTATGGCTCAGGGGGAGAAAGGCAGTGGTAATGAACAAGCTTTAACTCAGTTATCTCTGTAATTAAGACTGGCAATGTTGTTGTTGGCTGTTGTTTTGAATAACCACATTATGGAAAACGAGATTACCCCTTTTGCTGGCTGGATTTCTAGCACTGTGGTGAAGGGTGACAGTCCAGAATTGATTAGAAAGAACCACAGCCAGAGGGGGTGCCCAAGAGCAACGAGTCTCATAGGACCCAAGCCAATCCCCTAGCTCTGTTCTTGGTATCTGCTTGTACCAAATAGTATCTGCTTGTAAAGACATGACAGCCAACTCAATAAGGACTTGGGCCTAGACGTAAGGTCGATATAGGCTTTCGCCTTCTCAACATGGTTCTGCATTTCTTGTTTCTTGCTGTGTTTCAATTCGTCAAAAAATGAAGACCAACCAAGTTTGGCTTTGGCTCTAACTTTAGAGCCAAACATCAAAAGTCAAACTGGCCCTTTGCAAAATACCTTTGATGTAGGCTTTGGGTTTTAGAAGGTGTTGCTATGAACCCACGTCTTTGTGTATCTGTTGTCAGGCTTATCGGTCAAACAAGGGCTGACTGAGATCTATAGAGCTAAGACATGGCTGAGGAGTAGTATCTGTAATTTGTTAAAGTTACAAGAGTTTCAGCCAATGCAGTAGAGGCTTTGTGTCACGCCTACAGTCTCTTATAACTCCAACAAACTCTTAAACTCCATTTCCCAGTGTGCACTTCAGGATGATGTCACCACCACATGTTCACCAGTACCAATCACATTGCGTATCATCACACACACACACCATTTAAACCACATCCACACATTAACTCACTGCGAAGTTTTGCCAAACGTAGTTTGCAATTCCGAGCGTTCTTTCACTATCTTGTTGTCTTGATCTCTGGCTTTTGACTCTCTTTGTTTATCGATTCTCCCTTTTTGTCTCTCTTGGCTTTGTTTGATCTTCCGGTTTCGACTTTGGTTTGTTTCTTCTACTATTCTCCTGTCTGTTCCTCATGTTCAGGTTGCCTCATCTGTTGCTCTTCTGGTTTGGAATTTTGCCTGTATCTCGGACTTCGATCTCACATAGCTCTTTTGTATTGTTTGTTCGTGTTTTGCTGTTGTGTTTGATTCTCAGCCTTGTTAATAAATCCTACTCGATCCATAGCTTCGCGTGCGTCGTGCTGAATTCTTTGCCGTTGACACTTAGATCCAAAAGTCTGATTGGAGTTTAAAGAATTTAAATTAGAGACAGAAGGATCGATCGGCCATGTATCGGTATCGGCCGATATTTCTCCAATTTAGCCGATCTCGAGAGCCGATCGATGACGTTAAACAAATGAGCCTAATTTCTGGATTTCCAGCTAGCATCTCATCCAGGAAGAGGAGACCTCTGGCTAGCTCCCTGCTATTCCTATCTAAACCACTTGGACATACACACCCTTTCATTTTCAGACTGATTAAAGCAGCGGCCTCACGAGAACATATTACGGCGTTCACCGCGGATAGAAAACAAGTGGTCTGTCTGTGTATGTGACTCATCCAGGACAGTTTATAACATCTGTAAAATTTGTTAAATCAGTGTCTCTCACAGGAACCAAGACAAAGATATTTAACACTACTAATCTGATATAGCACTTCAGAGACACCACACAGCTGAATACAGTGAATATCATTTACATTTACATTTACATTTACGGCATTTAGCAGACGCTCCAGAGCGACTTACAAAAGTGCTTAGTGTTGGTTAGAGTATGAATCTCTATCTAGTTCAAACAGGCTTAAGTCCAAACTACTCTTATACTCAAACACTGCCATAAACACAGGGCCAGTGCTGATACCTAGAAACAAGACAACGCAATACCTAGCAAGACTGGAACACCTACAGAGAAGAGAACAAATACAAGACTACATACAGTACAAGTGCAGTACTTAGCCAGTGCTCCTAGAAGATCAAGTGCAATTACAGTTTATACCAGTACTTTAGTATATTAGTGTTTATAAGTGCTTTACAAAGAGATGGGTCTTCAGTCTGCGTTTGAAGACCGCGAGAGAGTTTGCTGTTCGGACTGCCAGTGGAAGTTCGTTCCACCATCTGGGCTCCAGGACAGAGAAGCGTTTTGTTGCGTGTCTTCCATGTATCTTGAGTGATGGCGGGTCAAGCCGAGCCGTACTTGAAGCGCGAAGGGCTCGAGGTGCGGTTCGACTTTTGACCATTGCCATAAGGTCAGGAGGTGCTGGTCCATTCTTTGCTTTGTAGGCATCAGAACTTTAAACTGAATGCGAGCAGCTACCGGAAGCCAGTGAAGGGAGCGCAGCAGTGGAGTGACATGAGTGAACTTGGGAAGATCGAAGACGAGCCGTGCTGCTGCATTTTGGATCAGTTGTAAGGGCCTGATGGCCTGCAGAGGAAGACCAGCCAGGAGTGAGTTGCAGTAGTCCAGCCTTGAAATGACAAGAGACTGGACGAGCACCTGGGAGGCCTCCTGAGAGAGGAAGGGTCGGATGCGTCTGATGTTGTGGAGAATGTATCTGCATGACCGAGTCAGGTTTGTAATATGGGCTGAGAACGATAACTGGTCATCCAGAGTCACCCCAAGGTTTCTTGCATCTTTAGACGGAACAATCAAAGAGTTCTCGAACGAGATGGCAAGATCCTGCTGAGGACCTGTAGTTCCAGGGATGAACAGCAGCTCAGTCTTGCTGGGATTGAGCTTCAGATGATGAGCTGTCATCAGAAGAGATGTCGGTCAGACATGCAGAGATACGACTGCAAACCTGAGTATCAGATGGTGGGAAGGAAAGCATTAGTTGAGTGTCATCAGCATAGCAGTGGTAAGAGAAACCATGAGAGGTAATTACATCACCAAGAGAACGGGTGTAGAGTGAAAAGAGGAGAGGACCTAGCACTGAGCCTTGAGGGACACCAGTAAGGAGCCTGCAAGGAGCAGATGTAGACCCTCTCCATGTTACCTGGTAAGACCGCCCCTCTAGATAGGCCTCAAACCACTTCCATGCAGAGCCCACGATTCCCAGGTCAGCGAGGACGGATAGAAGGATCTTGTGGAAAGCTGCAGAGAGGTCCAGAAGGATCAGAACTGATGACAGTTTGGATGATCTTGCAGTCTGGAGCTTCTCAGTCACTGCTATGAGGGCTGTTTCTGTTGAGTGCGCTGGTTTGAAGCCAGACTGGTTGGGGTCCTGGAGCAGGTTCTGGGTGAGAAAGAGAGACAGTTGGTTATAAACAGCACGCTCAAGAATTTTTGATAGAAAAGAAAGGAGTGATACCGGCCGGTAGTTGCAGACATCTGAGCTGTCCAGTGTGGGCTTCTTCAGAATTGGAACCACTCTGGCAGTCTTGAATGCGGCTGGGACCCGTCCTGATGACAAGGAGCTGTTTATGATGAATGTGATGAAGGGCAGCAGATCCATAGAGACTGCCTGGAAGAGTGTGGATGGAATGGGATCCAGTGGGCAGGTGGTCGGGTTGCTGGATTTAAGTATCAGTAAACAGCAGAGCTAGCACACACAGCTAGCACAAAACTAATAACCCAGAACACCTACAGACCAGATCTGACCGGTACGAACACAACAGCAGCAGAAACAGCCAGAGAGCTAAAGAACCACAGCCAGAGTGATTGAGTGTATAGTTCTAGATAAGCAGCTCTTCTCGGCTGTAGAAGACGTTCATTCTGCTGCTAAATATTCCACCTGGATTCACGCTCTGCTGTTCCTAGTAGAGATACTTTTCAGATGTGGCTCTTCTGGAGCTTATCAAGCGGTTTACTCCCACATAGACCAACTTCTAATTTAGTTAAAATATTATACTGTTTCATATGAGCTCGTTAAAAATGGTAATAAACCAGTTTTGATGTTTCATGACTTGCTTGTGCTAATAATTGCATACAGCCCTGCTGTGGCATATAGCCCCGCCCTCGATCGGTATCGGTTATCGGCTGATCGCGTTGAAAGGTGATCGCCAATCGGAATCGGCCTCAAAATCCCTGATCGGTCCATCTCTAATTTAAACCCTTTATTACCTCCAGTGGTGCCATCTATATTTCTAGCGATACTCTTTCAAACCGTTTGAGCAGTAGCTGATCAGCTTATAGTGAAAAAGTGGTTTACCTAAGAGCTGTTAAATCCCACTTGAAAACACAATAGCCTGCTAAATAAGAGAAGTCAATGGTCAACGCAACCATGCAGTGATACACTTCTCTGCAAAAAGACCTGAGTTGATAGTTTAAAAGTCTTTATCTGATCAATAAGTGTACATTCACCAATCAGAACAGCAGATCTGATTAGAACAGATGTAAATAATCATACATACAATACAAAGTAACATGAATATCTTATTGTGAGAGAAGTAGATCAGATCTTGAGCTCCAGTTGGAAGAACAAAGTTAGGTTCCAGATTTCTCCTGGACACCCCAGACATTGTATGAATGTATTCAGTTCCCTCAGCAGCAATCTTGATTTAGCTTAATGAAGTACTGAACAGTCAAAGCAGGTATTAGATGAGAACTGATAATAATACTGGGTTGTTTATTGAAGGAGAAGCTTGGAAAGGGTTAAATAAACACACTGATGTATGTAAAAGCTCTACTTACTGTATTAATACTGTTTAAATATTTAAATAATAGTGTTTTACTGAACAAATAAAAGCTTCCAGTCTGGAAAAAATAGTTTTTAATATATAATTATGTTCCCAAGTGTCCAGCGTTTGCACAGTATGTATGTATTTTTTTCTGTTATTAACTGTGTCCTTTTAGTTTCAGCCAGAAATCCTCATTTTGGTGCATCACTGGTTACAGTTTGCTGGAACTCGTGCATGTTTGTTCAGGCGAGTGAAAACCGAACCTGCCTCTGGGACTCAATAAGCTTGCATTAGTGGAATGTCAGAGCCGTGTGTGGGAATGTCTCAGGTCAGTGTCATTTACACTCCATAAGTACACAGCATGGTGCCGGCTGCCTCTGTACACCACTGTCTTCAGTCTACAATAACATAAACACCCAATAAGCACAGAGTGGCTGGATTTCCGTAAAGCTTTCAAGCGTATTATGTACACAAGAGACTAAAGAGTGAGATGCCTGTGAACAGGAGAGCCGATGTTCTTCTCATGTTCTATAACAGATACTTTGATGTAAATAGATGGGAAGGTGCTCACCGTTGCCGTATTGCGTACTGGTGAGTTACTTTACAGGCCGTCAACTCATGTACTGACTGGATCTGAAGTCCTTTGAACGTTCCAACTCTTGGAACGCAGAACTTTAAGGAGCCACCAAACTTGGTGTTTGTCGGACGAGAGCTGTATCTATTATATGAACAGTGTTCAGTTCATATATGAAGTCTGTGCTTTCAAACAGCCCCTTTTGCATTCATTGTTTTTGTGATGTCACAAAATCCTGTATGTTTACATACAGGACTATATTGTTATTAGTTTTTTGCTTTCTGCCAGATCTTCGCTGGCAGTTTTCCAAAGTTCCAACTCCAGATTGTCTGGTCTGATTGTGTAATTACAGCTTTTTGATTGGATGCACAGATTCCAGAAAACAACAGATTTTATCCAGATTTTTCTTCCATAGAGAATGAATAGGATGGAAATGTACACGCCAATCTACTGACTTCTGAACTTCTGACAGACCCCGTTTTGCATACCCAGATTCAGGGCAAACCCCCAACCATGACTGTAGTGTTGCTTTGACCTGCACTCTTCTATTCATCATTTTTTTTCCATCCCTCTTTGTTTTCCCATATAGTCCCATTTAATTTACTGCAGGTACTGTTTTAAGGCAGAACCTCAAGCACTACTCCACAGACTTAGTGACCCGCACTCATCTATTTGTCGTTTAATCATCCCTCGTTCCTCCCATAGGGCCCTATTCATTTTTAACCGAACCCATACATCATGGTTTCGTTAAACCTACAGCCTCCAAACTGCCTGTACTCACTCAGAGCGGATCCCCAAACACACTGATCCACTCCTCTTCATCCCTCGTTTCTCAAACTGCTTACACTGCGCAACCATCCTGCGTTTCCTTCAGGAACTGCACTTTTCTGGACTGTTATTTGTTTTTTCTTTATTTTCTACCAGATCTTCTCCATGTAACTCGTCCCACAGCTTTCCAAATATCAACAACGTTCCAGCTCCAGACTGTCTAGTCGGACTTTGGATTGGGGCTTGTACACAGCTTTTTGATTGGATGCACGGATTCTTGAATAAGAACTACTGAACTTTTGCTGTACCGACAGACACCATTTCACATACACTGACTCAGAGAAGACCCTCAACCACGACTGCAGTGTTATTTCACCCTGCGCTTGTCTAGTTGGTGTGTTTTTCCATGCTATTTTTCCCCATAGAGTCCTATTCATTTTCAGTCACACACTAACCTTCATTTAACCTATAGCCTTCAAACTGAAACTCTAATCCACAGACATACCGACCCACACTCCTCTATTTGTCGTTTATGCACAACCATCCTGCGTTTCCTTCAGGAAATCCACTTTTCTGGTATTTAAAAAGCTATTTTTCCAGACAGGAAGCTTTTATTTGCTCAGACTCAAAACACTTGAGTTATGAGTTCCGTAAAGCTTTCAAGCTGATTCTATTCAACATAAGAGACTAAAGCAGGAGATACCTGTGAACAGGAGAGTCGATGTTCCTCTCATGTTCTATAACAGATACTTTGATGTAAATTGATGCAGAAGTGGTCGTAGTTGCTGTACTACACACTGGTGAATTACTTCATATGCCATTCAGCAATGTTTATAATCACCTCTCTAAAGTGATTTAATAGACTAGATTTGCATCTGATCTTTCGTCTAATCTGATTTGGGTTCTCCGACTTGCCATGGTCTCCATACTCACTGAGTTCACTGTTATTTCTCAGGTTGTGCAGAATTCTGTAGTTCAGTATTCTATATCAGCCTCATCTATTTAACAGAATTCAAAATGTCATATTATGTTATTATTACATTAAAATAATAACTTCATCCTTTAACGCCAAGGGAATCATGATGTTTACCTAAACTTTGCTCAAACTCATGCTGTGTTCTAAATGGTAGTGGTGAACCAAAGATGGGAGTAGATACAGAATGTGTAAGACACTGTACAATATGGAAAAATGTTCATGACTAAACATTTCAAATCATCTGAAAAAATATATATATATATAATTTTTTTTATCATTGCAAATTATTACTGTCTAATATATCCAAATATATAACTTTACAGGAGAGACTAGAAACTGTCTATACTTTCAACGTAAGTAAATGTAAAGATGTTTTGTTCCAAGTGACTTTGTATCATTTCTATTGGTCCATTCTTCATGGATAGTCTCTAAATACATTGTACAATATCTGGGAATCGCTGTGGTGTCAACCCGTCCTGACTGCTAGCCAACTGAAGTGGCGTGTCCCCACCAATATCCAGCCATTATTGAACTGTCCCCACCAATAATTTGATCCCCTCCAAAAAAGACCCCAATCGGTCAACGTCTCATTAACCTAGAGTTGCAGAAAGGGTTAAATCACGTTCTCTACTGGAGTCATATGGCCAGTGTGATGTGATTGGCTGTGTCTTCCTCTGCTGTATCGTGAGACTCTGTAGCTATGTTTGGTTGTTGGCAGCGCCAAAACTGAAAGGAAAGCTTTCCAGTCACGAGACTCACTCATATGTGAACAGCGAGTGAGGATGGATCAATAAAAGCTATTTTTTAAAGAAAAGTGTAAATCACTTAAAGTCTAGTTCTCTAATGAAATGAGTCCATCATAATAACGTCTAACATCTTCTGTAGCTCTGAATAACTAGCAGTGTTCTACTGTTATTAATGTTAATGTAGTAGAGAGGTCAGCTGCTCTATGGTTGAAGTAATGTTGATCAGTCTTTAGATGTAAACTCACTGTTTACTGGTTTAAACTGGTTAAACGAGTCTATGTCTTGTAGTTTAATTAAGACGTTAAGAAAGATTGAATTGTTTTCTGGGATTGTTGCTTTGGTTTTGTGGACAACAGCACCAGGTTATGCAGTGCTCCATGTATTAACCCTGATGTATGAGACCTGTTTCATGGACTCCTTTCATTGATTGATGTTGTTTTCTGAAGGCGTGGCGGTGTAGATTCATAGGTCCCCACGAATTTCAAGAGCAAATCTACGCCCTTGATCTGTAGGATAATAAATGCAACCAATCTAGTCTTGAATGTAACTCTGATCCCCAACCTCTAATCCACAGACATACTGACCCACACTTGTAACTCTTACATTGGTAGTCAAAGAAAACTCTAAAGGAAACAGATCCCAAATGTTCACTGGTTTTCAGCTCTTGTGAATCCTTTCACAGCAGTTAAAGGTTGGTGCGTTGGTCAGATTAGATCCTGTAGTGCGAGAACCGAAACTGAAGGTTATTAGTCCAGGCTGTTGAGAATTTATGTCCAAAGCAAAACAATAAATGAAAACCTGTTAGAGGTAAATCGTTTATACATGGTATATGAGCATGTACTGTAATTACATATTACACATAATCTGATTCACGCATTCTGTTTGGCTGAGAATGATCAAATGCCTAATCAGCTTTCCATCGATTCGAGTACAAGGACACTTGCGACTCTTGGAACGCAGAATATCAAGGAGCCACCAAACTTGACTGAAGCGTTTGTCAAATCAGAGTGTTATCTAATATGTGAACATTCTTAAAATTTTAAAATGTACTGTTCTGTGTCCAGTTCATATATAAAATCTCAGCTTTAATAACGGCCCCTTTCGCATTTGTTGTTCTTGTGATGTCACAAAAGCCAGTACATTCACATACAGTACTGTGCAAATGGCACTTGGGGCCAGTATTATATTCAAAATAAATATGCTATAAGATATAAGAACTGCTAAAGTGAAACACCGTGTTAAACACAGCATTCCAACTCCGGAATGTTCAGTCTGATTGGGAATGGTGCAGCCTTTTGACACTTTGACCCTAAAAAAGCCTAAAAAAAAACCTGGCCACTCCTACTGGTGATCATACATTTATAAAGCAGTAAATAGCCAACTGTGAAAATCCCCATACTCTATGGATATACAGTGCTGTGCAAAAGCTTTAGATACTTGGGGACATTATTCTATTTAAAAAGCTATTATTTCAGACTGGAAGCTTTTATTTACTCAGTAAACACTTATTATTTAAATATTCAAACAGTATTAATACAATAGGCAGCATGGTGGTGTAGTGGTTAGTACGGTGGTGTAGTGGTTAGTATGGTGGTGTAGTGGTTAGTATGGTGGTGTAGTGGTTAGTATGGTGGTGTAGTGGTTAGTACGGTGGTGTAGAGGTTAGTACGGTTTTGTAGTGGTTAGTACAGTGGTGTAGTGGTTAGTAAGGTAGTGTAGTGGTTAGTATGGTAGTGTAGTGGTTAGTATGGTGGTGTAGTGGTTAATACGGTGGTGTAGAGGTTAGTACGGTTTTGTAGTGGTTAGTATAGTGGTGTAGTGGTTAGTATGGTGGTGTAGTGGTTAGTATGGTAGTGTAGTGGTTAGTATGGTGGTGTAGTGGTTAGTACGGTGGTGTAGAGGTTAGTACGGTTTTGTAGTGGTTAGTATAGTGGTGTAGTGGTTAGTATGGTGGTGTAGTGGTTAGTTGGTGGTGTAGTGGTTAGTACGGTGGTGTAGAGGTTAGTACGGTTTTGTAGTGGTTAGTATAGTGGTGTAGTGGTTAGTATGGTGGTGTAGTGGTTAGTATAGTGGTGTAGTGGTTAGTATGGTGGTGTAGTGGTTAGTATGGTGGTGTAGTGGTTAGTACGGTGGTGTAGTGCTTAGTATGGTGGTGTAGTGGTTAGTACGGTGGTGTAGTGGTTAGTATGGTGGTGTAGTGGTTAGTATGATGGTGTAGTGGTTAGTATGGTGGTGTAGTGGTTAGTATGGTGGTGTAGTGGTTAGTATGGTGGTGTAGTGGTTAGTATGGTGATGTTGTGGTCAGTATGGTGGTGTAGTGGTTAGTACGGTGGTGTAGTGGTTAGTACGGTGGTGTAGTGGTTAGTACGGTTTTGTAGTGGTTAGTATAGTGGTGTAGTGGTTAGTATGGTGGTGTAGTGGTTAGTACGGTGGTGTAGTGGTTAGTACGGTGGTGTAGTGGTTAGTATAGTGGTGTAGTGGTTAGTATGGTGGTGTAGTGGTTAGTACGGTGGTGTAGTGGTTAGTATGGTGGTGTAGTGGTTAGTATGATGGTGTAGTGGTTAGTATAGTGGTGTAGTGGTTAGTATGGTGGTGTAGTGGTTAGTATGGTGGTGTAGTGGTTAGTATGGTGGTGTAGTGGTTAGTATGGTGATGTAGTGGTCAGTATAGTGGTGTAGTGGTTAGAATGGTGGTGTAGTGGTCAGTACGGTGGTGTAGTGGTTAGTACGGTGGTGTAGTGGTCAGTATGGCGGTGTAGTGGTTAGTATGGTGGTGTAGTGGTTAGTATGGTGGTGTAGTGGTTAGTATGGTGGTGTAGTGGTCAGTACGGTGGTGTAGTGGTTAGTATGGTGGTGTAGTGGTCAGCATTGTCTCCTCACAGTAAGATGATCTGGGTTGGATTCCCGGTCCGGGTGGTTCTGTGTGGAGTGTGTATGTTCTCTCCATGCTTGAGTGGGTTCCTCCGGGTACTCCGGTTTCCTCCCACAGTCCAGACACATGCATGTTAGGATCCTCACTCTAAACTGCCTGTAGTTGTGAGTGAGTGCATGTTGGCATTGCAGTGGACTAGCGACCTGTCCATGATGTACCCTGCCTTCACCCAATGATGCTGGGATTGGCTCCAGCCCCCCCATGACCCCAGATAGCAGGATAATGCGCAAGATAATGGATGAACAGTATTAATAGAGTAAGTAGAGCTTTTACATACATCAGTATGTTTATTTAACCCTTTACAAGCTTTTCCTTGTGGAAACAACCCAGTATTATTTACAGTTCTCATCTAATACCTGCTTTGACTGCTCAGTACTTCATTAAGTTAAATCAAGATTTGCTGCTGAAGGAACTGAATACATTCATACAATGTCTGGGGCGTCCAGGAGAAATCTGGAACTACACTTTGTTCTTCAAACTGGAGCTCAAGATATGATCTACTTCTCTCACAATAAGATATTCATGTTACTTTGTATTGTATGTAGGATTATTTACATCTGTTCTAATCAGATCTGCTGTTCTTACTGGTGGAAATAGACTTACTGATAAGATAAGGGCTCAATCAGCTCAGTAGTGTATATCCGAACATTCACTGTTAACTTATACTTAGTGTATTTTGGTCCCAGGTTGAAGTAGAACTGTGAGAGACGGGCCCTTTAAAAAGTCATGTTTTGCAGCGCGGCATAAACCAATTACACAGTCAAGCGGCAGAGTAGACAAATTACTCACCTGCCTTTACTGAAGAGATAACTTTCATGTCCTTTGTAGATGTTCTCTGCAGGAAGCCGATAGGAAACACACACCAAACACACACCATATTCCAGCGTCCCTATCTCCTTCTAGGAATCAGCAATCTGCACCTTTAACTCTGAGCACTGAGCTCTGCTTTCATCTGCTGCTGTGATTGTGTTGAGGAAGCTGCTGACATTAAAGCTGACTGCAGTGTCTACCTGACAGTCCACCGTGACGAGTCCCATCTGACTTTCGTCAAAGTCAAAGTTTATTTGTCACATAGAAAGTCATACGCAGTAAAACTAGCAGTGAAAATGCTTTAAAGACCATTCACGAACATGAAGATAATTACTATTACAGCTAATAACTATATATATATATATATATATATATATATATATATATATATATATATATATATATATATATAAATACACACTACCGCTCAAAAGTTTAGGATCACTTTAGAATTTCATTTCATGCAATTTTCATGCAATTTACAAACAATATTGTTC
Source organism: Megaleporinus macrocephalus (assembly GCA_021613375.1). Taxonomy (NCBI): domain Eukaryota; kingdom Metazoa; phylum Chordata; class Actinopteri; order Characiformes; family Anostomidae; genus Megaleporinus; species Megaleporinus macrocephalus. Next base: position 34,434,155 of record CM038723.1, read on the forward strand.
ATTTCACAATTAATGTAAGTGTATCAGATGATTTTTAAAGAATAAAAATGTTTGTATTAAAGTATATTTTTGTATAGAGGCTTATTTTGCATATAGTCCTATTATCAGCAATTTTCAGTCCTCTGTCTAAATCTCCTGGTACGGCCACCAATCCAAGTTAAGGATGTTATTGGACTAATTGGTTGTTAGGACACTCTTGCTAACACTTGCTATATATATATATATATATATATATATATATATATATATATATATATATATATATATATATATATAGATAGATAGATAGAAAGATAGAAAGATAGATAGATAGATAGATTTTTTTTTTATATTTATTTTGTATGTGCGTTGGTCCGTTTGGTCCTTGTAGTGTGAGGACAGAGACAAAAGGTTATTATTCTAGACTGTTGAGAATTTATGCCCACAGCAAAACAATATATGAAAACATGTTAGAGAAAAATTGTTTGTACATGGTATATGAGCATGTACTGTGTAATTACATATCACACATTGGCTAAGAATGATCAACAATACACACGTATGTATATATATATGTATATATATATATATATATATAGATACTGCAAGCAAAGTGATATATTGTTATGTTTCAAACCGTATTATTAAAACACACCACTATATGAACAGGTTTGTTAATGCTTACAATAGCATTGCACCCTTGTGCTGCTTGTTAATGTCGGAGTGGAGCTGAAAATGGATTACAACACTGCCATCTAGTGGTCACAACACACAATGATTCACTGTCGGCCAGAAATCTGTGTATCAATACTTTGTTTTTAAGAATCGATACAGTATCACCAAACATAATATCCCAATATTCGATATTTTGGAATTTTCTTATTATATATTTTCTTATATGCTACATCATTTGAGGTCCAACAGGAAATTTACTACATAGGAGGCTGACTTCAACTACAGGTAGTTTGATAGTCTGGGTGTCATTAGCAGAAAAGGTTTCCAGCTTTGTATGAATAACCTTTTAGAAATCCTCTATTATGTTTGTGCATTGGTGAGTTTGGACTTTGTAGTGCGAGGACAAAGAAGATTATTATTATTTCAGCAAAACCTATTAGAGTAAAATCGTTTGTACGTGGTATATGAGCATGCACTGTAATTACATGTTACACTTAATCTGATTCAAGCATTCTGTTTGGCTGGGAATGATTAAATGTCTAATCAGTTTTGCATCGATTCAAGTACACAGTGGCAAGACAAAGTATGTGAACCCTAACAACAATCAACAATTCTTGATCGTAGGTGTTCGGAGATCTCTTTTTTGGAGTCATGGTTCACGTCAGCAGATGCGTCTTGTAAATAGCTCAAAACTCCAAAAGTTTGTGTGTCTTTTAAAATAGCTCTACACCTCGCTCCAATCTCAATTTATTGATTGGACTCCAGGTTTACTAACACAGGTAGGTGAAGGTAGTGTTACAGTTTATCTGTACACATGTAGGTGGAGGTAGTGTTACAGTTTACCTGTACACACAGGTAGGTAAAGGTAGTTTTAGGAGGACTATTGTTGGTATAGTGTGGTTGCTCAGGTGGGGAATCAAACCCCAGCCAACAATGCTGAAAGGGCAGCAGTCTAACCTACTACACTATACCAACCACATTTAAACTATAGCACTGTATCTTCATCAGACCTAAAATCTGATGAAAATATGGTACAAACAGTTTTGCATAGAGTTGATGGAGTAAGGCTATCATGTCAAACAGTGCTCGCCATCTGTGTTTCTTGTCCAGCCTCTAAATGGTGACTTGCCATGTCTGTCCACGTCCTTATGCTATAATCAACAACCATCCATTTTGGACATGGCTCCCATAGCAGCTAATAAACTCATGGTGTCTCAGCTGGTGTGGCTCTGTTGAATGCCTGATGAGACTGGGAGTCTCTGCATTGTAGGGGTTCCATGGAATTAGCATAAATTTGCCTAAACGAAGGCCCCATGCAGGCTGCTAGCATCTCTCTTGACGTCTCTGCATGCTTTGGGCCAGAGGGCAGCCGCAGGTGCTGCCACCCCAGCCAATGAAATGGAACTCGTTCAAAACAGAGGATATGACTGCAGGGAGTTGTGCCAGTGTTCAACCCCAGACATAAATATCAACAGCGTTTACAGACATGCTACCCACATAGCAAACAGTCATCCAAGTTAAATCAAAGTTAAAGAGTCAAAGTTAACTTCAATGAGTCAACAGCAAGACACACTTATCTGGCTGGTGGGTCATTCTCAGCGCCACGGTGACTCTGAAGTGTTCGTGGTGTGTTAGTGTGTGTTGTGCTGGTGTGAGTGGATCAGACACAGCAGTGCTGCTGCTGGAGCGTTCAAACACTGTGTCCACTCACTGTCCACTCTATGAGACACTCCTACTACTTGCTAGTCCACCTTGTAGATGTAAGGTCAGAGACAGTAGCTCATCTGCTGCTGTACAGTTTGTGTTCTCATAGGACACTGTTGTCTGGATAGTTTTGGTTGGTGGGCTATTCTCAGTCCAGCAACATTCAACATTTCAGCAGCACTGTCGTGTCTGATCCACACACACATATATATATATATATATATATATATATATATATATATATATATATAAATATATATATATATATATATATATAGACATTAGTTTGCTTCATGCTAGCTTCATTCTGTGCTGATGTGCTACCACCTCAGCCCATGTAATATAAGCTTGTTCATAAAAGAATATATGACCACAGGGAGCCGTGCTGGTGTATAAGCTCTGACAAGAACATTTCACAACATTGTGCTAAGCAGTAATGCAGCTACAGCTTCTTACTATCTTCACTAGGTGCTACTACCTCAGCCCACGAAATAGCAGATCATGTAACCCCAGCAAGTTGTGTTGTTGTAGTAAATGATGGGACAAATATGCTAAGAAGCTTCTTGCTAGCATTACTTTGAGCTGACGTGCTTCAACCACAACCGAGGAAGCAAAGCTAGTTCATAGCAGAGGATATATGACTTGAGGAGAGCCGAGCTAGTGTACAATTCATAATAACAGTAGTGACAGCATTATGAACGCTCAGCAATAAGGCATTACTTCATGCTAGCTTCATTCGGTGCTTTCACCTCAGCCCATAAAATATAAGCTAGTTCGTAGCAGGATATATGACCACAGGGAGCCGTTACAAGGCCTGACAAAACATTTAGAATATGCTAGTGATTATGTTATGAAGTTCGTAGCGGATGATATAACCACAGGGAGCTGTGTTGTTGTACATCAAAACTAACATTACATGTGTGCTAGAAAATCATTGGTTAGCTTCATGCTAGGATGGAAGGAAACAAAGCTAGTTCGTAGCAGAGAATATGACCTGAAACAAACACTGGCAACATCCAAACAAACACACAACGTTGTCACAGCGTTGTCTACGTTCTTACAATGCTGCTACAATGTTGTCTGAACAAGGTTGTATCAATGTCACTGTTATGTGTTGTAGGTGTTATGACTGTATTGCCAACTAGGTTCCAGACAGCTCCATGCAGATATAATGGAACGTAAGAATGTTTCTACGAGGTTGTGACAATGTACCTCCTACATTGTGACAACGTTTTTTTGTCAGCAATTCTGAGGAATTACATTTCAATGTTGTGGGCACTAAAACAATTGGTTGTCACAATGTTGTCACAATGTTGTCTTACAATTTTGATACAATAAGTGTTGGTGCTGTTTACGTCGTATAAACAATGTTGCCACAACATCACTGTTATATATATATATATATATATATATATATATATATATATATATATATATATATATATATATATATATATACACATACACACACACACACACATTTTAACATTTTAGTTGTTATGACTGGTTATTGCCAACATAGCAAAGTTTCATGGAGTTGCATGCAGATATAATGGAACATATGAAGGATTCCAGGAGTTTGTGACAATGTATGGACAATGTTTCCACTACATTGTCATATAACATCGTCACAACGTTGTTTACTTTCTTACGATGTTGCTACCATTATATATACCATTATAAAACATTTGTTTATGGTATTATAACCATACCGATATAATGGAACGTATAAAGGACTCTAGGAGATTGACAACATACAGACAACATTGCCACTATGTTGTCACAACATTGCCACAACGTTCTAAGGAATTACATTTCAATGTTGTGGCAATCTTGTGGATACCAAAACAATAGGCTGTCACAACGTTGTCTACTTTCTTATGGCGTTGCTACAGTGTTGTCAAGAGGTGGTGCTCTTCCAGCATTGTAACTACTTGTTGGCAGCTTATTAAAATTCCATGCAGATGTCATGGAACATATGATGAAGTCTAGGAAGTTGTGCTGATGTGCTGACAACATTGCCACTATGTTGTCACAATGTTGTCAGATAATGTTGTCAGGAATTATATTCCAGTGTTGCGACAATATTGTGGACACCAACAGAATAGGTCATCTGACCGCTGTTGGCTGGATAGTTTTGGTTGGTGTTTAAACACTCCAGCAGCACTTCTGTGTCTGATCCACTCTCACCAGCACAACACACACTAACACACCACCAATCACTTCAGTGTCACTGCAGTGCTGAGAATGATCCACCACCAAATAATACCCTGTAGGGGTCCTGACCATTGAAGAACAGGGTAACAAAGAATCAGATGAACTACAGTCTGTATATAGGCATTAGCTTGCTTCATGCTAGCTTCATTCTAAGCTGATGTGCTGCCACCTCAGCCCATGTAGTATAAGCTAGTTGCTTATATTTTCAATGTTTCAATGTTGTGAGAATGTTGTGGACACTAAAACAATAGGTTGTCACAACGTTGTCCCAACGTAAATGTGTTAGCAGGGATTAACGGTCATCTGGTACAAATGCTAGCTTTAATCTGGGTCCATATCAAAGCGCCTTAGCCTCGTTCCTTTTCCATTACAGGAACGCCGCATGTCTAACATTCCTCTGAGACTCATCTCTTGTTTATTGCATATTTGATTATCATGCGAACCGCCGTTCGTCCACTTCCAAAGTTAAATCATTTAGCGGCTGATGCCTCGCTAATCTGTTTAGCCAAATGCCTGTGATCTTGACACAGAAGGAAGCAGTCTTTCCGTGGCTTCCATCCTCTTCCCAAATCAAATAACGGAAGTCTGTGAAACGTTCTGTCCTCGTAGGACGTTGGCAAGCTAACCAGCCATCTTGTAGCGAGTCAGAATAATGACTTGCGGTTCTCGTACGTATCTAGAAGCGCAGCACAGCTTTATCAGATACACGCCCGCGTTATGAATCTCACCTGCGTCTCCCGCTGGGACTGTGGATCCTGATTCCTCACACGGGGAGCTGGAAGTGGAGCAGCGGTTTGAGCTGATTAACAAATTCTTCATTTCGGCCCACTTTCACATATTGATTTATTTGGTGTGTATAATTAGGTGGATATTAATTCGAGGGTCCACTTGAGTCGAGTTAAGCTGGGCTTCCTAATTTATCCCCCCTTTCTTTCAGACTCTGCTCTGGAGTTGCTGGCTCTGCTCTGGGTTTGCTCTTGTGTAGTAGATGGTGATGCAGGTCTTTGAAGCAAGTTCTTTGTCCCGAAGCTGGAGGGAACATTAATCACGCATGCATTTTTATGTTCGTATGCTTCATAAAATCTGCATAGCAGCCTTTTTTTCACTAATTGCTTGTAGCGGTTTAAGAGATCTGGCTTAAAGTCTGAAAGAGATTTATTTCAATGAGGAGCTTCTTGAAGCTACACACCCTTTTAGAGCCCAAAGCACTGACAGTGGAAGGATGGATGGAAACACCTGTGGAGGGTTGAAGATCTGAGGCAAGAGATGAAGCTTGATGTTCTTGATGTACCAGGTGGTTGTTAGGGGATCTATATTCTCTGTTGCTATCCTTCCAAAGTATTGGTTGGGACCAATTGGTCACACCTCCTCCCTCCATGCTGTAGTCTGGGGTGGGTCCCCACCTGGGTAATCTTACACTATACCTATAAGAGTCCTTAAGACTCATAAGGACTCTTATAGGTATAGTGTAAGAGGTAAGACTCTTAACACTACCCTCACCTACCTGTGGACAGGTAAACTGTACAACTACCTTCACCTACCTGTGTACAGGTATACTGTAACACTACCATCACCTACCTGTGTACTGCCTAATGCCGTAACCGTATTACCAGCTACTTCTGTTTGAAGTGAAACAAATTAAAGGCTGTATGTATTAATTGAATTGTCAGTGTGTAACTTCCTAAGAAGGAAAACCGGATCATGAAAGTACGACAAAAGGTTTAGATTAAGACAAAGCTTCAGCCAATTCATTGATTATTATAAGATGGAAATGAGATTTGTGAGCATGTCTTAATAAGAGTTTTGCTTTATATATTAGTTCCTTGAAATGGAAAGCTAATAGGCTTCATTCTGAAAGCTGACGGAACCATCAATCTTGGGGAAGCACAATATCAATCAATTCATGTTAAGCATGTAATTCAAATATTACATAGTTTCAGAGGGTTTGATGGTCACATCCCATCATCTGATGTTTGTTAATTCATTCATATTGTATGATGACACACTTAACATTGTTTAAAAACATGTTCACCACTAAGAACACCAGATCTGACTAGAACAGATGTAAATAATCATACATACAATACAAAGTAACATGAATATCTTATTGTGAGAGAAGTAGATCAGATCTTGATCCAGTTTGAAGAACAAAGTGTAGTTCCAGATTTCTCCTGGACGCCCCAGACATTGTATGAATGTGTTCAGTTCCTTCAGCAGCAATCTTGATTTAGCTTAATGAAGTACTGAGCAGTCAAAGCAGGTATTAGATGAGAACTGTAAATAATACTGGGTTGTTTATAGAAGGAGAAGCTTGGAAAGGGTTAAATAAACACACTGACGTATGGAAAAGCTCTACTTACTTTATTAATACTGTCCATCCATCCATTATCTTCCGCTCTATCCCGCTAATTGGGGTTACAGGGTTTTGCTGAGCGAATAAAAGCTTCCTGTCTGGAAAACACAGCTTTTTAAATATAATAATGTCCCCAATAAAAATCTTATAGAGGTGATTAAGAAATAGATACATACACACACAAACACACACACACACACACACACACACACACACACCCATAGAGAGAGGGGAGGGGGCAGAGACAGCAGAAGCAAGAGAGAGAGAGAGCAAAGGAAAGAGAAAGAGCAGAGAGAGAGAGATGAGAGAGACAGCACAGAGAGATGTGAGGAGAGAGAGACAGCGGGGAGAGAGAGAAAAGAGAGGGAGACAGAGCATAGAGACAGAACAGAGAAAGGAGAGAGAGAGACAGAGGAGGAAGAGACAGGAGAGAGAGAGAGAAAGACAGAGCAGGGAGAGAGAGAAAGGAGAGAGAGACAGAAAAGAGAGAGAGATAGTGAGGGAGAAAGAGAGTGTGCAGAGAGAGAGACAGAAAAGTGAGAGAGATAGCGAGGGTGGGAGAGAGAGACAGAGAGACAGAAAAGAGAGAGAGATAGTGAGGGAGAGAGAGAGTGTGCAGAGAGAGAGAGCAGAGAGAGGAGAGAGAGAGACAGAAAAGTGAGAGAGATAGCAAGGGAGAGAGATCAGAGTGAGACAGCAGAGAGAGAGACAGAAAAGTGGAAGAGAGCAGAGAGAGAGAGACAGAAAATAGAGAGAGATAGTGCAGAGAGAGGAGAGAGAGAGAGAGACAGAAAAGAGAGAGATAGTGAGGGAGAGAGAGAGTGTGCAGAGAGAGAGAGCAGAGAGAGGAGAGAGAGAGACAGAAAAGTGAGAGAGATAGCAAGGGAGAGAGATCAGAGTGAGACAGCAGAGAGAGAGACAGAAAAGTGGAAGAGAGCAGAGAGAGAGAGACAGAAAATAGAGAGAGATAGTGCAGAGAGAGGAGAGAGAGAGAGACAGAAAAGTGGGAGAGATAGCGAGGGAGAGAGAGAAGGGAGAGAGATGAGAGAGAGATAGTGAGGGAGAGAGAGAGAAAGAGAGACAGAAAAAAGAGCGAGGGAGAGAGACAGAAAGAAAGCAGCGAGAGAGAGAGGAGAGACAGAAAAGAGAGAGGTAGCGAGGGAGAGAGACAGAGAAGAGAGTTAGAGACAGAACAGTGAGAGAGATAGTGAGGAAAAGACAGCAGAGAGAGAGACAGAAAAGAGAGAGAGAGATAGCGAGGGAGAGACAGAGAGAGAGCAGAGAGGAGAAAAAAGAGAGAGACAGAGAAGAGAGTTAGAGACAGAAAAGTGAGAGATAGCGAGGAAAAGACAGCAGAGAGAGAGACAGAAAAGAGAGAGAGATAGCGAGGGAGAGAGAGAGGAGAGACAGAAAAGATAGAGAGGTAGCGACAGAGAGAAATAGAAAGGAGAGAGACAGAGAGATTCAGCAGTTACTTTATTGGACAATGTATAAATAACACCAGGAGCTTTTCCAGTTCTGTGCATTGCTGCCTCTAACAGTTATTACTGGGTTTTTTTTCTGCACACTCTGCTGCACAGTGACACCTCATTACTCAAGAAATGAGCCATTGTGGATTCTGCTATGTACATATTTCACAGACATCTGAATATTTTCTGCTCCACATACAGCCCAGTGCAGCACCGCCTTCATTCATTCCATTCTCAGCTATTAAACACAAGCTACTCATTATTCAGGAACTGTTTCTGAAGAGCTTCGATATGAGATCATCCACTTAAGGTGTCTTTCCAAAACTTCAAAAAAAAAGTTGAAGAAAGCTAAAGAGAAAGTGAGACTCCTAACAACCACCTGGAAGAACTAGTGTGAAGGAGGAGTTATGGAAGCTGCATGTAATGCAAGTTTGAACAGAGTTCCTGAAGAGTCGGTAAAAAACAAAGAAATAAGTCAGAACACAAACAATTATATAAAGTAGAAACTCAAAACAAACAGATGCAAACAAACCAAGAGCGGGAATAAACAAAGAACCTTGACTCGAGGTAAACCAGACAACACAGAACGGGGCTGGAACAACACAGCAATGACAACCACAGCCCCAGCTACAGCTACAGTAATGACAACAACAGCTACAGGACAGGGACATCACAATCAATGCAAGACAGAGTCAGGACAGCAGCCTGGAGGTGTATAAAGACACACTGGGAACCAGACATGGCTGGAAAACTCATGACTCATGAGTGGGAGCAGCAATAAATTGACACCTGGGACGTACATGAGGATGGAACAAGAGTACATGGGTAGGATCATCAGATCAGATCAGATCATCATCAGATACACAGCACTTAAAACTTCCATCTTTAACAGAATGAGAAGAACATCAAACTCCAGTGTTGCAGTCTTTCTGTCCATCCTTCCACTGTGAGATGACACTATGGATCTGAAAGGATGTGCAGGTGGGTTTTGATTCTTACTCGGCTGGTAAGAAGCAAAACATGGAATCAGTTTCTAAGACTGAACTTCGGAGGAGTGGAACAATATCCCAGAAGATTTATCTGAAAAAGTGAATTTGTTCCCACAAAGTTGGAATCATAAAATTGTCCAGATTCTATTGGTCTGCTGAAGCATTAAGAGTTCCTTTCATTGGAACTAAGGGGCTGAGCCCATGTTCTGAAACACAACCCCACATCATAATCCCCCCTCCACCAAACTTCACACTCAACACAATGCAGTCAGACAATTAGTGTTCTCCTGGCAACCACCAAACCCAGACTCGTCCATCGGATTGCCAGACAGAGGAGCGTGATTGGTCACTCCAAAAAACATTTCTTCACTGCTCTAGAGTACAGTGGTGGTGTGTATTACACCACTGCATCTGACACCCTGCATTGCGCTTGGTGATGTAAGACTTGGATGCAGCTGCTCGGCCATGGAGACCCATTCCATGAAGCTCTCTACGCTCTGTTCTTGAGCTGATCTGAAGACCACATGAAGTTTGGAGGTCTGTAGTGATTGACTCTGTGAGTGAGTGACCCGCTCTGTCATTGTACATGTTCTACCACTTGGTGTCTGAGCTGCTGTCGTTCTCAATCACTTCCACTTTGTTCTAACACCACTGACAGTCCACTGTGGAATATTTAGTAGTGAGGAAACTTCACAATGCACAGGTGGCATCCTATCACGGTACCACGCTGGAGTTACTGAGCTCCTGAGAGTGACCCATTCTTTACTAATGTGTGTAGAAGCAGTCTGCATGACTAGGTGCTTGGTTTTATACACTTGTAGCCATGGAAGTGATTGGAACACCTGAGTTCAATGATTTGGATGGAGGAGTGAATACTTTCAGCAATATAGTTTATATGCAACTATATATGATCACAGTGCGACAGTGGTGACCTATGTGTAGAGGAGTTTTGCCTATTTGTCTGTTTTTTCACTGTAAAAAATATTTATATTTGGGTTATATGTCACATTTTAACTAGAGATGGAAGGATCTATGGGCTATGTATTGGTATCGGCCGATTTTTAATCAAAATTTATGTTTGGTGATCGGCTAATATTACTCCAATTTAGCCGATCCCGAGAGCCGATCAATGGCGTTAAACAAATGAGCCTAATTTTTGTATTTACAGCTAGTGTTTCATAGCCCTAGCGTTTCACAAAGCCCTATGTAAAACCCTCTTATATATATATATATATATATATATATATATATATATATATATATATATATATATATATATATATATATGTACCCTTTCATTTTGGACAGAATGACTAAAGCAGTGGCCTCACGAGAACAGTTTGTGGCGTTCACGGTCCGTTTGGCAGTTTGTTACCGTGTATGACGCAGACTCATCCAGGACGTTTTGTAAAACTTGTAAAATCAGCGTCTCTCGTGGGGGAACCAAGACATTTAACTCTACTAATCTGATACGGCACTTAAGAGACACCACACAGCTGAATACAGTGAGTATCAGTAAACAGCAGAGTTAGCACACACAGCTAACACAAAACTAATAACCCAGAACAGATACAGACCAGATCTGACCGGTACTAACAGAACAGCAGCTACAATTCAAGATCTACATTTAGTGATTACAGTTTTAGTTTAAAAATAACAGAGTCTGTGTTTAATGACTGCAGTTACTGCATTTATTTAATTAACTTTTTTCTTTTTAAAATTAAGGGTCTAAATGTAATGATTGCAGTATTTGGGGATATTTCTTTGATTTACTTTGTTTATTTTCTGCTAATTTAGTTAAAAATATTATACTGTTTCATATGAGCTCGTTAAAAATGGTAATAAACCAGTTTAGACCATGTTTTATGACTTGCTTGCGCTAATAACTACATGTAGCCCTGCCGTGGCATATAGTCCCGCCCTCAATCGGTATCGGCTAGCGGCTAATCGTGCTGAAAGGTGATTAGTGATCGCAATCGGCCTTAAAAATGCTGATCGGTCCATCTCTAATTGTAACAGTATTGTAGTAGGAACTTTGAGACAAGTGAGGGAGGTGCTCAAACACTCGGCGTGCTAGAAAGTGGTATTGTGTAGACCAGTGTGCTTGTAGACCAGCTTGTGTTTACAGACCCTCTGTTACACAGATGGCCTAAAGCTTTGAAGTAGCACGTCCATGTTCAGGGAGCTTGAGCGAATGGAGTTTATCTGCGGTCAGTGTGCAGTGTAAACGGTCAGGTATCATGTCCTGTAGGACACCTGTTTGTCTTTCCTGAGCAAACAGTACTGTATGATATTACTCCACTCAGTCAACACAGCGTCCAACCTGCCAGAACCACCAACACCAATTAGCTCCGCCTGAAACTTCCGCCAGCAGCCAGGTTGGCAGGTGTGAACATTTCCAAACGCAGTAAGGATTTGATTATGATTTCATGACTCAATGCAGTTAAGATACGGCCTCGTCCTGTTCCAACATAACTGCCCACCAGTGCACAAAGCAGCTGGAGGAGCGAGTTTGGTGTGGAACAACTTGACTGGCCTGCACAGATTCCTGACCTTAACCTGATAGAACATCTTTGGGATGAACTAGAGCGGAGACTGCGAGCCAGACCTTCTCGTCCAACATCAGTGGCTGTGTTCACATGCAGAGATTTTCTCCAATCCGATTGAATTAGTTCTGATTCTAGATTAAGACTGAGGTGTTTATATGCTCACTCTACGCAACACTCTGATGAAAATCTCTGTTTACATGCACGCTACAAGCAATCAGATCCAAAATTACACGCATGCGTAGAGTACAGCTTGGTGTAAAAGTTACCATGACAACAAGCATCAGGCGAGGTCAGTCAGAGTGCGACCAGCAGAAGTATAGTTAACTGAGTTTTCAGTTAGCGTGCTCGTGGTTTTAACCGCTTTAAAATGATGGCGGAATCAGGAAAACATATTTCACAAACTTATTAAAGAAGGGCCGAGAGGAAGACGTCACGTCCTGCAACTCCGTTTTCATCCGTGTTAGCGAAGAGTTGATCTAACATGACTTGAGAAACGTCCTGTTTTTAATTTGCTCTGTAGTTCGTGTAAACCCACCGTCGTTCATTTGCTCATAAACTTGTATAAACAACTAGTTATTGCTTTACGGCCGTCAATCCCGCTAGCTATTCTGAAATCTTTTAAGGTTCAAATCATGAACTTTGTATCTTCAAGACCAGTCTGTACCTCCCACCATGTTGAAACGTCCTCTATGACGCTACAGTACAAGCGCACAACGTATTGAAACTTTCCGATTGGGAATGTAATCGGATACAGGCGTTTACACGACTATTATTCTTCTATTAATCTGATTATTTATGGGATTACCCACCTCCTTCAATCAGATAGAAATTGTAATCAGAATGACCTCAATTGGACTAGTCTATTCGGATTGAGGTGTGTACATGGACATATTCTATTCCAATTGAGTTATTAGTCGGATTATTAACGGATTATCAGGCTGAATGTAAACGTAGCCAGTGTCTGACCTCACAAATGTCCTTCTGGAAGATCGGTCAAACATTCCCATAAACGTGCTTCTAAACTGTGTGGAGAGCTGTTATAGCTGCAAAGGTTGGGTCGACTCCATATTAAACCTTATCGATTGAGACTGGGACATCACTCAAGTTCATATGCATGTGAAGGTAGACAAGTGAATACTTTTGGCAGTAAACTGTATGTAAAAACACAACTTCACTGTATTAATATTGAATATTTGAATATTTAAGTGTTTGTTGAGCAAATACAAGCGTTTTGGAAAAAATAGCTTTTTAAAATGGCTAGGTAACTAGGGCTGTGTATTGGCAAGACCCTGGCGATACAATACATATTGTGATACAGCGCTCACAATTTAATACATTGCGATACTGCAAGCAAAAGAATTTATTGTGATTTTTCAAATCCTACTATTAAAACACACCACTATATGAACAGGTTTGTCAATGCTTTCAATAGCATTGCGCCCTTGTGCTGCTTGTTAATGTTGGAGTGGAGCTGAAAATGGATTACAACACCATCTAGTGGTCAGAGGTTTAAACACAACACGCAATAATTCACTGTCTGCCAGGAATCTGTGTATTGATACTGTGTTTTTGAGAATCGATACAGTATCTCCAAACATAATATCCCGATATTCGATATTTCAATATTTTCTTACACCCCTAACCCACCCTTACTAAAACCTACATTTGGTGGTTGTTTCTTCCTGTCGTTTGGCTACATTGGCTGACAAAACCCATTAGACTCTCTGAAAACAATCACAAGTCTGGCTAGCAAGACTAGCGCACTCCTGAGTCCTCTAAGCCCAGACTAATATGACTACCAGCTGCGTCTCATCGTCCTGAGAACCAGAGCCGATCATTTGGGCCTGGTGTGTCTCCGAACGCTGCGAACTCAGTTGTTCCCCTCTGATCTATTTATGTAGCCCAGCCTCTTAAATTTGCCTAATTACGTGAAATTAAGAGCAATTTTCATCCCCTTTGCTCTGGCTGGGTGTCAGTGCAGTCCACAGGTTAATGAGGACCCTCAGGACCCTCACAGTCTCTGCCTCCCCGGTGCAGCAGCGCTCACTTTCATCCAAATAGGCTACCATCTGTCTCCATATTGACTGAACTCCTTGAAACTCAGCCAGGCTGCCAGGTCAGTAGGCAGACCTTGACCACTGACTGGCCTCTGGGCCCTGGCTGCTTCAGCTGGTCTCCTTCAGCCCATACGTGGTTTCAGTTAGCTTATTGGAGATGCACAGAGATCTTTAGCAGCTGACCCTTTTACCCATAATCTTTCATGTTTGATGTCTGAGATCGGCTTCTTCTTTTGTTAGCATTGTGTACATGGTTAACAACACAAGTTGCATTTAACACATTTTCCTAGCTTGACTTGTTAGATCATCCGTAGTTCCATGTTTGCTGTGCTTGTGTATGAGAGGAACTGTGGATGGATCAACAAGCTGCAAGCTAACCAAAGCAACTGTGAACCCCATTCCGAAGAGTTGGGATCAACTGATTGGAACATGTATCCAGTGTTGCCCTCACTGAACATTGGAAACTGTGTTCAACTTATATTAATGTTAAAACAATCTTCCTAGAGTCAAATTGGAGCAAACGAATTAAGTGCCCAAAAGAATGTGATCAATTGTGATTAATTACACTAGGGGGCAGTGAAGCACCCACACACATGCCTTCTAGTGAACACATACACTAGTGGGCAGTGAAACACCCACATACACATCATACTGAACACACACACTAGGGGGCAGTGAAACACACACACACACACATGCCTTCTAGTGAACACATACACTAGGGGGCAGTGAAACACCCACATAAACAGCATACTGTACACACATACTAGGGGGCAGTGAAACACCCACATACACATCATACTGAACACACACACTAGGGGGCAGTGAAACACCCACATAAACAGCATACTGTACACACATACTAGGGGGCAGTGAAACACCCACATAAACAACATACTGTACACACACACTAGGGGGCAGTGAAACACCCACATACACATCATACTGAACACACACACACTAGGGGGCAGTGAAGCACCCACACACATGCACTCTAGTAAAAACACACACTAGTGGGCAGTGAAACACCCACATACACATCATACTGAACACACACACACTAGGGGGCAGTGAAGCACCCACACACATGCCTTCTAGTGAACACATACACTAGTGGGCAGTGAAACACCCACATACACATCATACTGAACACACACACTAGGGGGCAGTGAAACACACACACACACATGCCTTCTATTGAACACATACACTAGGGGGCAGTGAAACACCCACATACACATCATACTGAACACACACACTAGGGGGCAGTGAAACACACACACACACATGCCTTCTATTGAACACATACACTAGGGGGCAGTGAAACACCCACATACACATCATACTGAACACACACACTAGGGGGCAGTGAAACACACCCACACACATGCACGCTAGTATAAACACACACTAGTGGGCAGTGAAACACCCACATAAACATCATACTGAACACACACACTAGGGGGCAGTGAAACACCCACATACACACCATACTGAACACACACACTAGGGGGCAGTAAAACATCCACACACATGCCTTCTAGTGAACACAGGCTTCAGCTTTAAATCCTCAGCATAAACTTTGCTTCTGTCAACTTTGCTTGACAGAACCAGCCAACTCACTTGCAGAAAACTTAAGTAGAGCGCAGAGTTCAGGCTTGCCAAAGATAGAACCATCTGTAATGAAAATAAACACTTGCCCACCTACACATATGTAAATGTAGGACAGCTGGCGGGACATAAGGAAGGACAGCTGATAATTACTGCAGTTAGTTTTTTCTCTGCCGCTCACTTCGATCCCCGTTAACCTGCGAATGTCAATCTGAATTACGTGGGATATCCGCTGCCAATCATCAGCAGCGTTGAGGAAACTTGTTCTTACTATGACTGATTAAACTAAACTAACGCCGGCAGTCGCTCATTTCAGTATTGAGACATTTCAGGCATAATTATAAACTGTCTCTTCTGTATTAGCCAATAAGCAGTCACCACTCTGAGTGAGACAGCCAAACTCCAACTGCTCCCCGGGTACTGTGGATAGGGCTGCCCACTGCTCCGGGCAAGTGTGCTTTCTGCCCCCTGGGTGTGTGTATATGGGTGTTTCACTGCCCCTTACTGTGTGTGTATATGGGTGTTTCACTGCCCCTTACTGTGTGTGTGTTTCACTGCCCCTACTGTGTGTGTGTGTGGGTGTTTCACTGCCCCTACTGTTTGTGTGCGGGTGTTTCACTGCCCCTACTGTGTGTGTGTGTGGGTGTTTCACTGCTCCTTACTGAGTGTGTGTGGGTGTTTCACTGCCCCCTACTGTTTGTGTGTGGGTGTTTCACTGCCCCCTACTGTGTGTATGTGGGGGTGTTTCACTGCCCCCTACTGTTTGTGTGTGGGTGTTTCACTGCCCCCTACTGTGTGTGTGTGTGTGGGTGTTTCACTGCCCCCTACTGTTTGTGTGTGGGTGTTTCACTGCCCCCTACTGTGTGTGTGTGTGTGGGTGTTTCACTGCCCCTTACTGAGTGTGTGTGGGTGTTTCACTGCCCCCTACTGTTTGTGTGTGGGTGTTTCACTGCCCCCTACTGTGTGTTTGTGTTCAGTGTGTGTATGTGGGTGTTTCACTGCCTCCTAGTGTGTTTGTGTGTGTGTTCAGTGTATGTATTTGGGTGTTTCACTGCCCCCTAGTGTTTGTCTGTGTTCAGTGTGTACATGTGGGTGTTTCACTGCCTCCTAGTGTGTGTGTGTTCAGTGTGTTTGTGTGGGTGTTTCACTGCCCCCTAGTGTGTGTGTGTTCAGTGTGTATATATGTGGGTGTTTCACTGCACGGATGGGTTAAATGTGGAGGTAAAGTTCTGCAGTGTGTTTTTTTCTTTTCCGGATACTGAGCTCAGGCAAAATTCCCATTTCCTACCCTGTTATTCCCAGTTCAGAAAGATCAGAGCTGTGTCTCAGTTTGTTTGCGTTGTCTGCTTTCTTAAGCAATTTGTGTCAGCAATGTTATTTTCATTACTCATATGGGCAGATTAGGTGCTGAATGAAGCTCCAGTGAGGAAGAAGCATGCTCTCCTCGCCCTACATGCTGCCAGACGCTCTATTTTTAAAGGCACTTCAATCACAGGGCTGACAAAAAGCTGCATTCTGCACTGCTGCTTTTCTACAAAGCTGGAGGAAGCGGCGCTCGCCTTTATCAGGCTTACAGGACCAAGATGTAAAAAAACAAGTCATGTGGAAAGTGTGTTTTGAGACTCCAGTAGTTTGGTTAAAAAGCATACTGGCTTATAAAGGCATAAAGTTCAGGAGGGCATCCTTCCCACACTCTTCTGCAAACTTTATTTCTATATGGAAATGTGTCCACTAGGGGGCATGTGAGAGCCAAACCTGCCCCATCTGACATGGGAATATGATCCTAGAGTACATATTCTGCACAACAAGATCAACAAGGATACTGTGGAGGAGACTTTATTATTATTTATTTTGTGAGAAATAATTGGAATAAATAGCTAAATTGCTTGTTACACACACAAATTAACACACACACACACACACATTAGACGGCAGTGAAACAACCACATACACACACACACTATTGAACGCACACAATACGGATTAGTAAAACCCCCACATATATGTTCACACTAGTGAACACACACATACGAGAGAGCAGTGAAACACCCAAATATACACACACACTAGAAGGCAGTGAAACACCCACATACACACACACTAGTGAACACACACATACAATAGGGCAGTGAAACACCCAAATACACACACACACTAGGAGGCAGTGAAACACCCACATACACACACACTAGTGAACACACACAATACGGATCAGTAAGACACCCACACATATGTACACACTAGTGAACACACACACTAGGGGTCAGTGAAATGCCCATATATACACACACTAGTGAACACACCCACTAGGAGGCAGTGAAACACCCACATATACACACACACTAGTCAACACACACACTAGGAGGCAGTGAAACACCCATATACACACACACACCCACTAGGAGGCAGTGAAATACCCACAAACACACACACACACACACACACACACACTATAGGGACCAGTGAAACACCCACACACACATAAAAGGGACCAGTGAAACACCCACATACACTAATGAACGCACACAAGCAGGCAGTGAAACACCCATATATACACACACTAGTGAACACACACAAGAGGGGGCAGTGAAACACCCACAAACACACACACACACACAATAGGGACCAGTATATATATATATATATATATATATATATATATATATATATATATATACACACACTAGTGAACACACATATACACTAGTGAACACACACAATAGGGGGCAGTGAAACACGCATATGTAGACACACTAATGAACACACACACTATGAGGCAGTGAAACGCCCATATATATATGCACACACACACACACTAGGGGCAGTGAAACACCCACAAACATACACACACACACACACACACACTAGGGGCAGTGAAACACCCACAAACATACACACACACACACTAGGGGCAGTGAAACACCCACAAACATACACACACACAGTAGTGAACACACACAATGGGGGCAGTGAAACACCCACAAACATACACACACACACACACTAGTGAACACATGCAATAGTAGGCAGTGAAACACCCATAAACATACACACACACTAGGAGGCAGTGAAACACCCACATACACATACAGTGAGCACACTTGCCCAGAGCAGAGGGAAGCCCTATCCACAGTCCTGAGTGGTTGGAGGTTAGGTGTCTTGTTCAAAGTCACGTCCTGTCGGTTCAGGGAATCATACCAGCAACCTTCTGATTACAAGACTGGTTTCCCTAACCTCCAGCGCACGACTGCCCCACACACTACCCATCTTGCCCATTTTTACTGGGTTTCATTTTTACTGGATTTTATTTGTACTGGGTTTCATTTTAGCCATATTGTTTTACCTGCTGTTAATAACTAACTTGCTGATTATTTCAGATATATATGGACCCAAGAACAAAAACAGCACCAAAGGGTCATAAGAAAAACAAGAATATGACTGATTTACATCTAAACCAATCTGGACTTTCTCTCAGACACTCTGCAATTCCATGTCTAATCAGTTGAGATGTATTATACAGAGTGAAGCAGCCTCTAGAGTCACTAATTCCTGAAGCCCTCAAGGCCTGACTTCGCTCTCTACAGCCTGCAGTCAGCAGAAACCAGAAGGTGGTATTTATCAGCAATGCAATGATAATCATTTCCTAAAGGTTCTCTGATTTCCTGTATCACGTTGGCAACATGCTAACAGGGGTGCTATAGCACCAGCACACAGACATTTGGAACTCGTAGCATGGACGTTTAATGCTTATAACTGCTAGTAACAGAGTACTAGGTAAGATATAATATAATATATTTCATTAGTTGAATATGGCTTCCGTACTCATAGATCAAATCAAGTATCATGCAGTTCTTAGAAGCTGCATTTGTCACCAGTGACAACACAAGCATGGTGTAATTAGATTCATTCACATTCATCTTCTTATTAGTCCAGCTAGGCTTGTGGTTGCAGTAGGGAAAGCAGAGAAGCCCTGACAGCCCAGACAACTTCCTCCAGCTCATTCTAGGGAACCTGTTTTCCAGCCGTTTTCATAGAAACCCTCAGAGGGGTCTTGTCCCAATTGGCCGTGCCTGGTAAACCTCCAATAGGAGGCAGCCACCCAGGGTTATGTCAGCAAATGTCAACCCAAAGCTCATGACCGCAGGTGAGGGTGGGCATGTAGACTGACTGGGTAAACGTTAAACCATGCAGGTTATGAATGTTCCACCCAAGTGTCTTTGGGGTATGAAGGTGAGAATGTTGATTAAAACACTGTTTATACTTTTATTTCTTGGACTGTAAGCAAGTGTCATTGGGACTTGATGGATGTAGGTTCAGTTCTGGAGACAGACGTGACCCAGCTTTCCATTTCCTTTGTGTCTGATTGCCGCGAGACCACAGAGCTACAGTCGGGGCATGTAATGAGTTGGATTTAGAAGATTATTTGTTAAACCAGAAAGATTCAGAGGCTACAGAACGGCCGGGTTGTTTGTTCCTCAGGATTAGAGGTTTGAAACAATTTCTGAAACCTAGAAGCTCTTTTCATCTATTTCGGACGCTGGACGCTAGATCTCAGTCTCGTCTCAGTTGTGACCTCATTTGGACTCGATCTCATCTCGGTCTCAGGGTGCAGCGGAATCAGAAATTGTTGTTAAGACAGGCCGAGTGTCTGAGGCAACTGGAAGCTGATTTATTATTTATTCTGAAAAGAAAACAGAATAAGCAGTGAGTTATTATTTAATGTCAACAAACCAGAATTTCTCAGTTCTTTGATTTAAAAACGAAAAGAAAAGCTGCAGGTTCAGTTTTGGCTCTGTTTGGCAGGTTTAGATATCTATTTGCTATGTTTAGTCTCGGAAAAAAGATGTAAAAAGGTGTAAAAAGACCCCTAAGCAAATATCACAGAGCTGTGGCTCATTTTCAAGTCCTAAAGCCCTGGGGGTTGGTCTGAAACCATATGAACCTTTGTAGTCCTTTAGTCCTTCATACCTGTATATACATATTATATAATATTATACACTGTGTATAATAAATATAGTTTAACTGTGTGGTTACAACCATATATATATATATATATATATATATATATATATATATATATATATATATATATACAAATATATACATATTTGTATATATACAAATGAGTAAGAAGACAGGACACTGGCTTCGGGGACTGGCAAACGCCAAAATAACAAAACAACCAAAGAAAGAAAACTAACTAAACCTAAAAACAAAGCAAACAGAAATTCATAAAACTACCCTTAACTCCCCTAACTGCCCCTTACAACAAAACAGAGGTAAAGGGTAGACAAACTAAAGGCATTCTAAAATAAATCTAACAAAGCTGTAGCTAAATGTACGAATGTGGTGGAAGTGCCGGGCTGGTCTGGGCAGGAGTTGTTTCAGGTCAGGTCAAAGGAGAGAACCCTGAACGTCTCTCAAGATGGCCGCGTGACGATCATTTATACTGCAAGGCTCCCCATAGTTGTCAGTCGTGGACCTGCACACAAAGGAACATAGAAAAAAAAGCACACAACATGGTCACCAACAGAGATAAAAAATGGCAATTACGAACAAACATATATAAATAATACTGTGTATAATAAATAAGGGCAGTTTAACTGTGTGGTCTCCCAGTGGTCAGTGAATAGTGGCTGCAGGAAACAATATTGCCTTCACATTCAATGTAAGTCAATGGAACCAGAATTTTTCCAAGCTGTTACAGAAAATTTCTATTGGCTCATTCATTAACACATTTTCACACAATATAAACACCAGATCTGATTAGAACAGATGTAAATAATCATACATACAATACAAAGTAACATGAATATCTTATTGTGAGAGAAGTAGATCAGATCTTGAGCACCAGTTTGAAGAACAAAGTGTAGTTCCAGATTTCTCCTGGACGCCCCAGACATTGTATGAACGTATTCAGTTCCTTCAGCAGCAAACTTGATTTAGGTATTAGATGAGAACTGTAAATACTGGGTTCCACAAGGAGAAGCTTGGAAAGGGTTCAATTAACACACTGACACACATTAAGCTTCCTGTCTGAAAAAAAATGCTTTTAAATATAATAAAGTCCCCAAGTGGCTAAAACTTCTCTCACCCCACCCGTCCCAGGTGTTCTTCGTTTGGGCTTAGATGTTCTCCCTCGTTAGTCCATGTACATATACCTTCTGTTTGTTAGCGGTGGTGGTCGGTCTTTGTTGTCGTCGGAATCCCTGTTAGCCTGTATTCCTGTAACTATCTTGCCTGCTTGTTTGTTTATCCTTCGTTTTGTTTGTGTTTCAGTAAGTTTATGTACTTCTAGTCTTGCTTTGTTTTTCCATTCTATATTAAAAACTTATTTCAGTTGAAAGCTTGTGTGAGTGTCTGCCCTTCGATTTCCTGTGTCACCAAGTCTGCTCTGCGCTCTACAACCCGGGACTAAACTCTTGCACAATTAATATTTTCAACCATCTCAGCATTCTTGGCCAAAATGTTATACATTTATTTATTTATTTAACTTTACATGCTTAGATAGATAGATAGATAGATAGATAGATAGATAGATAGATAGATAGATAGATAGAGAGATAGAGAGATAGATAGAGAGATAGATAGATAGATGTCCAGGAGTACAAATGTACAGGATGTACAGCAAAGTGTTAAATAGTGTCCAGGAGTGCAAATGTACAGGATGTACAGCAAAGTGTTAAATAGTGTCCAGGAGTGCAAATGTACAGGATGTACAGCAAAGTGTCAATTAGTGTCCAGGAGTGCAAATGTACAGGATGTACAGCAAAGTGTTAAATAGTGTCCAGGAGTGCAAATTTACAGGATGTACAGCAAAGTGTCAGTAGTGTCTATGAGTGCTGACATTAGATGTCCAGTAAAGTGTCGAGAGTGTCCGGGAGTGCAGATGTACAGTAATGTGATTACAGTACAAATAAAAATAAACTATAATGTGAATTAAGGGACTTGTTCCTCATCTGTCCTCCTCCTTCCTCTTCCGGCTCCACTGGGAGGAATTGAAGAGTCTGATGGCTCTCGGGACAAAGGATCTCCTGAGTCTGTCTGTAGAGCAGCTCTGTGACAGGAACCTGCCACTGAACTTGCTCCTTTGTTCCATGATGATGGTGTGCAGTGGGTGACCATCATCATCCATGATGGAGAGCAGTTTGTGCAGTGTCCTCCTCTCTGCTACCGTAGCCACAGACTCTGTTCTCTTTTATTACGTTATTATTATATAATTGACGGTGGTAATACATCTTAAGACCTTGAATACAATATCCTGATTAATGTTAAGTGGCATGAGCACAATGCATGTGATCAGCTACATTACTGGTCGTCTTGTTCACATCATACTGCATAATTGCTGATGTCTGTGTTTTGCTTTGGTGGGTTTTTACAGCAGTTTTCATAGATTTGCAGTCCATAGGAAAAAAAAAGTGCTGTTTAATCAGTCTGGCGAACTAGTGATTCAGGGTAGTACTTGGAAGTCTTGGTCAGCTCTTCCAACCAATGTGGGACATTTCTAGTCATGTGACGTGTCTCATTGACTTGCTGGAAGATCCCATCCACCCCAGAGAAGACGATCAGTATGTATGGTGTACGTGATCTGTAAGCATGGATTAGTTGAGAGTGTCTTCCACATGGATGAGTGGGTCCAGAGAATGTCACCAAAACATTCCCCAGATCACCTTAGCGTGGCCAAAGTCAAAGATAGGAAGTGGTCATAATAATGAGGTCACTACATTTAGAGGGCTATAAAGCTTTCCGGCTTTGAGGCTGAGGAGCAGTTAAATTGTGATTCCTGGGCCTGATAGAACTCCATCCAATACCTTAAGGATAAATTGGAGTGATGGAGTATTGATCATCTATCATCAGTGCCTGACCACAGCTCTTGAATGTCATCAAACCCTCACACCAATGTTCCATCGTCTAGTGTAAAGACCTTGCCAGAAGAGCAGAGGATGTTATCGCAGAAAAATGGGACAAACTCCCTATTAATCCAGTCATTTTAGAGGAAATGCTAGATGAGCAAATGTCCATAAACATTTGGAAATTCATCATCTTTCTTATTTTGGGTTCTCCAAAGCCTGACTGACTCAACATCTTCATTGGTGGAGCATGTTTAGGTGTATTTCTGATTTGCGTTGGCCATTTTTCATCATTTTTCTTTGGTCTTTAAGGTCAGTGGAGTGAACACCACCATGGGCCGCAAGCGGGAGCACCGTGTCCTTCTCATGGTCATCATCATGGTGGTCTGCTACCTGCTCTGCTGGCTCCCGTACGGCATCATGGCCCTGCTGGCCACATTTGGAGATCCAGGCCTCATCACGGCGGAGGCCAGCATCGTGCCCTCTCTGCTGGCCAAGACCAGCACAGTCATCAACCCCATCATCTACATCTTCATGAACAAGCAGGTGAGGACACTGATCTGTAGCTTAATGATTGGTTCTACAACGAATCCCTCAACTTTCATTCCATTAATCGGCTGATTAAACCATCAGGACTTTTGGGGCTTCTTCTCACTTTGCTGCTCAATCAGAAGCCTTATCGCCCCCTACCCTTCATGCTGTGTGGTGCAATCTGTTGCAAAGACTCAGTGAATGAGGTGCATCTTAAAGGACATTTTCCAAAATTTCTGTTTAATTCAATAGTTGGGAAAGTCATTCCGAGTGAGTTTGGTGAGTTTAAGTTGATTGTAGAGACTCTCTTTGCACTGGTGTTGATGGGAACCAGGGGTCACCATGTCTATAAGTCAAGCATAGCTATTTATTTACTATGAAAACCACCAGTGGACCAACGTAAATATCGTTGCTATCAGAACAAAAACACACATATATCCAGTTTGTTGTAAATATTTTTAC
Organism: Megaleporinus macrocephalus; assembly: GCA_021613375.1. NCBI lineage: Eukaryota > Metazoa > Chordata > Actinopteri > Characiformes > Anostomidae > Megaleporinus > Megaleporinus macrocephalus. The sequence goes on from CM038723.1 coordinate 34,458,601, forward strand.
ATTGTATGTAAACTTAATAATGAAAGGAATGTAAAGAATCTAAAGAAATGGCCCAAAATGACTTGGGGAAAAATTTGGTTCCACTGACTCACATCAAAACCAATGCAAAATCCTTCCCTCTCCTGTGTTGTTGGTTTATTTTGGGCACTGTTTTTGCCTTATGACGCCCTGCAAGTACCCCTCTACCATGAATGACTTTAAAAATATATGTTTTAGCCCAAAACCTTCTTAAAATATTGTAAAAGGACAATTACTTTAGTTTTATAAGCAGCAACAAACTCTTCAGACGTTCGGTTCCAACACCACTGTGAACAATTCTAATTCTAGGGTGGTGTATCTTATAGTGTGGCATCGAAGAAGACTTAAGAAACATAGTGCTTTAAGGAGGTGCTTAGACCCAGATGCCTTGTACTGTATCTGTGCCCACTCCCCTGCTGGCCTGTGCTTACATTGCATCGTAAGCTAGGTTTGTACTTGAACAGTTGTAAGTAGAGCAAAGGTCTGCATACTAAACATGATGCAGTCACAGGTCCTACACTGCAATCTGACCACACAGTATATATATAGTCATGGCGCATGGTCATGCACCTACATTTGGTGTTCACCGTGTGGGTGGAGCTTTATAGAAACTGAATGAATTAGAAGGAAGATCTACAGAGCAGGCACATATATAAGAGCCGTATCCTATCAATACTCAGAGAGGCTGCAGTGACGGAGGAGCTACCTGTTCAGTTATGGAGCTCTGCGCTTCACTCGGCTGATAACACTCACAGTATCACTGTTTCCTTAGAGGCTCAGAACTTCTGAACTATCCAAAGCTCTGATGCTCCTGTTCTCCAGCTTCTTGTTGGAATTATCTCGTTCAGCAGGACTTTCTCACACAGTGGTCTCAGTCTCTCACAGAGTGACCCTCTGCTGCCGGGTTGGTTTAATGGAAAAGACACAGCAGTTATGAGCTTAGGCTACGTTCTAGTGATCACACTAGGTCGGAACTAAGTCTAACTGAACCACGCTCGGGCACAGAGTGAGCACACTAGTCAAACGAGCTGGACTTTGGGGGTCAAATGTGACCAGGCAGGGTATAGATCACCTACTGTGTGTACACCCTTAAACACAGCAAAACACAGAGAAGCAGACTGGTTACAACTAATCACATAATGTCTGTACCCCCCATGTATACACCTCTTGTCAGGCTACTCACAGGCTTCTCCATGCTATCAATGGATAGCATATCGTCGCTGTCCAAAGAACAAAAAAAAAAGAAAAACTCCAAATAGCAACTTTACAGGAGAGGCCAAAACCTGTCTTTACTTTTAATGTAAGTCAATGGAACCAGAATTTTTGGAGCATTTCCATTGGTCCATTCATCATGAAACTTTCACACAATGTAAACAGCAGCTGCTGCGTTCAAGAAACAAAATTGACTTAGAATTATGCACGAACTTTGAAAATGCAGGTGGACTTTCCCTGCAAGTCTAATGACTCAACTACAGCTGAAAATCTGCTACGCTCAGCTTGCGACGGCATTGCGTGGTAATAGCCTCAGAGCATTAGGCTGGGGAATTTGTCTCAGGGCTGCTGTAACCCAGTTCATCTGCCTCATAAAAGATGTGCGGCGTGAGTGTGTCAGTGTTACACTCGGGTGTAAAACAATCCGGTTCATCGCGCCATCACTCAAACTGTCAGGAACACAGCTTGGCACGGAGCGCACGGGTCGAATACAGGGCTGTCCCGTCCATTCACATCACCAGGGGACTTACTATTTATACAGCCCCATCAAGGCGGTGGCGGCCGGCCAGCAGAAATCAGGCCTAACGCGGCCCAAACTCAATAAAGACGATGCGGTAAAGGCTGAAAAGACACCATCTGCTTGGTGGGCGAGTTTGAGGTGTGTGTTTTCCTCTCTCGGGATGTTTTCTATATATGCGGCACTGGGACCTTCTTGCAAAATATAGTGCTGACTGTAGCTGCGGGCTGCCAGTTTGTGCCTGCAGTGTATCATCACTGCCTCTCTGTAATAGCAACTTTACAGGAGAAGGAACAACTTCCCTTCAATGAAGTTAACATAACAAGTCATTAAAAACAATGGTTTAGGAGAGTTTATGGGAATGTTTGACCGTCCTTCCCGAAACACATTGGTGAGGTCAGACACTGATGTTGGACGAGAAGGTCTGGCTCGCAGTCTCCGCTCCAGTTCATCCCAAAGGTGTTCTATCAGGTGGAGGTCAGGACTCTGTGCAGGCCAGTCAAGTTCTTCCACACCAAACTCGCTCCTCCATGTCTTTATGGAGATGCTTTGTGCACTGGTGGGCAGTCATGTTGGAACAGGAAGGGGCCGTCCCCGAACTGTTCCCACAAAGTTTGGAGAGTGAAATTGTTCAGAATCTCTTGGTCTGCTGAAGCATTAAGAGTTCCTTTCACTGGAACTAAGGGAACTAACCCCACACCATAATCCCCCCTCCACCAAACTTTACACTCGGCACAATGCAGCCAGTCAAGTACCGTTCTCCTGGCAACCGTCAAACCCAGACTCGTCCATCAGATTGCCAGACGGAGAAGCGTGATTGGTCACTCCAGAGAACACGTCTCCACTGCTCTAGAGTCCAGTGGTCCAGTGTTCTTTACACCACTGCGTCCGACGCTCTGCATTGCGCTTGGTGATGTGAGGCTTGGATGCAGCTGCTTGGCCATGGAGACCCATTCCATGAAGCTCTCTACGCTCTGTTCTTGAGCTGATCTGAAGGCCACATGAAGTTTGGGGGTCTGTAGTGATTGACTCTGTAGAAAGTTGGTGACCTCTGTGCACTATGCTCCTCAGCATCCGTTGACCCGCTCTGTCATTGTACGTGTTCTACCACTTGGTGTATGAGTTGCTGTCATTCTCAATCACTTCCACTTTGTTCTAACACCACTAACAGTCCACTGTGGAATATTTAGTAGTGAGGAAACTTCACAACTGGACTTGCACAGGTGGCGTCCTATCACTGTACCACTGTGCTGGAGTTCACTGAGCTCCTGAGATCGACCCATTCTTTACTTATGTGTATAGAAGCAGTCTGCATGACTAGGTACTTGGTTTTATACACCTGTGGCCATGGAAGTGATTGTAACCCCTGAATTCAATAGTCTGTATGGGTGATTGAATACTTTTGGCACTGTTAGGATGTTGAGGTAATCTTGCCTGAGTGGCAAGATTTTCATGTGACTTTCATGTGAAGCCTGAACGACTTGCATATAATATCCTCAAAGCTGCCAAACATCTACTCAACCTGCAGGTCTAATAGAGTTAAAGTGCTGTTAAGGATGTGTACACAGTGACAGGTTGTTCCATCCCCTCGACGCGCCCGAGGCAATTTTCTTATCCGGCAGGGCGCAGCTGAACGCGTTCCAATGGCATTCAGCTCTAATGGGATTAGCATGTAGATTACAGAGCAGACAGCTTGACAAAAGTCCCTTGTGACAGCTTCCTGTCTGGCCCTCAAGTCTGACACGGACACGTGGAGCCCGGCAGAAGAAACAAACAATAAAAATGAACGAGCAGCCAATCGTGCCGGCTCTGGTTCCGCATTCGTCTCCGCTCAGCCACGCTAAACGAGTCGGTCAGACGCTCCAGTGCAGCGTTGAAGCAGGTTCTAATTGTTGGGCTAATAAAGGACATAGTGCTTCAGGCCAGATACATAACATATAAGTGCATGGAAGCCAAATATGGACTGGGTTTGTTTCCATGTAATAAACCTATATATATATGTGTGTGTGTGTGTGTGTGTGTGTGTGTGTGTGTGTGTGTGTGTGTATATATATATATATATATATATATATATATATATATATATATATATATATATCAGCGTCATCAGGCATTGGCTTGGCTGAAGTTTGCTGAGTGTGTGTATAGGTCTGTCTTGGACAGCGTGCTCCCGAAGCTCTTCATACTCCTCACACTCTGTTCATACTCCTCATACTCTGTTTATACTCCTCAGACTTTGTTTATACTCCTCATACTCTGTTCATACTCCTCAAACTCTGTTTATACTCCTCACACTCTGTTCATACTCCTCATACTCTGTTTATACTCCTCAGACTTTGTTTATACTCCTCATACTCTGTTCATACTCCTCAAACTCTGTTTATACTCCTCATACTCTGTTCATACTCCTCATACTCTGTTCATACTCCTCAAACTCTGTTTATACTCCTCAGACTTTGTTTATACTTCTCATACTCTGTTCATACTCCTCCATACTCTGTTCATACTCCTCATACTCTGTTCATACTTATGATACCCTGTTCATGCTCATGATACTCTGTTCATACTCCTCATACTCTGTTTATACTCTTCATACTCTGTGCATACTCCTTATACTCTGTTCATACTTCTCATACTCAGTTTATACTCTTCATACTCTGTTCATACTCCTCATACTCTGTTCATACTCCTCATACTCTGTTCATACTCCTCATACTCTGTTCATACTCCTCATACTTGTGCAGTGTTTTTTTCGGTGATGACAGAACAGGTTAGTTGTCGAGCAATCTTCATTATTGATCATATCAACTTTACAGAAGAGTCCAAAAACTGTCTTCACTATCAGTAGAAGTCAGTGGAACCAGAATGTATTCCAAGTTATTTTGGAGCATTTCTATTGGTCCATTCATCATAAAGTTCATCACAATGTAAACGGCAGTTGCTGCATTTAATTGATGCAGAAAAATAGAAAATTTTCATTGGATAGTGACGTGACATTCAAAGCCTTCTATTTTAAGTCATTTATATATATATATATATATATATATATATATATATATATATATATATATATATATATATATATATATATATATATATTAGGGCTGTGCGATACATGTCATCTAATATATGAATATATATTAGACAATATGTATTGTCAAATATATATATATATATATATATATATATATATATATATATATATATATATATATATATATATATATATATATATATATAAAAATGGCTTTAAATATAAGGCTTTGAATGTCATTGTATTGTCGGCAGATACTATTAGGTGAGCATCAGATATTACCAGTTAATCACCAGACACCAGATATTGTGTGTTTTTGATTCAGTCTGGTGCTCCCCTGATAGTATCTATTGCTCACCACATTAGTATCAGTTGCTCACCACATTAGTATCAGTCATGCCGGCTCTGGTTCCTCTTTCGTCTCCGCTCAGCCGTGCTAAACGAGTGGGACAGACGCTCCAGTGCGAGCATGTGAAGCTGGGTTTCTCCAGGAGATCAAAACAGGCTGATTGTGCGTAACAGCCGCTCCTCAGCGCATCATGTCATTGTGTTTGTTATTAGAAGCCAAGTATGTTTTCTTATATGGCCTTCAAAACAACATCCCCTTTCAGCAAGCCAACTACTGAGAGTCGGGCGGCACTGGCTTCTGCAGCTTTTTCCCTTGACCTGCATGTATTTGTGGTTGTTAACGAAGTTGCTAAAACATCCTTTTATCCCCCTTAAAACAGACAATTCCCGCAAGAACCGTCTCTCCGCATTTGTTCCGCTCGACTTATTAATTACAGCTGCGCTTGCAGACGCTGCAGAGCTAAACAGCATTAATCGCAAACTTGATTAATTACCCTGTTCTGTTTTTTTTTTTTAATGTCCTCGGTTCTTAGTTCTCCAGCATTCTTTTTCTTCTTGTCGCACTGAAAGAAATGGCGAGTGCAGCGCTGTCAGCACGTTCTCGCAAGTGTTGACATTGTGCTTTTGCTCTGACGGATCTTTAATGCTGTAGTTTGTGCACCATATAGAGGTGCAGGCACGTTTACTGAACCAGCTCACACAAAGAAAGAGTCCATTATAATGTACACATACACACTACTGTGTGAAAGCACCTAAGCTTATTGTTTAATAACCTTTATTCTAGCAATATGTGTATTTTCACCCATATAAACCCATACACTACCGCTCAAAAGTTTGGGATCACAGTGAAATGTTCTTGTTTTAATGGAGTATCTTCTTCCTTAACACAACAATGGACTGACGGGTCTCTAAAGAAAGTTGTTTCTTTCTGGTCATTTTGAGTCGGTCAGCAAGCCATCAACTGCTGATCTTCAGATACTAAACTAACCTAGAATGTTGTTCCCTTTTATACTCACTTATTAGTAGAATGTTTTTCAGCTGTGCATCACAATTGAGCAAGAGTGTCCTAACAACCAATTAGTCCAATAACATCCTTAACTTGGATTGGTGGTCGTACCAGGAGATTTAGACAGAGGACTGAGAATTGCTGATAATAGAACTACATGCAAAATAAGCCTCTATACAAAAATAGACTTTAATACAAGCATTTATATTCTTTAAAAATCATCTGATACACTTACATTAATTGTGGACAACATTGTTTGTGAATTGCATGAAATGAAAATCTAAAGTGATCCTAAACTTTTGAGTGGTAGTGTAGATCTGATTTGAACAGACATAAATAATCATACATACAATACAAAGTAACATGAATATGTTATTGTGAGAGAAGTAGATCAGATCTTGAGCTCCAGTTTGAAGAACAAAGTGTAGTTCCAGATTTCTCCTGGACGCCCCAGACATTGTATGAATGTGTTCAGATGGTGCTCACCTGATAGAAACTATTTCTCACCACATAGTATAAGGTGCTCACGTGATGGTATCTGATGCTCATCACATTAGTATCTGGTGCTCACCATATTAGTATCTGGTGCTCACGTAATAGTATCTGTTGCTCACCACATGATGTCTGATGCTCACCTTATTAGTATTTGTTGCTCACCATATTAGTATCTGGTGCTCACGTAATAGTATCTGTTGCTCACCACATGATGTCTAATGCTCACCTTATTAGTATTTGTTGCTCACCTGATAGCAACTATCTCTCACCACATAGTACAAAGTGATCATGTGATAGTATCTGTTGCTCACCACATAGTGTTTGATGCTCACCACATTAATATCTGGTGCTTACCATATTAGTATTTGGTGCTCACCTGATAGTAACTATTTCTCACCACATAGTATAAGGTGCTCACGTGATAGTATCTGCTGCTCACCACATGATGTCTGATGCTCACCACATTATTATCTGGTGCTCACCATATTAGTATCTGGTGCTCACGTGATAGTTTGTGGTGCTCACGTGATAGTATCTTTTGCTCACCACATGATGTCTGATGCTCACCTTATTAGTATCTGGTGCTCACCTGATAGCAACTCTGTCTCACCACATAGTATAAGGCGATCACGTGATAGTATCTTTTGCTCACCACATAGTGTCTGATGCTCCCCTGATAGTATCCACTGCTCATCACATAGTATCCGCTGCTCACCATATTAGTATCTGGTGCTCACCTGATAGCAACAATCTCTTACCACAAGGTGCTCACGTGATAGTATCTGTTGCTCACCACATAGTGTCTGATGCCTACCACGGTAGTATCTGGTGCTCACCTGATAGCAACTGTTTCTCACCACATAGTGTCTGATGCCTACCACGGTAGTATCTGGTGCTCACCTGATAGCAACTGTTTCTCACCACATAGTATAAGGTGCTCACGTGATAGTATCTGGTGCTCACGTGATAGTATCTGTTGCTCACCACATAGTATCTAATGCTCACCATATTAGTATCTGGTGCTCACCTGATAGTAACTATTTCTTACCACATAGTATAAGGTGCTCAAGTGATAGTATCTGGTGCTCACGTGAGAGTATCTGTTGCTCACCACATAGTTTCTGATGCTCACCACATTATTATCTGGTGCTTACCTGATAGTATCCACTGCTCATCACATACTATCCGGTGCTCACCAAATTAGTATCTGGTGCTCACCTGATAGCAACTATCCCTCACCATTTAGTACAAGGTGCTCTTGTGATAGTATCTGTTGCTCACCACATAGTGTCTGATGCTCACCATATTAGTATCTGGTGCTCACCATATTAGTATCTGGTGCTCACCTGATAGTAACTATTTCTCACCACATAATATAAGGTGCTCACGTGATGGTATCTGCTGCTCACCACATGTCTAATGCTCACCACATAGTATCTGGTTCTCCACTGATAGTATTCACTGCTCATCACACAGTATCCGGTGCTCACCATATTAGTATCTAGTGCTCACCATATTAGTATCTAGTGCTCACCTGATAGCAACCTGATACATCTCCTCTATAACTCTTATGGTGTTAAGGGCTTAAGTAGTGAGTTTGTTCTCTTTTGCCGCTGTAACAGCTTCCACTCTTCTGGGAAAGTTTTAACACTAGATGTTGGAACATTGCTGCTAGGATTTGAATGTATTCAGCCACAAGAGCATTAAAGAGGTCAGGACCTCATGCCCCTTCTGGATCACTCTAATTGATCCCAGTGGTATTGGTTCCATCACTACAGTACTACACTACCGTAATGGGCTGAGACGGTAGGTGAGAATCATGTAAACACATTAAATTGCATGTCTTCTGTAAATTTGCAGCAGACAAATATACAAGCGCCCCTCGGAGCTTCAGTGAAGATGATGGATGAGCTGCAGTAGGTGTTCAGAATTTGCACAATCAACACTTTTAAAGGAAATTCCTGAACAGTAGCTGTCAGCATAGCCGTAAGTCTGCACTGTTTTTCTGTAGAACATGTCACAAGCAGTGCGTAGGGTAGATTTAAGAAGGTTCCAGTTGGCTGTGGACATGCTGCAGCATCATGAATTAGAATTTTAGAATTTAGAACTACTTGCCATTGTGTCTGCACTCAGAGGCATTTAACACACACACACACTAGTGGGCAGTGGACACACTTGTCCCCAGTGGTGGGCAGCCCTACCCACAGTGCCTGGAGAGCAGTTAGGGGTTAGGTGTCTTGCTCAAGGGCACTTTAGTCGTCGCTCCCTAAACTCCAGCCCACAACTGCCCCCCTCTGATGTATTTACACTAGTGTTTATTGATGTAGAAGCAGATTCCGCCCCTGATGCTTTTGCTGCTCTGCGTCTCTCTGCGTCTGCTCTGTGCAGCTGGAGAGGTACAGCATGCTGTCTGGGATCAGCTCAGAAAGCCAGGTCTCTGTAAATCAGAGAGTTTGAAAAAAGTCCTTGTTGGTTTGTTTGAGTAGAAGTAGTTCTTCTAGGTCGTTGCTGAGAGATCGCAGACTGGAGAGGAATAAAGATGGTAAAGGTGCACCAAACCCAAACTGTCTCTGCCATATGAGCGTATATATATTCTCTGGAGTAATTTCAGGTGTGTCTGAAATGGTCCTTCCTTTTACCCATTTACTGATCACTGTGTAGATCAGTATATAGACTGTTCTATGTAGATCATTGTATATACTGTTCTATGTAGATCACTATATATACTGTTCTATGTAGATCACTATATATACTGCTCTATGTAGATCACTATATATACTGTTCTATGTAGATCATTGTATATACTGTTCTATGTAGATCACTATATATACTGTTCTATGTAGATCACTATATATACTGTTCTATGTAGATCACTATATATACTGTTCTATGTAGATCACTATATATACTGTTCTATGTAGATCATTGTATATACTGTTCTATGTAGATCACTATATATACTGTTCTATGTAGATCATTGTATATACTGTTCTATGTAGAGCACTGTATATACTGTTTTATGTAGATCACTATATATACTGTTCTATGTAGATCAGTATATAGACTGCTCTATGTAGATCACTATATATACTGTTCTATGTAGATCACTATATATACTGTTCTATGTAGATCATTGTATATACTGTTCTATGTAGATCACTATATATACTGTTCTATGTAGATCATTGTATATACTGTTCTATGTAGAGCACTGTATATACTGTTTTATGTAGATCACTATATATACTGTTCTATGTAGATCAGTATATAGACTGCTCTATGTAGATCACTATATATACTGTTCTATGTAGATCACTATATATACTGTTCTATGTAGATCACTATATAGACTGCTCTATTTAGATCACCATATAGACTGCTCTATTTAGATCACCATATAGACTGCTCTATGTAGATCACTATATAGACTGCTCTATGTAGATCACTATATATACTGTTCTATGTAGATCACTATATAGACTGCTCTATGTAGATCACTATATATACTGTTCTATGTAGATCACTATATATACTGTTCTATGTAGATCAGTATATAGACTGCTCTATTTAGATCACCATATAGACCACTATATAGACTGCTCTATGTAGAGCACTGTATAGACTGTTCTATGTAGATCACTATATACTGTTCTATGTAGATCACTATATAGACTGTTCTATGTAGATCACTATATATACTGTTCTATGTAGATCACTATATATACTGTTCTATTTAGATCACTATATAGACTGCTCTATGTAGATCACTATATATACTGTTCTATGTAGATCACTATATATACTGTTCTATTTAGATCACTATATATACTGTTCTATGTAGATCACTATATATACTGTTCTATTTAGATCACTATATAGACTGCTCTATGTAGATCACTATATATACTGTTCTATGTAGATCACTATATAGACTGCTCTATGTAGATCACTATATATACTGTTCTATGTAGATCACTATATAGACTGTTCTATGTAGATCACTGTATATATACACTGTTCTATGTAAATCACTATATATACTGTTCTATGTAAATCACTATATATACTGTTCTATTTAGATCACTATATATACTGTTCTATTTAGATCACTATATATACTGTTCTATTTAGATCACTATATAGACTGTTCTATGTAGATCACTATATAGACTGCTCTATGTAGATCACTATATAGACCGCTCTATGTAGATCACGATATAGGCTGCTCTATGTAGATCACTATATAGACTGCTCTATGTAGATCACTATATAGACTGCTCTATGTAGATCACTATATAGACTCTCTATGTAGATCACTATATAGACTGCTCTATGTAGATCACTACATAAACTGCTCTATGTAGATCACTATATATACTGTTCTATTCTATTTGCTGTTGAACAGGAGACCCGGCTTATGCAACACGACCAAATGATTCCCTCCAAATATATTTGGCAGCAATCCAGCACCTAAATGCAGCACACGTTGGAGTGGATTACAACTGTGTCACACACCCACTCACACCAAGCACGAGTATTAAAATCCATTATTATATAATTATGAAATAAGACCCATCTGTCTGGCCCACTTGGGTGTGTGCTGGCCCAGTATACAGCTGGGTCCTCGGGTAATGTGAGCCCAACTACATTGCTGGTTCACAACATTCACACCAAAGTTGACCCATGAATATAGACACGATATATCCGTTAATAATCCGACTAATAGCTCAATCGGAATAGAATACATCCATGTATACACCTCAATCCGAATAGACTAGTCCGATTGAGGTCATTCTGATTACAATTTCTATCTGATTGAGGGAGGTGGGTAATCCCATAAATAATCAGATTAATAGAAGAATAATAGTCGTGTAAACGCCTGTATCCGATTACATTCCCAATCGGAAAGTTTAAATACGTTCTGCGCATGTACTGTAGCGTCATAGAGGACGTTTCAACGTGGCAGGAGGTAGAGACTGGTCTTGAAGATACAAAGTTCATGATTTAAACCTTAAAAGATTTCAAAATAGCTAGCGGGATGGATGGCTGTAAAGCAATAACCAGCAGTTCATACCAGTATATGAGCAGTGAAACACCCACATACACACACACACTAGTGAACACACACACTAGGGGGCAGTGAAACACCCACATGCACACACACACTAGTGAACACACACACTAGGGGGCAGTGAAACACCCACATACACACACACACTAGTGAACACACACACTAGGGGGCAGTGAAACACCCACATACACACACACACTAGTGAACACACACACTAGGGGGCAGTGAAACACCCACATACACACACACACACTAGTGAACACACACACTAGGGGGCAGTGAAACACCCACATACACACACACTACTGAACACACACACTAGGGGGCAGTGAAACACCCACCCACACACACACACACACACACACACACTACTGAACCCACACACTAGGGGGCAGTGAAACATCCACATACATGCGCGCACACACACACACACACACACACTACTGAACACACACACTAGGGGGCAGTGAAACACCCACATACACACACCCTACTCAACACACACTAGGGGGCAGTGAAACACCCACATACACACACACTACTCAACACATACTAGGGGTCAGTGAATCACCCACATACACACAGACTAGAGAACACACACTGATGGGCAGTAAAACACCCTCATACACACACACTAGTGAACACTCACACTAGGGGGCAGTGAAACACCCACATATACACACACACTAGTGAACACACACACTAGGGGGCAGGGAAACACTCACATATACACACACTAGTGAACAAACACACACTAGGGGGCAGTGAAACACCTACATATACACACACTCGAGAACACTCTCACTAGGGGGCAGTGAAACACCTACATATACACACACTCGAGAACACTCACACTAGGGGGCAGTGAAGCACCCACATACACACACACTAGTGAACAAACACACTAGAGGTCACACACGTGGGCAGCCCTATCCAGGGCTCCCATAACTACATACTTTGGTTATCTAAGGTTTGATCTTTGTTATCTAGATCTAAAGAGGTTAAGGTTCTATATCATTAATAGACTGTAGATACTGCATGTGTGAACTGATTCATTTATTCATATGTAAACATCACTTTAATGTTAAACCAGACACACTGCCTGTCATCACTCCATATGTCCTACATCAGCTGCTCTTTACATTGTGTAACTTGCATGTATTGGAAATCTTTGAATGGACCGATAGAAATGCTCAAAAATAGCTTGCAAAAAATTCCTGGTTCCTTTGACTTACATTGGAAGTAAAGAAGGTTTTGGGCTCTCCTGTGAAGTTGCCGTGTTGGAGATCCTTGCTTTTCTTTGCACAGTGACAGTGTGATTATATTTGGCAGTAATCCAGTGTCTAAATGCAGCACACATTAGAGTGGACCAGAACTGGACAGACTATATGTGTTAACAGTGGTCACACACCCACTCACACCAAGCCTGAGTGTGAAAAATCACTTAACGTTTCTGTTTTTTGACCCTCGTCCATTCCCATTAATAGCCACGGCCCACTCTCTTGCTTATACCTCCATCCTAAGTGGCTTCAGAGGACCACCGCTCTGGAGCTTAGACGGCAACATCTTTTCAAAGCAAACAAAGTTTCTGGCATATTTTATCTCCACTTTTTCACACGAATGAAGTGCCACTGCTAACGCTCCCTGCAAATGAGTCCCATTTCCTCTAAAGCTGCTTTGTGACACCATCTGTTGTAAAAGGCTCTATATAAATAAAGCCTGACTCGACCAGTCAGGATATTATGGGACTCGGTTGCACTTTAATTACCTAAAGTATCGCTGAGGTGAGAAAGGGAGCGCTAGCATCATTACACTACATATAGAAATCTATTCTCAGAGCTGGTCTAGGCTGTGCCAGCTGTGGTTGAAACATTACATGCTGGGTGATCAATTATTAGCAATCTGGATTATAGTCAATTACTGATTTCAGCTCAGTTTTTTTAATAAATTCAACATACCGTGGACTGTGACCAATGCCACCAGGCTACTCAGTGGGCATGTCCTTGCCACGTCCTCCTGCTGGACTCAGCTTGTCTTGGTGCATATTCCACCATCTTTGCTGCCCATCGTTTTTCATCTTTTGGCTAGACTGTCATCTGTCCATCTTTGAGTCTGTGGTAGCGCCATTGCTTTCCAGACCTCTAGGGGTCGCTGTCCCACTTCTGATACCAGAGTAATGTTGGTATAGATAGTCTGTTGTAAATCACTATATAAACTGATCTATGTAGAACACTATATAGACTTTTCTATGAAGAGCACTACATAAACTGTTCTGTGTAGAACACTACATAGACTGTTCTGTGTAGAACACTACATAGACTGTTTTGTGTAGAACACTATATAGACTGTTCTGTGTAGAACACTACATAGACTGTTTTGTGTAGAACACTACATAGACTGTTCTGTGTAGAACACTACATAGACTGGTCTGTGTAGAACACTACATAGACTGTTTTGTGTAGAACACTATATAGACTGTTCTGTGTAGAACACTATATAGACTGTTCTATGTAGATCACTACATAGACTGCTCTGTATAGAACACTACATAGACTGTTCTGTGTAGAACACTATAAAGATTGAACTGTGTAGATCACTACATAGACTGTTCTGTGTAGAACACTATATAGACTGTTCTATGCAGATCACTATATAGACTGTTCTATGAAGAACACTACATAGACTGTTCTATGCAGATCACTATATAGACTGTTCTATGAAGAACACTACATAGACTGTTCTATGTAGATCACTATATAGACTTTTCTATGAAGAGCACTACATAAACTGTTCTGTGTAGAACACTATATGGACTGTTCTATGTAGATCACTACATAGACTGTTCTGTGTAGAACACTATATAGACTGTTCTATGTAGATCACTATATAGACTGTTCTATGAAGAACACTACATAGACTGTTCTGTGTAGCACACTATATGGACTGTTCTATGTAGATCACTATATAGACTTTTCTATGAAGAGCACTACATAAACTGTTCTGTGTAGAACACTACATAGACTGTTCTGTGTAGAACACTATATAGACTGTTCTGGTTAGAACACTATATACTGTTCTATGTAGATCACTATATAGACTTTTCTATGAAGATCACTATAGACTGTTTTGTGTAGATCACTATATAGACTGTTTTGTGTAGATCACTATATAGACTGTTCTATAAAGAACACTACATAGACTGTTTTGTGAACACTACATAGACTGTTCTGTGAAGAACAGTACCTAGACTGTTGTGTGTAGAACACTATAGACTGTTCTATGAAGAACACTACATAGACTGTTCTGTGTAGAACACTATATAGACTGTGCTTTGTAGAACACTATAGACTGTTCTGTGTAGATCACTATATAGACTACACTATGAGAAACACTACATGGACTGTACTGTGTAGAACATTATATAGACTGTTCCATGTGAATCACTATATAGACTGTACTGTGTAGAACACTATTGAAGAACAGAGTAATAAATTATACAGAGAATCAGATGAACTACAGTCTGTAAGTGTAGCTCCTATATGGTCAGTGGAGCTGGTATTATAGACAGTGTGTGTAGCTACAAGGAGGTGGTTTTAATGCTATGTCTGATCGGTGTAAAGATGGACTGAACGGAGAGCAAATAAGCGAGAGAACCATACGGAAGATGTGTAGATGAGTACACTTTGCGTTGTAGGCTTCTGTCATGTACTTGACTGTAACATCTCCACGCTGCTGTCTGAACTGCTGCCTTTCAAGGCTGAACGGAGCTCTTTCTCAGAGCAGTCTGTCATCCAGTTAAAGCGCTTTGAACGAGACAAGATCGTAGATGGGACATGAAATGAATTGGGGGCTCCTCTTCAGAGCTAAGGCAAATGAAGTTGACAGCAAAATGAGCACTTTTCTCTCCGGCTCGTCCGACGCGGCGGATATCAAAGAAGCCTAAAAGAGAAGTCGGTGCCGTACGCACAAACCGTCCCGTCTTGTCTGCAACCGAAGAAAAGCCCTCCTTTCGTAATCCTCGCCCCATAAACCCCTAAGATGAATGATGTATGCGCTTCACGTGGCAGCGCGTGTAATGAGCGATGACTGCTGTTTCAGGAGCTTCACCGTCCTCCAGCGCGAAGAACAAAGATGCTCCTGTATGTCATTTTCAGTCTTCAATTCCTCCCAGCCCGTAACTATGGAAACTGTGAGTTGAGGCGAGTTGAAGACTAAAAATGCTGTACAGATACATGAACCGTTTCCCGACCGGTGAAGACCACCGAGGAGGCCGGCTGGAAGGCTCTGGTGAGTTGTCTTAATCTGACTGCTTGATGATGACTGGCTAAACAATGCTGGGCTGTGTTGAGCTCTTGTGTTAAGTGCTTTGTTTATTTGTAAACGTAAGAGGCTTCTGGTCATCGTCTTTCTATACTATTCCAAATCCAGACAGTGGGCTGTCTGGTTTAGACCATATTATGAGAGAAACGTACAAACAACAGACAATCCCAGTATATGTTAGACCTAATTCTAATTTTAAAATGAGACACACAGTCAAGTCACATTATTATGACCACCTGAATGGCAGCAGTGTGTAACTGATGATCTGGGGAATGTTTTTGTGGCATTCTCTGGACCCACTCATTCATGTGGAACCTGGCAAAACAATACATATCACATATACAGCGGTCACAATTCAGTATATCACAATATACCGCAAGCAAAGTGATATATTGTGATTTTTCAAATCCTACTATTAAAACACACCACTATATGAACAGGTTTGCCAATGCTTACAACAGCACTGCGCCCTTGTGCTGCTGGTTAATGTTGGAGTGGAGCTGAAAATGGATTACAACACAGCCATCTAGTGGTCAGAGGTTTAAACACAACACACAATCCTTACAGATCACGTCCACCATACATGCTTATTGCCTTCTCTGGGGCGGATGAGATCTAGAGGGGAGCACAATACAACACATCACACAGTTAGAAATGTCCCACATTGGTTGAAAGAGCTGACCAAGACTTCCAAGTACTACCTTGAACCCCTAATTCCCCAGACTTGAACCCAATTGAGCATCTGTGGGACCACCTGGATGGTGGTGTTGGCTCTATGGATTCACCTCCACACTCCCTCCAGCAAATGTGGGATGCACTGCAGTCAGCATGGCTCCAGATACCTGTGACAACCTACCAGGACTCTATTGAGTCTCCAAGCCTGTCTAGCTGCTGTCCGCGGATATTAGCTGGTGGTCATAATAAGGTGACTCAACCTGTGTATTAGAACTACCTTCTCCTCCAGACCTCCTTCTACTCAACAAACAAAGACATACTAGTCATTGAGGTACAACGTGTTTGTTAATGTTTGGGTTGATTTCGAACTCCAAGGTCTGTGGTTTTCTTTTACTGTCCTGTGGATTAACCAACAACAAACAAAATTCATCTCCACTGCATCTCGTCATTAGCGGTATTGCTGTTTACCTACCACAACATTAGGGTTTAGATCTATCACCAGTGTTAACCTCCACATCAACTGTACACAAGACAATACTCATTAATATAGATCACACCATCAGGTCAGCTTTTCATTCACCAGTTTTCCTGTTTCCACCTTAAGTGGTGCAGCAGTCAGCCAACATTCTGGTCTTCAGTCCTGTTAGAGAAGCAGTTCATGTGGCTCCTCCTGAAGCTGCTGGCCAGAATGTTCAAAGCAAATAAGGCTAATTTCATAAACATTCTTTAAACCACAACCAGATGTTTGATTCTGCTCCAGGAATAATTCCATATGTTTTGTTTTATAGTTTCGATCTCATCCCAATTACCCACTAATACTATTACTATTAAAATGGTAAACATAAGAATAACCCGAGTGGGCAAACTTTTGACTCAAAGAGGTTGTTTTCACTTATGCCAGATCCAGATGGAGGGCTGTAAGTGAAACACAGAATGAAGGAGATGGAGATGAGGAGCCTGTACTGCTTAACAACCTTATTGTTCTAAAAGCTTAATCACTCCAACTTATCTCAGTTGTATTCAGTAAAATGTCATCTCTTCAGCTCCATAACTCCAGCTCATGCCAAAGGTTTTCGCTGTAGCCTAATCATTCCGATCCACTCCAAAAGTATTCCAATAGGTTGTTTTCAATTCCGTTAAACACAGAATGAAGGAGATGGAGATGAGGAGCCTGCACTGCTTAACAACCTCATTGTTCTAAAAGTGTTCAATGGAGTTTATTGCTCAATCTCATACTAGAGGTTTTCAGTGGAGCATCTTCAGTCCAACTCATCTCAGTGGTATTCAGAAGAGTGTTATCATTTCAGTTGTTCATAGAAGTGCTCAATGGAGCTCCATAACTCATTTCAACCTTATTACAAAGGTACGCTGTGGTGCTTCATCATTCCAACCCATTCCAAAGGGATTCAGTGGATTTTGGAGCTTCTTTGCTTCAATTGCAAATGTTTTGCCAAATAAATATTAATAATTAGTAATGTATGGTTGTTTTGACTGATAGACGTTTGCACAGTACTGTATAAAACATCCCAGCTCATCTCAGATGGATTCAATAAAGAGTCATCACTCCAGCTCATCCTAGAGATGTTCAGTGGAGCTCCATGGTTCCAGCTCATCCCAAAGTTATTCAGTGGAGCTTAATCATTTAGACCCCTTTCACAAGTATTCAGTGGAGCTTACTCAGTTTACATCATCCCAAAAGTGTTCAATAGCATGTCATCACTCCAGCCCATCCTAGAGGTGTTCAGTGGAGCTTCTTCAGTCCAACTCATCTCTGCTGTAATCAGAAGAGTGTCATCACTTCAGCTCTTCATAGAAGTGCTCAGTGGAGCTCCATAACTCATTTCGACCTTATTCCAAAGGTATGCTTAGGTGCTTCATCATACCAACCCATTCTAAGAGTATTCAGTGGAGCTTAATCATTCCAACTCATCTCAGTTGTATTCAGTAGAGTGTCATCGCTTCAGCTCCATAACTCCAGCTCATGCCAAAGGTATTTGTTGGAGCTTAATCATTCTGATCCATTCCAATCTCATCCTAGAGGTGTTCAGTGGAGCTTCATCAGTTCAACTCATCTCAATTGTATTCAGCAGTGTCATCGCGTCAACTTGTCCTAGAAGTGCTTAATGGAGTTCTATAACTCATTTCAACCTTATCCCAAAGGTACGCTGTGGTGCTTCATCATTCCAACCCATTCCAAAAGGATTCAGTGGACTTTGGAGCTTCTTTGATTCATAATGAAATAAGAACTTGCGATAGTTTTTACTGGTGGAAGATTGCACAGTACTGTATATAACAAATAACATTTATATTCTATATTAACAGATTTGAGCGTTTGTTTCAATATCAAGAAATCAGAATGCATACAATACCTTTTTCAAACCATAATACACAATAGCTAATCGAGTAAAAGTCTTTATCTAATCAATAAGTGTATGTTCACCAGTAAGAACACCAGATCTGATTAGAACAGATGTAAATAATCATACATACAATACAAAGTAACATGAATATCTTATTGTGAGAGAAGTAGATCAGATCTTGAGCTCCAGTTTGAAGAACAAAGTGTAGTTCCAGATTTCTCCTGGACGCCCCAGACATTGTATGAATGTGTTCAGTTCCTTCAGCAGCAATCTTGATTTAGCTTAATGAAGTACTGAGCAGTCAAAGCAGGTATTAGATGAGAACTGTAAATAATACTGGGTTGTTTATAGAAGAAGAAGCTTGGAAAGGGTTAAATAAACACACTGACGTATGTAAAAGTTTTGCTGAGTAAATAAAAGCTGCCTGTCTGAAAAATAGCGTTTTAAATATAACAATGTCCCCAAGTATCTAAAACTGTCTTTATACTTTTTAAATTAAATACAGGATTTAGTGGTTTACAGATCATTGCATATCATTATAAACTTTTTTGGAAACAAGGTACTTTTGGGAAAAATTAGCTTCTCCACTTGTTTTCAGTGAGCTCTGAGTGAGAAATAAATTCATACTGTTACTTCCAGAAATAACAGTGAGTGTTAAATCACATATAATGTTGTGGAAGCCAGTATAGTGTTTAAGTCTATGCAGCTTGGTAAGTGTTAATGTGCCATGAAGTGCGTTCCGTGCTGGCCGCCTGCAGACAAATGCTTTTAGAAACCTGGACCTAATAATATAGCATTTAATACCACCTTCCATTCTAATAATTTTCAACATCAGGGTTTTATTAGAGCAATTGAAGTCGCGCTGGAGTTAAATTGAATAGCAACGTTGACCAACAGCGGTCAACGTTGCTATTCAATTTAACTCCAGCGCGACTTCAATTGCTGGTCCAATTGTGCTCCAAGAAACAACGTTACAGTATGTCACTCAGATGGTCTCATTGCGTTCCAATCAAATTGCAAATTGGCTGGAAATTGTACAAGTCAGAGAAAAGGCGAAGAACCGCCATGAAAAGAAATCTGGAACCCGTCATCTGTCTCTGTCATCGTTTCCGTGAAGCTGATGCAGATTTGATCTGATTTTAATACGGGACCCGAACCACCGGCCACGCTTTAGCTCTATTCCAATGCTTCTGACTAAGAAGTCCGAACTCTGGCTTTTATTAGTTTTGGAGGGCCGTATCCCTCTGCAGTGTTTTCATAGTAGCTCGTATTTGTTTTGAGTTTAATATTCAGTGGTGGGTCGTGGACTTGAGGAATTTAATCTCGAACATTTCTCGATAGGACTAAATCTAAAACAGGCCACTGGAGCAGTGAATAATCACGGCGGGTAAATGTCCGCTGCATTTCCATTTTACTGACGTTCGGTTCCTTTCTGAAAAATGAATGCATCGGCTATGACCCCTGCAGAGCTGCGACCCTCACAGAACTATACCCCACATTAGAGGAATGCTGCACTGTATGTGCGAAACTATCTGAACACCATCTCATATTATTGTCATATTATATATTATATATGATCATATTATCAAGGATATTATTATGGGCATTTGCTGCAGTAACAGATTTGTGGGAAGGCTTGATGTTTCAGCCATAAGAGCTTTAGTGAGGTCTGGTACAGATGTTGGTCACAGATGGTTCACTCGACCTTAACCCTCACTCCAAAGGTGTTCAGTCAAGCTTTATCACTCCATAACTTCAACCCATTCCAAGGGTCATCCCAAAGGTATTCTGTGGAGTGTTATCATTCCAACCTATTCCAAGAATTTTCAATGGAGCTCAGTCAGTTCAAATCATTCCAAAGGTGTTCAATAGAGTCATTGCTTCAACTTATCCTGAAAGTGCCCAATGGAGCTCCATAACTCCAACTCATTACAAAAGCTTATCCCAAAGGTATTCTTTAGAGCATCATCATCATTATTAT
Organism: Megaleporinus macrocephalus; assembly: GCA_021613375.1. NCBI lineage: Eukaryota > Metazoa > Chordata > Actinopteri > Characiformes > Anostomidae > Megaleporinus > Megaleporinus macrocephalus. Next base: position 34,479,638 of record CM038723.1, read on the forward strand.
CATTCCAATCCATTCCATAAATGTTTTATCTTAGATTGTATGTATTCAACTGAGCATCATCATGTCAGCTTATCCAAGAAGTGGCCAATGGACCTCCAACTCAGTCAATAGCTCGAAAGCTCTAAATGTTTGTTTTTTTTAGAACATCGTTATTTCAAGTCATTCCAGGAGAATTCAGTTGAGCTTAGTTGGTTCAAATCATCCAAAAAATGTTCAGTGAAGTTCTATAACTTCAACCCATTCCAAAGCTCGTTCCAGAGGTCTTCTTTGGAGTGTTATAAGAATATTCAATGGAGCTTAGTCATCATCCCTAAGGTGTTCAATAGTGTCACTGCCTTAACTTATCCTGGAAGTGCCCAATGGAGCTCCATAACTCCAACTCATTACAAAAGCTTATCCCAAAGGTATTCTTTAGAGCATTATCATCATTCCAATCCATTCCATAAGTGTTTCATCTTAGATTGTATGTATTTTACTTCAACTTATCCAAGAGGTACCCAGTGGAGCTTTATAACTCCAACTCATTTGATAGCTCTAAAGCTCTAAATGTATTATTTAGAGCATCGTCATTTCAAGCCATTCCAGGAGAATTCAGTTGAGCTTAGTCTGTTCAAACCATCCAGTTCCATAACTTCAACCCATTTCAAAACACATTCCAAAACACAGGTCTTATGTGGAGTGTTATCAATCCAACCTATTCCAAGAATATCCAGTGGAGCTTAATCAGTTTAAATTATCCCTAAGGAGTTCAATAGTGTCATGGCTTCAACTTATCCATACTTTTAACCCATCCCAAAGCTTGTCCCAAGGATTCGTCATTCCAACCCATTCCAAGAGTGTTAAATGGAACTTCATTAGTCCAACTCATCTCAGATGTATTCATTAGAGCATCATTGCGTTAACATACCTTAGAAGTGCAGAGTGGGGCTCCATAATTTCAGCTCATCCCAAAGGTGTTCTTTGGAGCTTTATCATTCCAACCCGTTCCAGTGGAGCTTCATCAGTTACTGATACTGTGTAATGGAGTTTCATCATTCCAGCTCATCCTAGAGGAGTTGAGTTGAGCTTCATCAGTCAACAGACTGTCACTTCTTCAACTTACCCTGGAAGTGCTCACTTGATCCCCATAACTCATTTTAGGCTTAATCCAAATGTATGGGAAATCATTAGTCCAGCATTTTCAAAAAGTTTTTGATGGACTTTCAACAGTTCACTTTATCCCAAAATTGATCAGTCCAGAAATGTTCAGGGAAGCATCAACGTTTTGACTCATCCCAAAAGATGTTCTATCACTCCATCTCATCTCAAAAGTATCCAATAGTTTCATCTAACTTATCACATTCAAGCTTTCAATGCTCCACCTTAATGGCTTTAGTGGAGTCCCATCTCTCCAAGTCATCTTCAAAGGTGCTCAGTTGACTCTGACTCATCCCAGTTATATTCACTGGAGCTTCATGACTTCAACATATCTCAAAAGTATTCAAGGCAGCTTCATTACTCCATCTCATTTTAGTTTAATCCAAAGGCATTCAGTGATGCTTCATCATTTGGGTATATCCCAAAGATCTTTAGTGGAGCTCCATCGTGCCAAATCACTCCAGAGGTGCTCAAGACGTCAGCTCATCCCAAAAATCTTCAATTTATTTTTATAACACTAACTTTTCCCAAATGTGTTCAGTCGGGCTTTACCGCTCCAACACATCCCAGTGGTTTCAATGCTCCTCCATCACACCAGCTCGTCCAAACTGAACCCAAAGATGTTCAATGGAGACCCATGGATTAAAGACCCGTCTTCAATCCAAGCCTATTTAGTAGAGTTTAGTCAGTTCAAATCATCCTAAAGTGTTCAGTGGAGTTTCATCCCTCCAACTCATCCTGGAAGTGCTCAGTGGAGCTCCATAACTCTAACTCACCCCAAAGCTCATCCCAAAGGAATTCCAACCTGTTTCAAGGTTGTTTAATGGAACTTCATTAGTCCAACCAATCTCTAATGTATTTAATAGAGCGTCATTCCTTCAACATATCCTAGAAGTGCACCATGGGGCTCCATTACTCCAGCCCATCCCAAAGGTGTTCTTTAAAGCTTCATCATTCCAACCCATTCCAGAAGTATTCAGTGGAGCTTAATTAGTTCAAAACATCCCAAAATTGTATAATAGAGTTTCATCATTCCAACTCACCCTAGAGGTGTTCAGGTGAGCTTCATCAGTCCAAGTAATTGCAGATGTACTCACTAGAGCGTCTCTGCTTCATTCCATTTCATCAGAGTTGTTCAATAGAGTTTCATTACTCTAACTCATCCCAAAGGTGTTCAGTCAAGCTTCATCGCTCTGACTTACACCAAAGGTGTTTACTGGCGCTCCAGGTGTTCATTGGACCTCCAACTGCAACTCATTCCAAGGGTTTTCTTGGAACTCCGTTACTCTAGAGAATGTGTTTCCACCACTTTGTTCCAGGGATGTGTTCACCAGTCTGACATCATTGCAGCATTCAACATCTAATGATTTTCAGGGAGATTGTACCTGAATGTTTTGTAATGTGTCCTAATAATCCACTATCTAGAAGGGATGTCTCTGCCTGGGGATTTGAAAGGGTGAAAACATCTTGGAAAGGGTAAAAAATCCACCATGTAGCCCTTCCTACAAGTTCATTGTACCCCTTAATGGTTTTGTCTTTGTCCAGGTGCATGTACACAATGTCCTTTTACCCTGAATGTCTGTGCTGGAGCTTGGCCTTCAGTTCTTGCGTTTCTTGGAGAAATGTAGTAGACTTAAAGTATACATAACACTTGCGAGGTATACTAAGTACACTACGTTTTCCCAAGGGAGGTAACGTCCCAAAGTTGGTTGGAGCCAATCATTTCCTTATCATATGCACCAGAACTCGAAGCTAAAATCTATTGAGCTGTATCATCTATATTTATCACACAGAATATGGAAATAGGTGCGAAAATGTCCTTTCCTGAGAAGCTAATCCAATCATCGTTTTGAAAATGAATAAAGCTTTTTGATCAGATAGCAACCCAGCCCTTAAACAATGGCCACCTGTGATCTTCTATTGGCTCTTTCATTGAAGTGAATGAAGCAGAGGTGTTTGAAGTTTTATAATATTGTGGAAAGGTAGATGTTATTCTGCAGAACTTCAAAGAAACCAAAGAAGTGTATTTTTTGTAGAAACGATGACACACTATCTAATCAAATGTGGGCAGTGCAGAATCCTATTGATGGCATATATACTTTCAGAAACAGTCAATACTTAAACATGGACTATGTGATATTCCCGGTCCGGGTGGTTCTGTGTGGAGTGTGTATGTTCTCTCCGTGTTTGAGTGGGTTCCTCCGGGTACTCCGGTTTCCTCCCACAGTCCAAACACATGCATGTTAGACTGATCCTCACTCTAAACTGCCCGTAGGTGTGAGTGTGTGCATGAGTGAGTGTTGGCCATGCAATAGCCTGGCGAACTGTCCATGGGTTAACCCACCTTCACCCAATGAGACTGGGATTGGCTCCAGCCCCCCCGTGACCCCGAGTAGCGGTATTAAGCGGCAGATAATGGATGGATGGATGGATGGATGGATGGACGGACGGACTATGTGCTGAACACGAATCTGAAGGCGCAGTTCAGTACCAGGGACAGCTCACTGAACATGTTGTTCTCCAGCTTTCTGTGTTAATAATGTTTAAACCACACAAGATATTAGAAAATCTGAATTCATCAATCAGTTTCTGAGACAATTCTGGTCTTCTTTGATCTGCTACACGACCACCTTCCCAGTGGAAAAACATGCCCTTGATTCATAATGGCAGCTTTCAAGATGTTTGGGACATAGCCTAAAAAATAGGCCCCCTCACCCGTTACTTTCTGGGGTATTTAGATACGTCATTTCTCTTTAGTTTCTGAAATAAAAGGGTGTTCTGTGACATTTGACTCACGCTGTATACACATACACAATATAGTAATACATTTATATTAGAGATGGACCGATCAGCGCTTTTGAGGTCGATACCGATTGCAGATCACCTTTCAGCACGATCGGCCGATAGCTGATACCGATCGAGGGCGGGGCTACATGCCACAGCAGGGCTACATGTAGTTATTAGCGCAAGCAAGTCATGAAACATGGTCAAAACTGGTTTATTACCGTTTTTAACAAGCTCATATAAAAGAGCATAATATTTTTAACTAAATTAACAGTAAATAAACAAAGTAAATCAAACCAATATCCCCAAAACTGCAATCATTACATTTAGACCCTTAATTTAAAACTAAAAAAGCTAATTAAATAAATACAGTCAAAACTGCAGTCATTAAACTCAGACTCTGTTATTTTAAACTAAATCTGTAATCATTAAATGTAGAATATTGAATTGTAGCTGCTGTTCTGTTCGTACCGGTCAGATCTGGTCTGTATGGTGTTCTGGGTTGTTTGTTTTGTGCTAGCTGTGCGTGCTAGCTCTGCTGTTTACTGATACACACTGTATTCAGCTGTGTGCAGTGCTGTATTTGATGAGTAGTGTTAAATGTCTTTGTCTTGGTTCCCCAATAAGACACACTGATTTTACACATTTTAAAAACGTCCTGGATGAGTCTGCGTCATATACAGTAAACACAGCCGTAATGCCGTAAACTGTTCTCGCGAGGACGTTGCTTTAGTCAGTCTGTTGAAAATGAAAGGGTATGTATTTCCACCTAGTGGTTTAAATAGGAATTGCAGGGAGCTGCCTGGTGGGGGGGGGGGTTATGAGAAATTAGGCTCGTTTGTTCAACGCCATCGATTGGCTCTAGGGATCGGCTAAATTGGAGAAATGTTGGCCGATCACATATTTTAATTAAAAATCATAGCCGATCGATTCTTCCATCTCTAATATATATAGCATCTTTCACAATCCCAAGGGAAAAAAGAGACTAAGCAATAAAGATGAAAGAGAAATATTGATGAAAAAGAAAAGTGTTGGAATTTGGTTTAAAAACAGGGAAAGAAGAGCAGCCACGGAAAAGTTGAGGAAGATATGTTCAGAGGTTGGAGGCCTTGGAGTTGTGTGGGACAGTGAGAATGTTATTATGAGAAGACCTGAGAGAGCGAGAGGGCAGGTGTTCACTGAGATAATGGGAAGTACAATTATACTGGGCTTTTGAAAGTCAGGAGCAGGAGTTGGAACTTTATGTGGGATAAGAACGGATAGCCAATGTAGCTGAGACAGGATAGGAGTCTTAGTATGAGTAATAACTCTAGCTGCGTTTTTGAATATACTGGAGAAAGTTTCCAATTCATTATCAGTCAGGCAATGTTGCGCTAAGTAAAAGAAAGCAGTACAGCTGAGGGATTTGGTATGTTAATTAAAACAAACTGTTGGGTTGAGTAAAACCCCTATGGTGCACACCAAACAAGCATACCATCAGAACGTTGGACAATTTAGATACTAAAGATTTAGGGCCAGCCTGTCTTGGGAGGGGAATCTAAAGAGAAGCATGTACTGAGATATACCTGTATAGCAGTGAAAGTTAAGTCAATGCCTAAGGGGTAAGATATAGAACAAAAAAAGCAGGGGTCCAAGAACTAAGCCCTGAGGAACACCACACATAACAGGAGTGGTGGAGGACTTAGTGTGATAAGCTGTAATCTATTTGTAAGATACTATTGATTCTGATTGGATCTGTTCAGAATCAGAATCAGACGTTATTGGCCAAGTATGCTTACACGTACAAGGAATTTGTGTTTGGTTACAGTAGCTCACAGTGCACGATAACTGACATTACAGAAGTAACAAACACACCCAACCTACACACACACACACACACAATGACATACACGTACAGACACACCTGTAAACCTGTTCCACACTTTACATGGGAACTGTGTGTAGACGTAGACTAGCAGAGGTGTTTTTAAGGCCTGTGTGGACTGTAGACTTTATATTTTACAACAGTGAGTAGATATACATGTGCAAAATCAGATTCCAGAAACAATTTGTTCTGCATCTGCATGACCCTGTCAATAGTCAGATTCCGTTCAGTCCCACCAGGATCTCACTCTGTAGTAAACGGTCAGGACAGTAAAGGGTCCGGACAGTAAACGGACAGGATAGCAAACGGACAGGACAGTAAAGGGTCAGGACAGTAACAGACAGGACAGTTAATGGACAGGACAGTAAAATAGAACAGCAACAGACGGGACAGTAACAGACAGGACAGTAAACAGACAAGGCAGTAAACGGACAGGACAGTAAACGGACAGGACAGTAAAGGGTCAGGACAGTAACAGACAGGACAGTTAACGGACAGGACAGTAAAACAAAACAGCAACAGACAGGACAGTAACAGACAGGACAGTAAACAGACAGGACAATAAACGGACAGAACATTAAACAGACAGGATAGTAACAGACAGGACAGTAACAGACAAGGCAGTAAACGGACAGGACATTAAACAGACAGGACAGTAACAGACAGGACAGTAAACAGACAGGGCAGTAAACAGACAGGGCAGTAAACGGACAGGACATTAAACAGACAGGATAGTAACAGACAGGACAGTAAACAGACTGGACAGTAAATGGACAGGACAGTAAACAGACAGGACAGTAAACGGTCAGGACAGTAAACGGACAGGATAGTAAATGGACAGGATAGTAAATGGACAGGACATTAAACAGACAGGATAGTAACAGACAGGACAGTAAACAGACAGGACAGTAAACAGACAAGGCAGTAAACGGACAGGACAGTAAACAGACAGGATAGTAACAGACAGGACAGTAAACAGACAGGACATTAAACAGACAGGGCAGTAAACGGACAGGACATTAAACAGACTGGAGAGTAACAGACAGGACAGTAAACAGACAGGACAGTAAACAGACAGGACAGTAAACGGACAGGATAGAAAACGGACAGGACATTAAACAGACAGGACAGTAAACAGAGAGAACAGTAAACAGACAGGACAGTAAACAGACTGGACAGGACAGTAAACGGTCAGGACACTAAACAGACAGGAAAGTAACAGACAGGATAGTAACAGACAGGACAGTAAACAGATATATATATATATATATATATATATATATATATATATATTTTTTTTTTTACCTTACCTATATTACCTTCATATAGGAGCAAATGGCCTGAACAAAATGATTTTTATTTTTACTTGGTTTGAGAGTTTATTTGGCTCCACGTCGCACAGAATGCAGTTTTTACTGCTTGCGAGCAGCACGTGGGTCTGATGTGGTATAATCAGATTTGGAGTATACATGTGCTCTGAAACGCGGGTCCCTTTATTAGATTTCTTGAAATCTGTTGATAGTGGTAATCCAATCTGAGAAATTAGAGTATGCTGTTGAGCACTTGAGTAATTGCATAGTGATCAGATAATGATTGGATAATTGGTGTGCGTATAAACACATTCATTATCAAGTCCATTGAGCGTGAAACAGAGGCATATCGTCGCAGTCCAATGAAAAAAGACTATCTCCAAAATTGCAACAAGAGACCAAAAACCTACTTCACTTTCCATGTAAGTCAATGGAACCAGAATTATTTCCAAGCTATTTTGGAGCACTTCTATTGGTCCAATCATCATAAATCATCATAATTATCACTCAATGTAAACAACCATTGGTATGTTCAGATGATTTGAAAACTCAAAATCAATATTTATATATAGATTAGCCATCATATATACCGATAACCCTGTACCCACAGAGCAGGTACTACTTGGATGGTGGATCATTCTCAGTACTCCACTGACATTGGCATGTTGGTGGTGTGTTAGTATGTGTTGTGCCTGTGTGAGTGGACCAGACACAGGTGTTTAAACACCTCAGTGTCACTGCTGGACTGAGAATCGTCCACCAACCAAAACTATCCAGACAGCAGTGTCCTGTGGGCGGCGTCCTGTGTCCACTGATGAAGGACTAGAGGAACACAAACTGTACAGCAGCAGATAAGCTACTGTCTCTGACTTTACATCTACAAGGTGGACCAGCAAGTAGTAGGAGTGTCTAATAGAGTGGACAGTGAGTGGACACAGTGTTTAATGGTCATACATCAGACCACATCTGACACATTAACTCTATTAGACACACATGGTCAGTAACAAACATGGTCAGCTTAGCGACAGTCTTTCAGGAGCTCGGGAGTTACAGCCAGCACATGCTCGACAGCTCAGTTGGGTTCCGGATCCGGTCTTGTGTCCAGTAGATGAGGGTTAACCTGTGTGTAAAATAGGGTATTTAGTTTCAACTCAGACTTCAGCAGTAGTTGTGTTCTGGCACATGTACAGGGGCCTCACGTTAACTGCTGCCCCATTTAACCTCGTAAGACCTGGTAGTTAATTTGTGTCCTCAGGAGTGGACATATTTCAAAAACTAAATAAGGTACCTTGCTAAAAACCTTTCTTGTGCCATGTAGAGGACATCCTGGCCTTTCCAGTGTATCATGTGTTGGAGTGTCTTTTACAACAGAAGGCAAGGCAAGTTTATTTGTATAGCACCTTTCATACACAGTGGCAACTCAAAGTGCTTTACAGAAATAAAGCAATAAGAAACAAAGCATTCAAATAAATCAGTTAAAAGAAATCAGAAATATCAAGACATATGCTGAGGCTGTTTTTCTTGAGTGTAAAGATGGTTATAGCAAGCTAGAAGTAGGAAATAGGTTTAAAAGGCTTTAACATGACTTCTAAAACTGATCAGAGTCCATTAGAGTCCACCAAGATTACGAGCTAGCTCTGTAGATTTCAGGGCTCTGGAATTGAGATATGCAGCCAGTTTGTGCCTCTCTTTGTCTTTGTTCAACTGCAGAAAGTTTTGACCCATCCAATCATTGATGTGCTCAAGGCACTTGAACAGTAAGTCAAAGGGACCATAGTTATTCGGGCTGAGGGCCACGAACTGAAGTTCTCTCAGTAACCACATTTTATGGGAGCGAGAGAGATAAGTTCTCAAATAATATACATTTATTATGTTTCTAAAGCCTGTAATTCATCTGTTTTAGGTATAAAACTGTTGTAGCTAGCTCTCAAAGCACTTTTTATTGATATGCACAAATGTTTAACTACCTAACAGCATACTTTTTTTTATTTCCTTTGTAGTGGACATTGGGGCTTACTAAATCTGGTTTTCTATGAAATTAATGATGTCACAGGTGACAGGAATTTGACTGAGGCAGAGATCATTTTGCAACATGTAAGCTCTATAAACATGTAAATCCATTACTAGTTTATTTTTAATTAATTACTAATTTAGTTATTTTTTAATTTATTAGAAAAGGTTACATAATTATACATTTTAAAAACAGAATATAAAAATTAAATGGACTTTAAAAGAAGTTTAAGGGTTCTGCAGCTGGAAACTGAAACTTTGGCTCAAGGTTTGGAGAGATTAACACAGGTTTAGCTAGTGGGCCTAAAAACTGTTTAAACCTGGATTTTTATTTTATTTTAATTAAAGTACGATAACCTTTGAAATAGGTTATTATTTGTTTCTGTTAATGTTCATATACAGTGCCTGTGAAATATTTCTTATACTGCCAGAAGTGGAAATGGTATAAAAAAGGTAAACAATGTTTGTTTACTCAGTTTTCATTTACATTATTTTCTAGGATTGAGTTGGTGCTGATGTAGAAGGGTTTTTGGTCTGATGCAGAACAGGAAACAAAAAATATGACATCAATGTCCTGATGTTTAAAAAAAAAAAAAAACTACAGTCACATGTTTTTTTCCTCTAGTAGACTTTTTTTTATTATTTTGAAATTACTGAAATTCTCAAACTTTCATTTTTCTGGGTCTCAGGAGGTTAAGGTGGAACAAGGATTAGAAATTTGCCAGCGTCCGCTTCGTCTAATTTCATTGGTCTCATACCTGCGTCCCATATACTCCTGCCTCCGCCCGCCAGGCATTTGGGAAACATTAAGGTCATTTGCACTTCGGTGCCAGCTGGCTCACAGCGTGCTTCCTGCACAAGGCCGCAGCTGCAACACTGTCTGGAGCAGCTGATCCAGTCAGGTGGCTTTTCAGGCAATACGAGAGGAAACAGAATCACGACAGTTGTTCTGGCGTCCATGTTTGCTAAGACTAACTCTAACAGAGGTCTGGTGCCACAGACTAGACAGCGGGGGGTGATCGGGAGCTGCTGCGATACAAACTATTAACTACACTATACTACGCTACTAAAAGACTTCCACACTACTAAACTATACTACTATAGCACTATAAGACTTGTAGACATATATACTGCACTACCATATAAATATGATACTTATACTATGCTATATTATATTACAATAATATTTCTACTATACTACACGACTGTATGGCTATAAAAAAATATAATACTTTTACACCTTTATATTATATTACCATATTATACGACTATACTAATATAATATTTCTATGCTATATTATACTACTGTACTAGTTTAATATTTTTGCACTACTATTCTATAATACTTTACTATAAAACATACCAACACTAATACTATACTAGTACATAATGCTGCTTTACTAATATGATACTAGCACACTGCTATATTATCCTACTAAAGTACTATAATACTTGTACCCTGCTATAGTATACTACTATACAACTACCACAATACTATACTACTTAACAACTAGAAAATTACTGAATCACTATAATATACTAAATTACTATGATAATACTTCTATGCTATTATATTGTGCTAGTGTATTATACTACTATACACCTACTATACTCCTACTATACTCCTTTACTACTGTTACTACTACTTTGTTATTACATGTCCACACTACTTCTGCTACTATAATAATTGCATTCCACTATAACACTACATCACTATACTACATAACTACTACAACTTTCTACAATACTGTACTATACTATACTATACTATACTATACTACTATTATAATCCTATATTAATTTATATGCCTCTAATGATGGTGTGCCTTTTAGACATTGTATTTTGCACTGTATGTGTTTTTGGATGCAGACTAGGACTTCTCTAGAAGTTAGCTTAGCTGCAGCAGGTGTTGGAAGTAGACTGTGCAGAGGACAGTAGATCTCTAGGAAGAGAGTGTTAGAGAGCACAGCTTGTCACAGCCAAGTATTAAGTCAATATTGAATATACATACTTTATCCCAAATTCCTTCAGTGTTTGATGTCTGAAGTTCCCTGAATTAGCTTAGCATTTGTGCTACAAAGCCAAAGTTGACCTGCTATGAAGGCATAGTAAACTTATGTGACTTAAAAAGAAACATTTTAAACAGCCACAGTAAGTCAGAAATGTTTCTACTGCAAAACAGTGACAATAAAACTATGTACAGATCATTTTATGTCGATATTGCTACAAAGCTAATGTTATGCACATTTATACTCCATCAGTTAGCCTAGCTAACCTAGCACACACAAATTATAGTCACTCCTGGTCGAATGGTACTCCCATGCAGGTGAAAGTAGTTCAGTCAGATGTACTGAAATACTCCGATTTCAAAAGTACATGTTCTGTTAAAGCCAGTTTATTGTTGGGTTGTTGCCACGAAGCATTTATAGACTCTGTAGCAGCCGACTAATTGCACCGCCTTCGCCTGACATTAATAACAGTGCTGTGTTTATCTGAAAAGATTAATCATATATTTCTGAAAGGACTTCAGTCAGTAACGTTAACTCAGTGTGTTTCTGCCACCAAGTTCACCGCATATGTTATTACTCACGTTTTCACATTTTAACTGCAGTGAGTGAGACTGAGCAGCGGACGCTACATCACAGCCACCTACGAAGAAAGTTAGGCCAGCGCGGAGCGTGAACGCCTACCAGTTAGCTTGAAAATCAGTTGAAACCTAATGCAGCAATTAGACAAATCCTTTCTCAGGCTGTACGGTAAATCAGAGGAGTTTACTGTGATTAACTGACAGTGTAGGAGGAGTTTAGTGTGACTGACTGTAGGAAGAGTTTACTGTGACTAACTGACAGTGTAGGAGGAGTTTACTTTGACTGACAGTGTAGGAGGAGTTCACTTTGACTAACTGTGTAGGAGGAGTTTACTGTGATTGACTGACAGAGTAGGAGGAGTTTACTGTGATTGACTGACAGTGTAGGAGGAGTTTACAGTGACTGACAGTGTAAGAGGAGTTTACAGTGACTGACTGGCAGTGTAAGAGGAGTTTACAGTGACTGACAGTGTAGGAGGAGTTTACTGTGATTGACTGACAGAATAGGAGGAGTTTACTGTGACTGACTGGCAGTGTAGGAGGAGTTTACTGTGATTGACTGACAGTATAGGAGGAGTTTACCGTGACTAAAAGTGTGGAAGGAGTTTACTGTGACTGACTGGCAGTGTAGGAGGAGTTTACTGTGATTGACTGACAGTGTAGGAGGATTTTACTGTGATTGACAGTGTAGGAGGAGTTTACAGTGACTGACAGTGTAGGAGGAGTTTACTGTGATTGACTGACAGAATAGGAGGAGTTTACTGTGACTAACTGACAGTGTAGGAGGAGTTTACTTTGACTGACAGTGTAGGAGGAGTTCACTTTGACTAACTGTGTAGGAGGAGTTTACTGTGATTGACTGACAGAGTAGGAGGAGTTTACTGTGATTGACTGACAGTGTAGGAGGAGTTTACAGTGACTGACAGTGTAAGAGGAGTTTACAGTGACTGACTGGCAGTGTAAGAGGAGTTTACAGTGACTGACAGTGTAGGAGGAGTTTACTGTGATTGACTGACAGAATAGGAGGAGTTTACTGTGACTGACTGGCAGTGTAGGAGGAGTTTACTGTGATTGACTGACAGTATAGGAGGAGTTTACCGTGACTAAAAGTGTGGAAGGAGTTTACTGTGACTGACTGGCAGTGTAGGAGGAGTTTACTGTGATTGACTGACAGTGTAGGAGGAGTTTACCGTGAATAAGAGTGTGGAAGGAGTTTACTGTGACTGACTGGCAGTGTAGGAGGAGTTTACTGTGATTGACTGGCAGTGTAGGAGGAGTTTACCGTGAATAAGAGTGTGGAAGGAGTTTACTGTGACTGACTGGCAGTGTAGGAGGAGTTTACTGTGATTGACTGGCAGTGTAGGAGGAGTTTACTGTGATTGACTGACAGTGTAGGAGGAGTTTACTGTGATTGACTGACAGTGTAGGAGGAGTTTACAGTGACTGACAGTGTAGGAGGAGTTTATAGTGACTGACAGTGTAGGAGGAGTTTGCAGTGACTGACAGTGTAGGAGGAGTTTACTGTGATTGACTGACAGTGTAGGAGGAGTTTACTGTGATTGACTGACAGTGTAGGAGGAGTTTACAGTGACTGACAGTGTAAGAGGAGTTTACAGTGACTGACAGTGTAGGAGGAGTTTACTGTGATTGACTGACAGTGTAGGAGGAGTTTACTGTGATTGACTGACAGTGTAGGAGGAGTTTACTGTGATTGACTGACAGTGTAGGAGGAGTTTACAGTGACTGACAGTGTAAGAGGAGTTTACAGTGACTGACAGTGTAGGAGGAGTTTACTGTGATTGACTGACAGAGTAGAAGGAGTTTACTGTGACTGACTGGCAGTGTAGGAGGAGTTTACTGTGATTGACTGACAGTGTAGGAGGAGTTTACTGTGACTGACTGGCAGTGTAGGAGGAGTTTACTGTGACTGAAAGTGTAGGAAAAATTTACTGTGATTGCTCCTCCTACACTGTCAGTCAATCACAGTAAACTCCTCCTACACTGTCAGTCAATCACACTAAACTCCTCCTACACTGTCAGTCAATCACACTAAATTTCTCCTACACTTTCAGTCACAGTAAACTCCTCCTACACTGTCAGTCAATCACACTAAACTCCTCCTACACTGTCAGTCAATCACACTAAACTCCTCCTACACTGTCTGTCAATCACACTAAACTCCTCCTACACTGTCAGTCAATCACTGTAATCTTCTCCTATTGTGATTTGGCCGACAGTGTAATCTACTAAATGTAGGGGACTAAATATCATAACTTCCAAAAAATTATACTCAAGTGAAGTACAGATAATCAAATGTACTTTAGTATAGTACTCCAGTAAATGTACACTTTCCTTAACCTGTGTTCAGGTGTTCACTGATAGACTTTCTTATGCAGCGTCTGACGGTGTATGACTCACTGTTGTCTATAATGTAGGATGAAGTTATGGCCAGAGTTTGTGTGCGTCTAAAATAAATAAGACGTTTGTGTTTATTTTCCCTAATTCAGCCGTAAAACCTGAGAGCTGTTTATTCAGCTGGAACCGCAGGAGAAATATAATTATTGGCTTTGATATCAGGTTGTCAGCGCAAAAGAACATTGTGAACGTTGCGCAAATGTGGTGGTCGTGTGCATTTATGGTTCGCGGGGCGTGAAATCAGAGCCAGTGACTGTTGCATAATTGCACAGCTCACTGCTGGACTATCACCAAGTCCAGGCCTGCTTCTTTGACCTCAGCATATTTGTTCGGTTTGATTATTACAGGGAATTTTTTTGTACGCCGCGCCGGGCGAGCCCCCCGTCTCCCCTCCCGTCTCCCGCAAGGCTATTAAGTGAATTTTATCCGTCCTGAATGGAGGGACACAAAATGACTTCTCTCTTCAACATTAATTACGGACTTCGGGATTATTCTTCACCGCTACACTACAGCTATTATTCGCTCGCAAATTGTATAATTGTGCTATTTTGGCTGAAAATGCAATTAATGGAGCGTCTAATGCCGTTTCAGAAAGGGTAGTAATGACAAGGTGCCACTCGTATTGTACTTTCATGAAAGGGCTAAAAAGACAAACGCTCACAACCGAATAGGAAACAGAGCCGTAATAATAATAAGGAGCAAGGGCGGCATTAATTATGCTATTCGGAATTGTTATAATCAGCCTCTGTGTGTGTCCCTCTGTGCAGCATGCATGGTGGAAACGGGCTCCGGCTTTCATTCGGAGCCGCTGAAAGAGTGGCCTGGAGTGAGACAGTAGTTTACTATGTATGAAATCTGTCGCTGTCCAGTTTTTGTTGCATGCAAACAGTCGTTTATCAAATGAAATACAATCAGCCGAATGGAGCTGTTTAAATGGCTGAGATGTGAAAGTGATGGTTCGGTGAAAGACAGGAACAGAGAGACATACGGTGCCATTTAACTGGAACACATACAGGCTCCTTTTGTCCCTTTTTAGGACGGGGGGTCATGTGTGAGGCTCAACACTGTGCAAGAGACACATTTATTTATCTGAACAGCCATTAAGCACACACCATTCATTTATCAGCATCGGCGAAGTAAGCAGACAACACAGGAGCTCTACTTAATATCAGATGTTCCAGTGTTTAGAGTGTCCATTCTTTATTACAGCGTCCATTCTATATATATATATATATATATATATATATATATATATATATATATATATATATATATATATATATATATATATACACTACCGTTTAAAAGTTTAGGATCACTTTAGAATTTCATTTCATGCAATTTTCATGCAATTCACAAACAATATTGTCCATTTCACAATTAATGTAAGTGTATCAGATGATTTGTAAAGAATAAAAATGTTTGTATTAAAGTCTGTTTTTGTATAGAGGCTTATTTTACATATAGTTCTATTATCAGCAATTCTCAGTCCTCTGTCTAAATCTCCTGGTACGACCACCAATCCAAGTTAAGGATGTTATTGGACTAATTGGTTGTTAGGACACTCTTGCTCAATTGTGATGCACAGCTGAAAAACATTCTACTAATAAGTGAGTATAAAAGGGAACAACATTCTAGGTTAGTTTAGTATCTGAAGATCAGCAGTTGATGGCTTGCTGACCGACTCAAAATGACCAGAAAGAAACAACATTCTTTAGAGACCCGTCAGTCCATTGTTGTGTTAAGGAAGAAGATACTCCATTAAAAAACAAGAACATTTCACTGTGATCCCAAACTTTTGAGCGGTAGTGTATATATCCAGTTTTGTCGATTTTGAGTTTTCTACATCATTTAAACACACCAATGGTCGTTTACATTGTATGCAAATTTCATGATGAATGGACTTCCAATAGTGCTCCAAAATAGCTTGGAAAAAAATCTGGTTCTATTGACTTACATTGAAAGTAAAGTAAGTTATATATATATCTATATTACTATACTCATATACCCAATTATACTATTAAACTATACTATGCTACTAAATGACTTCTACACTACCAAACTATACTACTATAGCACTACTATAAAATTTGTCCCACTATACCTATTATACTATTATACTATGCTATACTATAACACCATAATATTTCTACTATACTACATGACTTTACTGAATGGCTATAAAAGTATAATACTTACACCATGATATTATATTACCATATTATGCGACTATACTAATATAGTATTTCTACACTACATTGTACATTCTTACACTACTATACTATACTACGTTACTATTATAACATATCTACACTACTATACTATACTAGTACATGCTGCTTTCCTAATACTATACTATATAACACTGCTATATTATGCTACTAAAGTACTATAATGCTTGTGCTATAGTATACTACTACACAACTACCACACTACTTTACTATACTACTTCAAAAAATTCTACACTACTATACTGTACCACAATACTATGCTCCTTAACTATACTACTTTATTGCTACATCACTGTACAATACTAAATTACTACGATTATACTTCTATGCTATTATATACTATGCTACTGTATTATATACACCTACTATACTATTTTACTGCTGTAAAACTACTAAACCACTCAGCAATACTACTTTATTACTATATGTCTACACTACTATACTAACTAATTAAAAAAATATACTACTATAATAATTGCATACTACTATAACACTACATTACTATATTACATATTACATATATTACATATACTATACTATATTATATTACTATAATAATCCTATATTAATGGATATGCCTCTAATGATGGTGTGCATTTTTCACATTCTATTTGGCACCCTATGTGTTTTTGGATGCAGACTAGGACTTCTCAAGAAGTTAGCTTAGCTGCAGCAGGTGCAGCTGACTGTGTTGGTAGGAGACTGTGCAGAGGACAGTAGATCTCCAGGAAAAGGGTTGGTGAGCACAGTTTTAGAGTGTCACAGCTGTTAAACTACATACTGTCACATAAACGTTACTACAGTGCATGGTCTGAGCTGCTGCCTGCCTCAGTGTTTAATATGATGTATTTGTTAGTGGTATAAAGTCTGATGATTTATCTATGCTTCAGAGCCTTATAGCTCCAGTACATCACTCTATAGCCAATCCATCATTTATAAGTGAACAGTAAGTGAGCTGAGTGACAGGAGAAATCATAATCATTGGCAAAAAGCCAATAAACACGAGTGTTAACCTCTGAAATGCAGTTCGCCAAGATATCAATTTATGTATTTTGAAATTTACTGGAATACAATTTATATTATATTTCAGTAACAGTTGAAACTAGTCTAGTGACGCAAAGGACTGTTTCCTTTTCTGAGTGAGAGCATCTAAACAGCTACACACCTTTAAAATTAATATTAATATTAACCACAATTGAAAGACTCTTGTTACAGTTTACCTGTACACAGGTAGTTGAAGGTAATGTTTCAGTTTATCTGTATACAGGTAGTTGAAGGTAGTGTTACAGTTTACCTGTACAAAGGTAGGTGAAGGTAGTGTTACAGTTTACCTGTACACAGGTAGGTGAAGGTAGTATTACAGTTTACCTGTACACAGGTAGTTGAAGGTAGTGTTACAGTTTACCTGTACACAGGTAGGTGAAGGTAGTATTACAGTTTACCTGTATACAGGTAGTTGAAGGTAGTGTAATAGATGTATGAGTTAATTGGCTGTTCTGTACTTTAATGTTATGAGGATTTGTCCCATAGGGGGTTAATATTATATATAGTCATTGTTATGTATATCTACCCTGTATTTAAATTCATTGTCCATATTTCTCTGTTTCATTCTTATTCAATTTTACCCTCTTCTTTGCTGGTCAGGACCCCATGGGACCACCACAGAGCAGGTATTATTTGGGTGGGGGATCCTTCTCAGTAGTGCAGTGACACTGATGTGGTGGAGCAGTGGTGCTGGAGTGTTTAAACACCTTAGTGTCACTGCTGGACCAACAATGTAGGACTGTCTAATAGGGTGGACAGTAAGTGGACACAGTGTTTAAACACTCCAGCAGCAGCACTGCTATGTCTGATTTACTCACACCAGTGCAACACACACTAACACTCTAACACAACAGTGTCACTGCAGTGCTGAGAATGACCCACCACACAAATAATACCTTCTCTGTGGTGGTCCTGACCATTGAAGAACAGGGTAACAAGGTAAGGTAGGTCTATTGAACAATAATGCCCCGTAATATATATATATATATATATATATATATATATATATATATATATATATATATATATATATATATATATATATATATTTATATAATTCACTGCTGCATGTGTTTGTGTCAGTTCTACAGATGCTTCCGAGCGCTCCTTAAATGCGAGACACCGCAGAGAGGCTCCAGCTTGAAGAGCTCCTCCAAAGCGAATAAAGCTCGGGCCATGAGACGCAACGACAACAACCTGACCTTCATGGCAGCTTCGGTGGGCCACACGACAGCGGTGGCCCCGTCAACAGACGCCGCAAAACCGCCAGTGCTGTCCCTGGTGGCTCACTACAACGGCTGAGGGTCATTCGGAGGTTCAAACTCAAACTTTTAACCCCGCGACTCCAACTCCGGCAGGAGCGACGAGGAAGTCTTACGAGATCGAAGAACATTAACGGCGTGCTGCGGTGGTAAACAGCGGCCCACCAGGGGCGGTGAGCTGGGTGCACTTGTTGGCCTTTTTAATGACTATTTGAACGTTTGAAAGAATGACGTACAGCCTGTGCTCAACCTTTACGCCAGGCCACGTGCGCGCCATACATCATTTTGCAACTGATCTCCTCTTTCCTTGTTCAATACTTGTAGCCAAGGGTTGTACGTTGGGCCTCTGACATCTCCAGAGGGTGCTGAAACAAACCCCTGCCTGGAAAGTGCTGATGACGTGCTAACATAGCCTGGAGCTCATCGCTAGGCCTTCTTTTTGCTGAGCCACTTTGTGAAATCCAAATCTCTGGCTAACTGACTGTCAACAAAGAGGAGGAGGAAGCTGTTCAGTCTGTTTGAGGACCTCAAGCAGCTGTTTTAACCCAATAACTGTCAATGACTGCACTACACCGGCCTGCTATTAGCGTAACAAGTGGATGGCGCTAGCTGCCACCACAGTATTTACCTCAGAGGTCTCCCCTTCAGATTCAGGGATAGGGTTAGGGCTGAGCCGGAGCTTGCAGTGGACAGTTGATGGTTAATGTTTTTGCGGCTATCCACTTTTAGTCTTTGGCCTACAAACATCACAGTCTATTTTGCTGGCTCGCTAGTTATGTTTACCCCACTCAACAAAGCTCCCAGAACTAGCATTTGGATTCTTGCCTCAGGGACTGTTTCTGCTTTTCGTTCTAGATCTAAACTGTCAGTCTGTCTAATAATTTTTATTTCTACTCTTTCTTTTGAAGGCTACATACATTGGGGATAACGCATTCACATAGTGTTCATGAACAGCTAACATGTTGTTATCGCAAAGATGATACATGAAGTAAATGACACTGTGTTGTCTTAAATAACAGTTCCATTTGGCTACATCACTAGTAGTTACATTATTGTCGCATGTGTTGTTAATGTGTAACTACACAGTTATTATTCACCGTATTTGGCCACACCTACTGGCTTTCAAGCGTGTGTTTCTTCCACCTTTGTGTTAGAACTTCCGCTCAGCTAACCAAATGAATACAGTTACATGGGAGGAGACCAGAGAGACAGTAAGAAGCTCGAATAGGACAACACTGTCTCCTCCGAGGTTAATAACACAGTGGGTGGGTGATATGAGAAGATGGTCTGAGGTTAATAACACAGTGGGTGGGTGATATGAGAAGATGGTCTGAGGTTAAGAACACAGTGGGTGGATGATATGAGAAGGTGGTCTGATGTTACTAATGGAGACATGTTTAATTACTCTGTACTCTCGGAAGGTGTAGACGGTTCAGTAATGAAAAACTATAAAAGTACTGAAGCGTATCAGTACCTGCACAGTGGGAAGGTGGGCGTGTCCTCCTACACACAGACGGTGAGTTTATATTTCTGAAAGCCGGTTAAACCCAAGTCCAGTCAGCTGCCCGAGCCCCTCTGCGTGGGTGTTAGTTACAGTCCAGATAGCCTAGCGCGGTGGACACTGATCAGAAAACAGTTACTGAACTGATAGACTCACCAGCACCCGACACGTCTGCTTCCTCTGAGCTTCATAAGCGAGACATTTCTCTGGATAAGGAAGCTCTGGTGCTGGTTCTCCTCCACAGAATGGTAAGAGCAGACATACGGAGGTTTGGGTGGATGTTTTAATTTTAGAGCTTCAGTCATAGACGCAGGTGGTCTTCTTTGGAAGGTGGCCCCCCAACACTCTGATCTTTATGTGCTGTGTTTGTAACTCTGTTGTTCAAGCCAAGTTTTCCTCTTCTTCCAATTACTGACTCCCTCTAACTGAACATGTTATGCTGGTCATTTTATATGTTTGTTGTCGTTTTGCTTGTAATCAGTATCCACGTATCCGCGGGCGCACCGGAAGTTCTAACACAAAGTAAACAAAGATGCCCCCCAGTGTTGTCATGGAAAATAGCATGAATAGACACTTAATATAAAGTCCAACCACGATTCCTAACACTCTGGGCTCTGACATTGCTACATGTTATTGCTGTCCAATGACAAAGATGTATTTCCATTTTAGTCGATTTCCATTTTTCTGCATTTAATCATCAGCTGCTGTTGACATTGTCTTGACGAATGGACCAATAGAAATGCTTCAAAATAGCTTGGGAAGAAATCTGGTTCCATTGACTTACATTGAAATTTCTTTCCTGTAAAGTTGCTATTTTGGAGATACTCGTTTCTCTGTGGACAGCAATGATATGTACGTGATAGGTTGAGCTGCTAGTGAGCAATGAGGGGGTGATAATGGAGGGTGAGCATTTCCAGCTTTCCATAAAGACATCATCACTTTATCACTTTTTACCACAGTTGTGATGTAGCTTTAAACAAGTGCCCTGCCTCATAGCCACTATACACCAGCGCCGGCTGCATCATAGCTGTGATGTCGTGTTGCTCAAACAGCCAGCCCAAGAGCCCCTGAGTGCAATAAGTCTTAACTTCTAACAACAAGGTAGGAGTGTCTAATAGAGTGGACAGTGACTGGACATAGTGTTTAAACTCTGATCCACTTACACCAGCACAATACATACTAACACACCACCACCACATCAGTGTTCTTGCAGTGCTGGGAATGATCTACGCCCCCTAATATTTCCTAGTAATAGTCCTGTGGGGGTCCTAAATACTATATATCATTGCTGTCCAAAGACAATTTGTATATCCATTTTAGTCGATTTTTATTTTTCTACATCATTTGAACAGCACAGCTGCCGTTTACCCCATATGAAAATTTCATGATGAACGGACCAATAAAAATGTTCCAAAATAGCTTGGAAAAATTTCTGGTTCCATTGACTTACATTGAAAGTTAAGACGGTTTTTGTTCTTTCCTGTAAAGTTGCTATTTTGGAAATACTTGTTTTGCTTTAGACAGCGTCGATATTTATATATACATATCCTTAATTTATTTCACCGTTACCTCGGTGAAAACGCTGGCAAACAATTATCATATGGATTCAAGTTGATACTTTATACTTTAAATGAGTGACCACCAAAACTGGAGCAGTTCAATTTTATGGTTACTGTAAAAAGCATTAAGGGCCTTTATGCCAAGGAAACATCCTTTACAAAGCAAAACATCTCGTGTCGTCTTGTGAATACTGACATAAGCTGTTCATAAGTGGTTAATATTGTGTTTCACTGGGCTGCCAACTGTGAGGAATCAGTTGGAGAGAGCTCTGGAGCTCTGGAGTTGGGACTTCTATCTACCTATTCATCTTAAATCACCCTATTTACATTAAATCAAACACACAATTACAAACATCTTCCACTGAGAAACAACAAACCATGTTTTAGAAGAAAAACAAGAATTTAGCTCAGCTTCATGGATGCAGTGTGCTTAAGTTTCAGACCTAGGTCAGAAATATTCAAATTTCAAGTATGGATCAGCATTTTAATGCATAGATAAGTAGCATAACTTGGTGTTCTGTCGCACAATGTTGCAGAGTCGTGCAGTTAGGGGGCGGAGCCTCTCTCTGTTCACAAGCAATCAGCTTTACAAGCTACCTGCTATCATCCAATCAACAACCTCCTCACTGTATGTTGGGACATGATACGCAGATACACTACCAGTCCAAAGTTTGGGCACACCTGATTAAGTATATAGGTTCATATTATAAAGGCGTTTTGATCTGAATGTGTTGAAAGAAGAGTTTATAAGTAATCCCACCCCGAGTCCCACCCAAAGTCCCACCCCGAGTCCCACCCCGAGTCCCACCCCGAGTCCCACCCCGAGTCCCACCCAGAGTCCCACCCCGAGTCCCACCCAGAGTCCCACCCAGAGTCCCACCCAAAGTCCCACCACAAGTCCAACAACAAAGTGAGTCTCGTCACTCATACATGCAGCGACTGAAACAAGTGCTGCCTTCATTTCAGAGTCGAGCAGTTAGGGGGCGGAGCCTCTCTCTGTTCCCAAGCAATCAGCTTTACAAACTACCTGCTATCATCCAATCAACAACCTGCTCACTGTCTGTTGGGATACTTATCATCCAATCAACAACCTGCTCACTGTCTGTTGGGATACTTATCATCCAATCAGCAACCTGCTCACTGTCTGTTGGGATACTTATCATCCAATCAGCAACCTGCTCACTGTATGTTGGGATACTTATCATCCAATCAGCAACCTGCTCACTGTCTGTTGGGATACTTATCATCCAATCAGCAACCTGCTCACTGTATGTTGGGATACTTGAATCTAGCAATGAGCTTAATGTGCTTGGATAGAATTGTTGGGAGATCAGACTGAATTGTGGGACAGTTGGCAGCCCTGTTTTTAAACACCCAATGCTTATGAATGCATAATGAAGTCCCTATGAATGCAGCCTTCAGAATCAGTCAGCAGGAGATAAGCTTAGCAGGAGAGCATCAGAGCTACTGCTTATTATGGGCTGTATATTAATAAATATTGTGTTGTTTTAGTGTTTTAAATGTTAAAAATATGAATCATCAGTCATTACCACTGTTTTCTTTTCTTCTCTTTTCTTACCATTAAAGCATCCTAAACAATGGAACTGGAATTTGGAGTTTGTACTACCAGTCAAAAGTTTGGAGATGCCCATATATTTATATATATATTTATTTTTTAATAATTATTTTTATAATTTTAAATAATTGTATAATTATTCAACACTGAATGTGTTGAAAGATTAGTTAAGTTGGAGCCCTTGTGCCAAAATATCTCTAAAAAAAATTAAACCTGTTTATCAGAACAAGATCTCAGCATCTACACTATCTTCTTCAGTCCTGTTAGAGAAGCAGCTCATGTGGCTCCTCAAAAAGCTGCTGATCAGAACGTTCAGAATTTGATACCTGCATCAGAGCAAATGAGCTCATTTCTAAAAGACACAACCAGATGTTTTATTCTGCTCTAGGAATAATTCCATACAACTTATTTCATAGTGCTGATCTAATAATATAGTACAAATAAGAAGAACCTGGGTAGGTGTCTCCAAACGTTGGACTGATAGTGTACGTTATGTGAACGTGGCTGAGACGCCGTTGATCTACAGGAACGTACGCTGATATTTTCGTAGGTCTTCCAGTGAAAGCAGAATGAAAATCAAGGCGTTTTGTTTCAGAGGAACTACAATTACGGTGAACTGTGTTTCTCTATATTTTTTGGTGATGGGAAAAGAAACAGGGCTCTACAGGAGCGCGGACGTGGAGGCAGCGCGATATGAAAGCATCCTTGGTGTGCACATTCAAACATCCCCCAACTTCATAAAGGTTCTATTCCTGTACGTGCCGAGCATGTTGAACAAAATTCTACAGAGGTGTTTGAGCGCTTAGTCAAGCTGGAAGCCGCTCGGTCGGCGCTTTGTGTATTTATACACTGCTTGCCTTTCGAAAGCAACACCACATGACAAGCACAATGTCAACAGCGTCTGCGGCTTCATCCCCGTCTCTTCAGTGGCGCCAGTTTTCTTTACGTAGCACAAAGTTGGGCCAAGTTTCTTACAAAGGGCTTTAAAAACTTGAATTAGGTTCAGGATTGATGTTTTTCGAGGTACTGCTTTCAACCAGTGCAGTGTTTACACAATCTGTTTGATAGAAATAAAGCTTGTGCGCAATCCCGCCCATAAGAGTTTTGCATTTTCAGCACTGATGCGCTACCAGTCCAAAGTTTGGGCGCACCTGATTGAGTATATAGGTATATATTAGAAAGGTGTTTTGATCTGAATGTGTTGAAAGAGGAGTTTAAGTAGTGAAGTTGGAGCCCATGTACCAAAATATTCCTAACTATTTTCAGAACGAGATTGTACTACCAGTCAAGAGTTTGGGGACGTCCAACTTATATATATACACTACCGCTCAAAAGTTGTCAAAAAAAATGTTCTTGTTTTCAATGTTTCTTTCTGGACATTTTGAGTCGGTCAGCAAGCCATAAACTGCTGATCTTCAGATACTAAATTAACCTAGAATGTTGTTCTCCCTTTTATACTCACTTATTAGTAGAATGTTTTCAGCAGTGCATCACAATTGAGCAAGGGTGTCCTAGCAACCAATTAGCCCAATAACATCCTTAACTTGGATTGGCGGCCGTACCAGGAGATTTAGACAGAGGACTAAGAATTACTGATAATAGGACTATATGTAAAATAAGCCTCTATACAAAAATAGACTTTAATACAAACATTTTTATTCTTTAAAATTTGATAAACTTAAATTAATTGTGAAATGGACTATATTGTTTGCATGAAAATTAAATTCTATATATATATAATGTTTTATAATTATGAAGACGTTTCGATCTGCATGTGTTAAAGAATTAGTGAAGTTGGAGCCCATGTGCCAAAATATTACTAAAACAAACATTTGAGTATATTTAAATCTTTTTATAAGAGAAAATAAAATATAGTTAAAAATGAGTAAACACGCTTTACAAATATGTATAAGAGAGATATTGAAAATCAGAGTTATTTATTAAAACTGACAAACCGCTATATTTTGACATATCATTTAAAGCACCAAGTCCAACCCAAGTCCCTGTCCCAATCCCCACCCCAAACCCCACCCCAATCCCCACCACAATCCCCACCACAATCCCCGCCCCAATCCCCACCCCAACCCCCGCCCCAATCCCCGCCCCAATCCCCACCCCAATCTCTGCCCCAATCCCCACCCCAATCTCTGCCCCAATCCCACCGCAATCCCACCCAAAACCCACCGCAATCCCACCCAAAACCCCACCCCAATCCCACCCAAAAACCCACCCAAGTCCCACCCAAGTCCCACCAAAGTGCCACCCAAGTCCCACCCAAGCCACACCCAAATCCCACCCAAATCCCACCCAAATCCCACCCAAGTCTTGTAATCCCACCACTCCACCTGTATTCAGACTCTTTAATGTGAAAGCCCTGGCACAAATTAACCTAAAACATCCCACCATACACACGTATATTCTTAAAAAAAAAGCTGAACTACTTATAATGCAGTGTGGCAAATTTTGTTCAGCACATTCTTGAAGTATAATTAAAATTATGAAGCACCTGATATCCCTCTTACTTCCAGCAGTGAACATCCTGCTAACGCAATGCTTGACAGCATGTTTTCTCTGGTCGGCCACAAACTGGCCAAACTGGACATTTCCTGGGGCTGTGATGTAAGCTAGACCACCTCCACCACCACTGTTATCCCTGAACTAAGATGTTCCCCCACTAAGAGAGACTAGCAGACCTACACGAAGCCGTGCTTTGAGCACTGCAGCGCTCTGCCAGGAAAGCAGCTAGCGGCCCCAGTTGCTGCGGGACGGATACACAGATCAGTACTACAAAACGGAGGGACTCGTTGTTTGAAGGCTTAGCACAGCTAAGAACCCCTAATAACAAGCTTGCTGCTTAGTGTGAGCCGGTGGGCTAATCCCCTCAACCGGGGTGAAGCGTTAAATGTTCCCTGTTGGTTTCTGCCGATGCTCCGGAATCCAAAAATAGATATTCAAGAAAAAAGCAACACTGCTGTTCCATTTGGTTGCCATATAGCCAGCCCAAGTTTACAGCTATTCTCCACACACATTAACACTGTGCACATACTAAACAGCATCTTAATCAGCACAACTACACAAATCCATATGAAACCAAATTAAACTACCTCTCTCTGTACAAGACAAGGACTTTGTCTGCCGCTGTTCAACAAAAATAGCATTACTGAAATCTACTTGATCCAAAAAATGTAATTTTATTGGTTTATATATCTGGTTTGGTGTGAACAAAATATTTATATTGGCTGTTTCATACCTTAAAATTACTCCTGGCACATTGACTGGAGCTCCATTTCCTTTAAAGGAAGTATTTCACTTGAATTTCACTATAAAATCACACTGTTAGACTTAATTATATTTAATAGGCCATGGATTTGCTAAAGCTAGTTAACAGCTAGTACAAGCTGCACTTTAAATATACATAAATAAATAAATAAATAAATAAATAAATAAATAAATAAATAATGTGTAAATGTAATGTTTAGTTATATATAAATAAATAAATAATGTGTAAATTTAATGTTTTTGTAAATAAATAAGTAATATGTAAATGTAATGTTTAGTTATAAATAAATAAATAATGTGTAAATGTAATGTTTAGTTATAAATAAATAAATAATGTGTAAATGTAATGTTTAGTTGTAAATAAATAAATAAATAATGTGTAAATGTAATGTTTGGTTATAAATAAATAAATAATGTGTAAATGTAATGTTTTTTTGTAAATAAATAAATAATGTGTAAATGTAATGTTTAGTTATAAATAAATAAATAATGTGTAAATGTGATGTTTAGTTGTAAATAAATAAATAAATAATGTGTAAGTGTAATGTTTTTTTGTAAATAAATAAATAATGTGTAAATGTAATGTTTAGTTATAAATAAATAAATAATGTGTAAATGTAATGTTTTTTTGTAAATAAATAAATAATGTGTAAATGTAATGTTTAGTTATAAATAAATAAATAATGTGTAAATGTAATGTTTAGTTGTAAATAAATAAATAATGTTTATTTATGCCAAAGTTGCAAAATACTGATGTTTAAATCATTATAAAAATGGAAATCATAATTATTTTGGTGTGTATTTTTTGGTGATGCAATGATTGATCTTTTTAATGCCTAAATTGTTTGTTTTGTAATCAAGTCATTTTAACACAAATTTATAAACTAGGTACGTGAAAGTTCCCCTAATTGAAGAATATATATTTATAGTTAACACAAATTTGCAGAACAAAAATCAAACATTTGAGTATATTCTAGGATGTGTTATTATTTAACAATGTTATTATTCTATTTATGTCGTTTATCCTGGCTGTGTTCATACGACTGTATGGTAAGCCTGGGATATACAGCAGAGAGAGGAAACTGTGCCAGCCAGCCTCACTTTGCCCTTTACTTTTGTCATTTCTCTAAAATCAATGTATCATGCGTAATACACCTCTGAGAGATGAACGCAGTTTATTTGGAACAGTGTTTGAGTTCATTACTGCTTGAAAATTACCTTTATAGAACAAGGAGAGCCCACAGGAGTCTCAAACACGTCACACCCTCGGGGCCATACTGGGATTTTCACAGCTGAATACATGAATTGTCCTTGGCCTGAATTTGCAATGTGTTAACCTTGAGTTATTAATCCATGGTACCATGTGGTCTGCCTTAAGACGTCCCACAGCTCAGGCTATTTCCAGTTAGATATGACTCAATTAAGTTATTCAAGCTCCACCCACAACTGCGTCCTATTGTAGTTCCTAAAACCAGAGTGTTGAGTGTCTCCCCGTCTAAACAACTCTGTTCAGAATGGCTGCCTAATAGAGTTAACATCAAGGCCAAGAACTATCTAGAACGTTACTTCTTTCTCAGTATATTACCTCAACTGTCACACTTAGCTAGTGCTAAACAGCCAAAGAAGCACAGGGATACTCATTTTCAGATACTTACATTTGTCACCAGGTTGGCCACGGACAGGTGGTTCTGATCCCACTTTTAGTAAAGGTTTGGTTGCCGGTGCTGTGTTGTTCTGAACCAGGCTGGGTCAGCTACTCATTTGCCAACGTCTTATTTATATGTTCCCGTTTCGCCCTGAACTTTACTTCATTTGTTTATAGACATCCATCCCTGCATTTCAGGCCTGCAACACATTCCAGAAACAGTTGGGACGGTAAAGTGTTTACGAGTTTGTAATGTTTACATTCCTTCTCACAACACCTACAAGACACACACTATTTCCAGTAGAAATTACTCAATTAAATTATTCATGCGCCACCAACAACTGGCTGGTTTGAGTGTCTGTTCCTATAAATGATAATGAGCCACTGCTGACCCCGCCCCACTCTTTTCCAGGGGGCGTGTACCAATCTTCTCACAACACCTACATAACACAAGCTAAGTTTTTCAATCTCCACCCACAACTGTGTCCTATTGTAGTACCTAAATGAACTAAAGTACCTAAACTTAGCATGTAGAGTGTCTCTCCCGTCTAAACAACTATGTTCTCACGTTATTCACCTGTTCATCTTACAGACATTCAACTAACTGACTAATAGAGTTAACATCAAGGCCAAGATCTATCTAGAACGTTACTTCTCTCTCAGTATATTACCTCAGCTGTTACACTTAGCTAGTGCTAAACAGCCAAAGGAGCACAGGGATATTCACTTTTAGATATTCACACTTGTCTCGTCGTCCGCAGTTTGGCCACGGACAGTTGGTTCTGATCCCGCTTTTAGGAAAGGTTTGGTTGCCAGTGCTGTGTTGTTCTGACTCAGGTTGGAAAAACTTTTTTGCAGGTCATTTCCTTTTGTGCCAACTTATTTGTATGTACCTGTTTCACTCTGAGCCACCAGACAGTATGAACCTGAGATATGTTGTGTTTTGTCTGGTCAGGTTTACTTCGTTTGCTTATATACATCCATCTCTACATTTCAGGCCTGCAACATATCTCATAAATGGTTGGGACAGTAAAGTGTTTACCAGTTTGTGACGTTGCCTCAGAATATGACTCAGTCCTGAGGCCAGTACACATTCTCACCTTATTCACCTGTCCATCTTACAGACATTCAATTAACAGACTAATAGAGTTAACATCAAGGCCAAGAGCTATCTAGAACATTACTTCTCCCTCAGTATATTACCTCAGCTGTTACACTTAGCTAGTGCTAAACAGCCAAAGAAACAGAGTGATGAAGTATTTCAGGTGTTATTTTGTCTCATGCTTCCTGCAAACATATCTGAAGGTGTGTAACAGAGTTGTCTTTGTGTCTTGTTTGGTTTTGGTTAAAATTCTCCAGACATTGTCTACTGGGGACTGGTTAAGACAGTAGATAGACCAGCCCAGTACCCATAACCTATTCTTCCACAGCCATGCCTTTGTAAAGTCTTTGTAAAGTCTTGTTGAAAATGCAGAACATCCCTGGAAAACAGTGTTCTTGTTGCTCTAAGATCTCAAGGTACTGCATTCATGATCTTCTTCTTTTCATGTCTTTGAAGCTTGTTGGTTATTTCACAGTTTCCCTACACAATCCTTGCATTGCAATCCATATTAATTGAACAATGAGATCCTTTGCTCTGCACTGATTGGGTAGTAGGGGGCAAACAAGGCAGTGCTGCATTGTATGGTCCTCTTCTCCACATTCACAGGTGGTTTGGCCAGTTTCGTATCCCCATCTGGCCATGGCAGCTTTTGATCGCTCTGGTCCTGTTCTCAGGCGGTTGAGTGTTTTCCTCTGGACCCATGGTGCCTCTGAGCCCGGGGGGAGGGCTTCAGAAGGAGGGATACCCATGTCAGTTGGAGGTGGGTCATTCTCAGACTTTTTTATCCATAGTTGGAGTCTGGTTTCTTCCTATGAT
The DNA here is from genome assembly GCA_021613375.1 of Megaleporinus macrocephalus. Lineage (NCBI taxonomy): Eukaryota > Metazoa > Chordata > Actinopteri > Characiformes > Anostomidae > Megaleporinus > Megaleporinus macrocephalus. Next base: position 34,509,761 of record CM038723.1, read on the forward strand.
GCTGATAGGGGCTGGACATGGCTGAGAAAGCTTCTTGCATTGATGATGCATCACAGAAGTGTACACTGACATACTGACCCCATATAATGACAGACCCTGGTATTTGTAGGTATGCGAGAATCAAGTCTCCAAGCCCAGAGAAGTAGACGATGCATCTGGACATGGTTCACGCAAGGTTTCTGTTTTGCACAGTAAAGTTTTAAGTAATGTTTGTGAATGTAGCTCTGTACTGTAGGGCTTGATAACGGGTTGCCAAAGGAATCTCTTGCCCATGTGGTCATCTCGGCTATTGCTGAGTGACGGATGTTGATGCATTGGCGTCTGAGAGGTCGGAGATCACAGGGTTCAGCTTAGGCTTGTGTCTTTCATGCAAATCCCTTCCAATCTCCCTTTGAGGAACATCGTTTTTAGGCATTTCAATTATTTTCTGATGTATTTGTTGACAAACTGGAGATCCTCTGTCCATCTTTGCTCCTTGATGCCTTTCACAGATACTGCTTCTGCACCCCATCATGATTATAATCACTTGTTGAACTCACCTGTTTGAAATCAGACTATTATTTATTCATTTACTAGCCCTAAACTGGGGTCGTCCCAACAATTTTTGGAATGTGTTGCAGGCCTGAAATGCAGGAATGGATGGATATTAACAAGTGCAATGAAGCTGACCAGATAAATGCTGAAATATCTTGGGTTTGTAATGTGTGCAATAAAATCAAAGCCAAAGTAACTGTAAAAAATTGTGTATTTGTTCATTTTTGCTATTTCTATACTGTCCCAACTTGTCTGATTTGGGCTTGCATTGCATTAAAGTCCTACCCGTAGTAAGAAGTGAAGTCATATCTGAATGGCTTGTTCAATCCCATGTTGTCTAATGACAGTTTGTGGGTTGGCAGGAACTCCAGACACCCAAATGTATGTGCACAAGGGTTTTTCATGACGGTGTTGTCTTTAAATAAAGAACTTAACTCTGTAATGATTCTTATGTGCTACCATTACTTATTAGGTTGAATGTACTTTGGCAGAAGTTCTAAAATCTTGTCCATGTGGGCAGAATTTCTTTAATCGGTTTACCAATTACTCACTATCAAGTTCAAGCTCAATTGATTTCCAAGCATTTCCTATGTTATTGTATGTACTGCTGAGTGTCTCTTTGGTAAATCTATTAAAATCAGTTTATTTCATTATTTAACGTTCCAAGTGTTTATTAAAAATCTCGTTTTTGATCTTAAATCATTATATTATTTCTTATTTATTTACTTCATGAACAAAAAATAATGTTTGTAAATATGTATATATATATCCTCACTGTCCAATGGAAATCCCCATTTTTGTTGATTTTGAGGTTTTTGGTCAATGCTCATTTAAATTGTGTAAACAATTCATGATGAATGGACCAATAGAAATGCTCCAAAATAGCTTGGAAAAAATTCTGGTTCTATTGACTTACATTGAAAGTAAGATATGTTTTTTTTTTATCATTGGACAGTGACGATCCATCCATCCTAACATTATCTGCCACTGGAGCCATTCCCAGCGTCATGGGGCGAAGGCGGGGTACGCCATGGACAGTTCGCCAGTCCATTGCATGGCCAATCAACCTATCATGCATGTCTTTGGACACATGGGAGGAAACCCACTTAAGCATATATATATATATATATATATATATATATATATATATATATATATATATATATATATATATATATATATATATATATGCTGGAAAAGGGTGACCACTGTGTGTGTAAAACATACATATATCACACTAAGTACAAAGTTAGTACATAACAATAGAACAGGTTTAGTACATTAGTCATGAGTGAATTGAAGTGTACTAAGTATGCATGTAAGTTAATGTAAATCAAATCAAAATATAAGGCAAACATACAATACGAGCCCTTCCAGGTATAAAGAGTGTCTTCTTGTCGTACTGTGTGTAGGTTGTGTGAATGTCAGACCAAAGCAGGGACTCTTTCTCGGGACGTTAAAAAAAGGGTTATGAGTCAATAAAGGACTGTATGAATACAAAGTGCTGCCTTTTGGTATATGTCATGAACCACGTCAGGCCTGTTGGTCTTCTTTCGGCTGCTGCGTATTTACGAGCGACTGTCACGCTGCAGCATGACGCGGTGACAGCCAGAGTTCCTTCTTTGGATACCACGCAGAGCGAACTGCCAATCTGAGCAGCGATTTCCATATTGTTTACCAAAAATGCACCGTCATCCCGCGACAGCAGATCTCAGCTCACAATTTAGGCTGCTTTTATTGCACATTTGAATTTCGATTCCACAACAATTAACGAAAGTTGAAACGTCTGGGGAATGATTTCTGCTCCAGCCGCACAATGTCTTTTAATCTGAAGCCACTTTGTTCATCAGTTCTCCAGCAAAAGCTCTGCTGAGTGGGCCTCTGATTGCATTAGGCTCTTTCCACACACCTAAGACTTCTGAAGGTTTTACTGAACCGAGACAGAAGTGAGGCTGGGATAGTGTCTGGCTTTCGGCTTGATGTAGGAAAACCCTCACCGGCCCTGTAAAGAATCAGAGAAAGGAGGCTCGGGGCGAAGCTGGAGTGAGAGTACAGATATGTACTGTATGCTCGGTTCCTCTTCACTTGTTATGTAACTCCATCGGGTACTGATCGAATCAGCAGACAACGTCTCAAAGCAGGAAATTGCTGAGAAAGGACACGGATATTATCAAAGCTGTTCCGAGTCTCTGTTGAGAAGTAATGATAAGTAGATCAGCGCTCAATAAACGACAAGGCCAACAGCACCATATACATCCTTATTCCAGTGACTGGAGGCTGAATAAACATTGGGTGAATCTCTGACTTCACAACAGCTACATGTATATATATATATATATATAAATTGGAATGGCTAAATTGGACCAGTCTGGTGGCCAATCTTCATTAATTACACATTGCACCAGTAAGAGCAGAGTGTGAAGTTCAGTTAGCAGGTAAGAGAACAGTTTAGCTCAAAATATTGCAATAACAGAACATTATGGGACATACCAGAGTTCAAAAGAGGACAATTGTTGGTGCACGTCTTGCTGGTGCATTTGTGACCAAGACAGCAAGTCTTTGTGATGTATCAAGAGCCACGGTATCCAGGGTAATGTCAGCATACCACCAAGAAGGACCAACCACATCCAACAGGATTAACTGTGGACGCAAGAGGAAGCTGTCTGAAAGGGATGTTGGGTTCTAACCCGGATTGTATCCAAAAAACATAAAACCACAGCTGCCCAAATCACAGCAGAATTAAATGTGCACCTCACATTTACAGCTTCTCCTGTTTCCACCAGAACTGTCCGTCAGGAGCTCCACAGGGTCAATATACACGGCCGGGCTGCTATAGCCAAACCTTTGGTCACTCATGCCAATGCCAAACGTCGGTTTCAATGGAGCAAGGAGTGCAAATCTTGGGTTGTGGATGATGTGAACCATGTACTGTTCTCTGATGAGTCCACCTTTACTGTTTTCCCCACATCCGGGAGAGTTACGGTGTGGAGAAGCCCCAAAGAAGAGTACCACCCAGACTGTTGCATGCCCAGAGTGAAGCATGGGGGTGGATCAGTGATTGTTTGGGTTGCCATATCATGGAATTCCCTTGGTCAATACTTGTGCTAGATGGGCGCGTCACTGCCAAGGACTACCGAACGATTCTGAAGGACCATGTGCATCCAATGGTTCAAACATTGTATCCTGAAGGTGGTGCCGTGTATCAGGATGACAATGCACCAATACACACAGCAAGACTGGAGAAAGACTGGTTTGATGAACATGAAAGTGAAGTTGAACATCTCCCATGGCCTGCACAGTCACCAGATCTAAATATTATTGAGCCACCTTGGGGTGTTTTGGAGGAGCGAGTCAGGAAACGTTTTCCTCCACCAGCATCACATAGTGACCTGGTTTTAAATCCCTCTGACCACTGTGCAGGACTTGTATATGTCATTCCCAAGACCAATTGACGCTGCATTGGCCGCAAAAGGAGGCCCTACACCATACTAATAAATTATTGTGGTCTAAAACCAGGTGTTTCAGTTTCATTGTCCAACCCCTGTATATATATGTGTCACATCCATGGCCACAGGTGTATAAAACCTTCCCTTCATTCCTTTATCATCAGCAGCAACACTGTTCCTTCATCCCTTCATTCCTTTATCATCACCAACATTGTTTCTTGTACTGCAAGTACCAGACTCTTCCAATAGGCAGACTTGCTTGTGAGACTGCATCCCTCCTAACAGAGCTCACTCCTCACTTTCCACTGGAACAGCAGGTGGGGGCAGTTCAAAGCATTCATTTCTGCTGTTCTGTTCTCCTTCAGCAGGGATGAAACACGATTCACTCAGCTGATGAGTATCATGCTGAAATACACGGACAGAGCTCACTTATCATAATTGATTTTTCTTCTCTCTTCTAGTGATGAATGGCGTGCAGGCCTCATAACTGGGGCAGGCATATGTTGTGTATACTGAACTGACATCATAAGCCTGACAGCATCACTAAAATATCCCACACAAACCAGATACCTTTACCAAATGAGTTAACTGAGTTACTATGCTAGCAGCAGCCTAAAGTTTAAGTAGAATGCATTGTAACATTGTGTTATCCTGCTGCAATACATTTTTGTTTTGAATTTGTATACAATTTTAATATGTTTACATTTATTTCCATCAAGTTTTCCTGTTCATTGCAAATGATATTAAAAATAAATAGAAAATATGGGATTACATGGTTTTCTCTATGCTATGAGGAGTTTAGACAATGACCTCACATGATGTCACTCGTCTTTACATACTTATAATAGATGTTGCAGCTCTAGCGTGTAAATCATTTGCTGAAGTGTTAAAATAATTTTCTGCTAATATAAAACATAATTAGCATTTTAATGGTAAATTTTGAATACTGGAACAAGAGGCTACTGTAGAGCTCAGTAACATTTAAAAAAGGTCAAAGAGGTATAGCATCTTGAATTCAGTATAGTGACACTTGGATTCAGTATATTATATCCTAAATTAAGTATAGTATATCTTGAACTCAGTATAGTGTAGCTTGGATTCAGTATATCTTGAATTCAGTATAGTACCGCTTGAATTCAGTATATTATATCTTGAATTCATTAAAGTACAGCTTGGATTCAGTTTAGTACAGCTTGAATTCAGTATCGTACAGCTGGGATTTAGTATATTACAACTTGAATTTAGTATAGTACAGCTTGATTTCAGTATAGTATAGCTTGAATTCAGTATAGTATAGCTTGGATTCAGTTTAATACAGCTTGGATTCAGTATATTGCAGCTTGGATTCAGTATATTACAGCTTGGATTCAGTTGAATACAGCTTGAATTCAGTATATTATATCTTGAATTCATTAAAGTACAGCTTGGATTCAGTTTAGTACAGCTTGAATTCAGTATCGTACAGCTGGGATGTAGTATATTACAACTTGAATTTAGTATAGTACAGCTTGAATTCAATAAAGTACAACTTGGATTCGGTATATTACAGCTTGTGTTCAGTTTAATACAGCTTGAATTTGGTGTAGTATAGCTTGAATACAGTATGGTACAGCTTGAATTCAGTATATCATGGCTTGGATCTGGTATAGTGCATCTTGGATTTAGTACATCATGACTTGGATTGGTATAGTACAGCTTGGATTTAGAATAGTAAAGCTTGGATTTAGTAAAGTACAGCTTGGATTTAGTAAAATACAGCTTGGATTTAGTAAAGTACAGCTTGGATTTAGTATCGTACCATTTGGATTCAGTATTTTACACCTTGGATTCACTACATTACAGCTTGAATTCAGTATAGTACAGTTAAGTTTGGAATAAGTATCGTACCACTTGGATTCAGTATATTACACCTTGAATTCAGTATGATACACCTTGAATTCAGTATAGTACAGCTTGGATTCAGTATATTACCTCTTGAATTCAGTATATTATACTGTGAATTCAGTATATTACAATTTAGATTCAGTATATTACACCTTGAATTCAGTATAGTACAGCTTGGATTCAGTATATTACATATTGGATTCAGTACATTACACCTTGAATTCAGTATATTACACCTTGAATTCAGTATATTACAACTTGAATTTAGTATAGTATCACTTGGATTCAGTATAGTACAGCTTGGATTCAGTATATTACAATTTGAATTCAGTATATTACACCTTAAATTCAGTATAGTACTGCTTGGATTCAGTATATTACATATTGGATTTAGAATATTACACCTTGAATTCAGTATATTACAGCTTGAATTCAGTATAGTGCAGCTTGGATTCAGTATAGTACAGCTTGAATTCAGTATAATACAGCTTGTACACCAGTAAGGTTTCTGATAAAGTGTTTTAAAAAGCCTAGAAATGTGTTCTTGGATGAAGCAGTGAAGCCTGTTAGATAGTGGGGCTGCTGATACATGCAGCCTTAAAACCTACACAAATAAAATACCAACGCAGTAAAAACAAGTCATTTCGATTGGAGCATGCTGCGGTCCTGTGGCCGACCTGTCCCAGAGTGACACGTCCATTCAAACAGACTGCAATTAGTGTCCCTGATGGGAATCAACTGAAAAGGACAGTGTCAACTAGAGAGAACAACCCTCCAGAGGCAGTCATTTATGTCCCGTTTGGTGCCTTTTCACTCTAAAGAACATGTCACTCTTCAAAATTGCACATTTTCCCCCGACTTCATGCCAGGTGTTGAAAAGCGTGAGCCAAAGCAGAAGCTGGCAGATGCCACATAGTGGTACCTCAACAAAGCAGCAACGCATTCTCTTTCATTTCCACCCTTTCAAAGTCTCTCATGCATTAGTCACTAGGCGAGGCTTCCCTGGACACTGGAACTCTTCCTTTGGTCTTCAAACAGGTCAGAAAGAGCAGGGTAGTGAAAGCATGGAGGTATCAGTGCACCCACCGCAGCCCATTCCTGCGCTGTATTCACTGGTGATGGCCTTGGCCTCATTCCCACAGTGTCCTGGAGGCCAGCCATGGCCTGCTACACCTCCGACGCTCCCACATCCAGCTCAGCAGGTCGTTTATTAATTATGAATATCCCACTAGTGAGCATCACAGCATGGATGTTCGCAGCTATCACAGCTGTGTCACCACCCCTAAATTATTTAGTCAGCTGTTGTGTATTAGCTCTACTTAGCTGAGAAAGCCAATGAGCAATAATCAGCCGCAGTTACAGATAATTAATTAACGATTTGTCTGAGTATTCACCTGTAATTGGTTCCCAAACTTGCTGAAGCAGCATCGTTGCTCCAAGTGTTGTCTTCAGTGTTCAGCTCGAGGTTGAACAAAGCCACTGGTCTCTTGTATCATTAGAATAGATTTCTCAGTTGATGGTATAGATCAGTTTGGATCAGGATTTTTTCCTTAGGCAGCTGGTTTTAAGCTTAAGAAAACACTTGGTCACCAGTCTTATTCACAGTGGGTCAGTATGGCTGCAGGCTTTTAAGCTGAAGGACCTTCTACATCTAATGTGTTGTTTGAAGAGTGATTGATTAAACAGGTAGAATCAGGTGCAGTGATGATCAGTGGAGGAGAGGAACAGTAGAGGAGAGGAACAGTAGTGACGGTCAATGGAGGAGATGAACAGCAGTGAAGATCAGTGGAGGAGAGGAACAGCAGTGATGGACAGTGGGTGAGAGGAACAGCGGTGATGGTCAATGGAGGAGAGGAACAGCAGTGTTGGACAGTGGAGAAGAGGAACAGCAGTGATGGTCGGTGGAGGAGAGGAACAGCAGTGATGATCAGTGGAGGAGAGGAACAGCAGTGATGGTCAGTGGGTGAGAGGAACAGCAGTGATGATCAGTGGAGGAGAGGAACAGCAGTGATGGTCGGTGGAGGAGAGGAACAGCAGTGATGGTCGGTGGAGGTGAGGAACAGCAGTGATGGTCGGTGGAGGTGAGGAACAGCAGTGATGGTCGGTGGAGGAGAGGAACAGCAGTGAAGATAAGTGGAGGAGAGGAACAGCAGTGATTGTAAATGGAGGAGAGGAACAGCAGTGAAGATCAGTGGAGGAGAGGAACAGCAGTGATTGTAAATGGAGGAGAGGAACAGCAGTGAAGATCAGTGGAGGAGAGCAACAGCAGTGACTTGAAATCATAGGTAATTTAAAAAAGACAAAAAACAGCTACAGGTCAACATTTGACCACCACCTGGTCAGATTCAAGCATCACTGCAGCACTCTGGACGCTATGTAGCAGACCATTAGAGCCAAGGAGACCCTGGACTGCTTCATCTTGACCTTGAAGAAAGAAATGTTTCATGCGATGACATATGGTAATGGGGGAATTCCTCTCTATGGGCTAGTGAAGGTTCTTGCCTGCTTCAGGCTGCTATTTGCAGATGGCTTTCTTGGACTGCAGACCAAAGGTGACCTAATACTGTCCACTCTGCCTTATTTTTTTTTTGATCTGCTGTTTGGCATTGACGAGTTACTCCCTCCTTCATCTTCTAAGAGATGTAGATAAATATGCAGTGCACAAGTGAGAACAGCAGCAGGAGTCAGTTGTTCTCAATTCAAATGTCATTAAAAGGCATTTGTACGGTGGCTGGGAAGACCCAACGCTCTGCAGATTCACAAACGCGTTGCAAACAGAAAATACTTTCATCAGAACGACAACAACACGGTCACTACATTGAACAAACACGCTGCAGAAGCGTCCACAACACAACGGAGGTGTTTCCAGAAGACACTTAAAGGACGTGGGACCTTATGCGGCAACGCAATGTAAACAGAACCCCGTGGAGCCTCTGTAACATCTAATGAGAAGTAAGTTTGGCTATATTTGCTAACTATCCAGACTTCTCATTAGACGCTACCACCTACCACCCTAAAAGAGAAAAGCAGCCCTACACTGTCACACTACCACCACCATGTTTCACTGTTGAGTTGACTCTCTTGAAAGCGCTGTTTCATACCAGATGTAATAAACCACTGCTTCTAAAAAGTTAGACTATCAACATTTTGGTCCACAGATCATTTTTCCAAAAGGTTTGGAGGACATCAAGATGTTTTCAGAAAAATGTGAGATGAGACTTTATGTTCCTCTTAGCCAGGAATGGTTTGTAGTGGATACTATTTCTGCCCAGTCTGTTTCTAATGGGAGAAACATGAATGCTGATGTTTATCTGAGGTGAACAAGACTGTAGTTTCTTAGATGTTCTGTTTTGTGTGAAAGTCACATTGTTAGGGTTATTGGTTAGATGTGTGTGTGGTCTAACATTCACACGATTATCACCATTATCATACTGTCCATTTTTATTAGCCACAACCAAAGGTGAGGACTCGAGTCTTCAGTTCAAGTCTTACATGCAACTTGCTCGCTGTCCAATGAAAAACAATGCTTAAATTTATTAACACCTTAAAGTTCAATTCCTAAGTTTATTAACACCTTAAAGTTTAATGCTTAAGTTTATTAAAACACTAAAGTTCAATGCTTAAGTTTATTAACACCTTAAAATTCAATGCTTACGTTTATTAACACCATAAAGATCAATGCTTAAGTTTATTAACACCTTAAAGTCAAATGCTTAAGTTTATTAACACATTAAAGTTTAATTCTTAAGTTTATTAACACCTTAAAGTCCAATGCTTAAGTTTATTAACATCTTAAAGTCCAATGCTTAAGTTTATTAGCACCTCAAAGTTCAGTGCTTAAGTTTATTAACACCTTAAAGTCCAATGCCTAATTTAATAACACTTTAAAGTCCAATGCTTAAGTTTATTAACATCTTAAAGTCCAATGCTTAAGTTTATTAGCACCTCAAAGTTCAGTGCTTAAGTTTATTAACACCTTAAAGTCCAATGCCTAATTTAATAACACTTTAAAGTTCAATGCTTAAGTTTAATAACACATTAAAGTTCAATGTTTAAGTTTATTAACAGCTTAAAGTCCAATGCCTAAGTTATTAACACCTTAAAGTTTAATGCTTAAGTTTATTAACACCTTAAAGTTCAATTCTTAAGTTTATTAACACCTTAAAGTTTAATGCTTAAGTTTATTAAAACACTAAAGTTCAATGCTTAAGTTTATTAACACCTTAAAATTCAATGCTTACGTTTATTAACACCATAAAGATCAATGCTTAAGTTTATTAACACCTTAAAGTCCAATGCTTAAGTTTATTAACACATTAAAGTTTAATTCTTAAGTTTATTAACACCTTAAAGTCCAATGCTTAAGTTTATTAACATCTTAAAGTCCAATGCTTAAGTTTATTAGCACCTCAAAGTTCAGTGCTTAAGTTTATTAACACCTTAAAGTCCAATGCCTAATTTAATAACACTTTAAAGTCCAATGCTTGAGTTTATTGACACCATAAAGTTCAATGCTTAAGTTTAATAACACATTAAAGTTCAATGTTTAAGTTTATTAACAGTTTAAAGTCCAATGCCTAAGTTATTAACACCTTAAAGTTTAATGCTTAAGTTTATTAACACCTTAAAGTTCAATTCTTAAGTTTATTAACACCTTAAAGTTTAATGCTTAAGTTTATTAAAACACTAAAGTTCAATGCTTAAGTTTATTAACACCTTAAAGTTCAATGCTTACGTTTATTAACACCATAAAGATCAATGCTTAAGTTTATTAACACCTTAAAATTCAATGCTTACGTTTATTAACACCATAAAGATCAATGCTTAAATTTATTAACAGCTTAAAGTTCAATGCTTAAGTTTATTAACATCTTAAAGTTCAATTTTTAAGTTTATTAACACCTTAAAGTTCAATGCTTACGTTTATTAACTCCTTAAAGTCCAATGCCTCAGTTATTAACACTTTAAAGTCCAAAGCTTGAGTTTATTAACACCTTAAAGTTCAAAGCTTAAGTTTAACAACACATTAAAGTTCAATGTTTAAGTTAATTAACAGCTTAAAGTTCAATGCTTAGGTTTATTAACACCTTAAAGTTCAATGCTTAAGTTTATTAACACCTTAAAGTTCAATGCTTAGGTTTATAAACACCTTAAAGTCCAATGCTTAAGTTTAATAACACCTTAAAGTTCAATGCTTAGGTTTATTAACACCTTAAAGTCCAATGCTTAAGTTTATTAACACCTTAAAGTTCAAAGCTCAAGTTTATTAACACCTTAAAGTTTAATGCTTAAGTTTATTAAAACACTAAAGTTCAATGCTTAAGTTTATTAACACCTTAAAATTCAATGCTTACGTTTATTAACACCATAAAGATCAATGCTTAAATTTATTAACAGCTTAAAGTCCAATGCTTAAGTTTATTAACATCTTAAAGTTCAATTTTTAAGTTTATTAACACCTTAAAGTTCAATGCTTACGTTTATTAACTCCTTAAAGTCCAATGCCTCAGTTATTAACACTTTAAAGTCCAAAGCTTGAGTTTATTAACACCTTAAAGTTCAAAGCTTAAGTTTAACAACACATTAAAGTTCAATGTTTAAGTTTATTAACAGCTTAAAGTTCAATGCTTAGGTTTATTAACACCTTAAAGTTCAATGCTTAAGTTTATTAACACCTTAAAGTTCAATGCTTAGGTTTATAAACACCTTAAAGTCCAATGCTTAAGTTTAATAACACCTTAAAGTTCAATGCTTAGGTGTATTAACACTTTAAAGTCCAATGCTTAAGTTTATTAACAGCTTAAAGTTCAATGCTCAAGTTTATTAACACCTTAAAGTTTAATGCTTAAGTTTATTAAAACACTAAAGTTCAATGCTTAAGTTTATTAACACCTTAAAATTCAATGCTTACGTTTATTAACACCTTAAAGATCAATGCTTAAATTTATTAACAGCTTAAAGTTCAATGCTTAGGTTTATTAACACCTTAAAGTCCAATGCTTAAGTTTATTAACATCTTAAAGTTCAATTTTTAAGTTTATTAACACCTTAAAGTTCAATGCTTACGTTTATTAACTCCTTAAAGTCCAATGCCTCAGTCATTAACACTTTAAAGTCCAAAGCTTGAGTTTATTAACACCTTAAAGTTCAAAGCTTAAGTTTAACAACACATTAAAGTTCAATGTTTAAGTTTATTAACAGCTTAAAGTTCAATGCTTAGGTTTATTAACACCTTAAAGTTCAATGCTTAAGTTTATTAACACCTTAAAGTTCAATGCTTAGGTTTATAAACACCTTAAAGTCCAATGCTTAAGTTTATTAACACCTTAAAGTTCAATGCTTAAGTTTATTAACACCTTAAAGTTCAATGCTTAAGTTTATTAACACAAGTTTTTTTTTCTCTCTCTCTCTCTCTCTGTCTGTTGAATATATTGCACTGCATCTTCAGTCTTCTACTGAAAGTTCTCCCCAGTGTCCTCATCAGAATGTTCTCCATCAGGGAGTCATCAGCATCATCGCCATCATCAACGCTCCCCAGGGAGACACTGAGGCCAGCAGAGTCAGTCTGAAGCCTACATGTGGATGGGATTTGAACAAAAGGTAGATAAACTAGGTTCTGCCTTATTAATCTTGGTTAGATGTGTGTGTGGGCTAACATTAACATGACTATTGCTATTACCATACCATCTACTTTTAATTAGCCATAACCATAGTTGAGGACTTGAGTCAGCAATTTGTACTGCTCTCACGTCTAACATGTGCCTTGATTCAGTTAAAACAAACTAAAGCAATAAACTAGCTATTATGCTGCCTAGCCAATCAGATTGGACATGAAGTAAGTGGCTACAACAACATAGTCAAGTTTGGTAGTATGGCATTAACCCATTAAACTCCAATGCTTATTACATACCTATTATAAGGCTTATTACTGAGGTTCTACTTATAGTTATAGTAACTTCAGTTCTACTTATGCATAATGAGATGTTTGCTATGCTATGTGGGCAGAGCATCTGTATTCCATGAAATCTTCTGCATCTTCAGTCTTCTTCTGAAAGTTCTCCCCAATGTCCTCATCTGAATATTCTCCATCAGGGAGTCATCATCATCAGCAGCAGCACTCCCCAAGGAGAAACTGAGGCCGGCAGAGTCAGGCTGAAGTCTACACATGGACAGGATTTGAGCAAAAAGGTAGATGAACTAAGCGCTGCATTATTAATCTTGGTTAGATGTGTACTCTAAACTCTAACTTGCGACTTGACTTAAACTCACCCTTTACTGACTTACTAACCACACGTATACGCTTTGCTGGTCAGTTTGGCTCTGGCTATGAGCAGCAGTCATTACTGCAACACAGATTGAGGCTGCTTCAGGCTTAATACAGCTTTAAATAATAAGCCTTTCACTGTAAATGTGGTGTTTGATAGGAAAAAGCTTTGAAATTGACAGCAGGGGTGCTACGTAATGCTGTAGGTCGCTTTAAATGGTCAACTATGTATTCATAAGTAGTATATGACACTTAATTTAAACATACTAAACCAATTAACAAGCTATTATGCTGCCTAGCCAATCAAATTGGACATGAAGTGAGTGGCTACAACAACATAGTCAAGTTTGGTAGTATAGCATTAACACCCTAAACTCTAATGCTTATTACATACTTATTATAAGGCTTATTACTGAGTAACTACATGGTTATACTTATGCATAATGAGATGTTTGCTATGGTTCTGTAAAGCCTGCATAGCCTCACAATAGTGGACCAACAGTGTTTGTGGGCAGAGCACCTCTATTCCATGTGTGGTTGCATTGACCGCATTGACCTCTCTCTCTCTGTCTGTTGAATACATTGCAGTGGGTTATGAAATCTTCTGCATCCTCAGTCTTCTACTGAAAGTTCTCCCCAGTGTCCTCATCAGAATGTTCTCCATCAGGGAGTCATCAGCATCATCATCATCATCATCAGCGCTCCCCAGGGAGACACTGAGGCCAGCAGAGTCAGGCTGAAGCCTACCCGTGGACGGGATTTGAGCGAAAAGGTAGATGAGCTAAGCGCTGCATTATTAATCTGCATTGTCAGATTTGCACCTGAGGAGAAGAGGCCTGATCTGCTAACGCGTTCCACAGTGAATTGGAGCGCGGCGGTAAAGCGGAATGCTAATGCCAGCCGAGCTCTGGCTTGAAAGCCGAATGAAAACCAAATTAGAAATGTTCAAATGTGCCATAATGCAGCATTATCTAGTTTCGCAGGGTCTGTAATAATAGAACGAAGACCACAATCAATCCAGAACATAACGAACGATTGAGCCGATTAGCATTTGTTCAGCATGTTCAGAACAATGGTCTAGCTGCACTTGTCATAATCTGCATAAATAAGGAAACATTGATAACAGGCTGAAAACAACAATCCAAAAATAATGATTAAGCTGCTTAGCATGTTTGGATTAGTTAGAATTCTAGTTGGAATGCTGTGTAATTAAGAGAATATTGATTATACTTGCCTAGAGAGAGATTAGCAATGCCTTTGTTTGTCTGAAATGATGTTTGCGAGGACAAAATGTCTCCACTAAACACTTGACTTACCATACTCTTGTATATACACAGTTGAGTCACATTATTATGACCACTTCTTACTTACTTTGGACGTCGGCAGCGCATAGACGGCAGCGTTATGGTCTGGGGAAGGTTTTTATGACATTCTCTGGAACTCTCATCTCTCATCCATCTCTCATCCATTGAGAAGGTACGCTCAACCGTTCCATCCTTGCAGATCTCGTACACTATACATGCTGATGGTCTTCTCTGGGGCAGATGGGATCTTCCAGCAAGACGATGAGACACGTCACACGACTAGAAATGTCCCACATTGGTTGGAAGAGCTGACCAAGACTTCCAAGTACTACCCTGAACCCCTAATTTCTAATTCCCCAGACTTGAACCCAATTAAGCATCTGTGGGACCACACATGCATCTGTGGATGGTGGTGTTGGCTCTATGGATGCTCCTCCATGCTCCTCCCGCAGCTGTGGGATGCACTGCAGTCAGCATGGCTACAGATACCTGTAACCACCTACCAGGACCTTATTAAGTCTTCCAGTCCCAGCCTAGCTGCTGTTTGTGCTGAACACGGTGGTCACTCTGAATATTAGCTGGTGGTCATAATAATGTGACTCGTGTGTTTGTATCTATATGTAACAGTTTCCAGAAAATGTAAAACCATCACTTTGGATGGCTAGAAATGTCCCACATTGGTTGGAAGAGTTGACCAAGATGTCTTAGTACTGCCCTGGACCCCTAATTCCCCAGACTTGAACCCAATTGAGCATCTGTGGGACCATCTGGATGGTGGTGTTGGCTCTATAGATGCTCCTCCACGCTCCCTCCAGCAGTTGTGGGATGCACTGCAGTCAGCATGATACCTCCAGATACCTGTGACCACCTACCAGGACTTTATAGAGTCTCCCAGTCCCAGTCTAGCTGCTGTTTGTGCTGAACATGGTGGTCACTCTGGTGTTACGTCATTGAAGAATGTCAATCAGGGCCCCCAAATGCCTCCCAAGGCCCTTGTATGTTCAGAAAACAGCCCTGTAACAAGAGGAGAGCAGAATAATAGAGGCAGAAATAGATTGGGCTCAACATTAAATGGGTTAACAGAGGTTTTCCCAACTTTGAACGCTTTCTTAAAGCGCTCCATAATAAAAGTCACCTACAATTACTATCAAGAAGGGTTTGTTACTGATAAAACTATCTCAGTTGAGTTCAGGAGCTGTTGCCTAGCCAATATAACCCGAGTTTGTATTTTGATCAGATTTCTGATTATGGTTTTAATACCTGCAGTCAGTGCTTCGTCTCGCTAAAGCAGTTTTGTATTGACGTTGGGGCTGTCATGCATTTTAAGGCTTCTTAATTTGGCACTGAGGGCCGTGTGTGTAATGCTGACATCCATTACTGTACATGGCAGAAGTGATGGAAATGTGAACGAAGTGAATGCCGGTCATGTTGTCTTCCATTAGATTGCACATTGCAATTAATCTGCTGCGTATACACTTTTTCAGAGGTGAGTGCTGGTGTTTAAATGGGCAGTCAGTGTTATAACGCTTACATCAGCATCCCATCTCCTGTTTATTTGTTTGTTTGTTTATTTATTTATTACATCATTATTACATCAATTTTCAATCAGTGGATAGATTTCATGGTTTATGGATCCTTAGAAATTGCACACTGGTTCCTAAACAGATACCTCACAGCACTTAAGCTTCTGCCTTAAGAGCTCCATTACGTGGAAATTATGCTTCATGACAGTGTTATAAATGAAAACTTGTAACCATAGAAACTCTTTATAAATACTTGTATAGGTAAATAGTGTAGTCTATAGTGATTACGTCTTTCCGGTGCCTTCTTGTTAAGCTCAACATTCAACATGGTCTGTTCAAAAACTGTCCACTCTATTAGACACTCGTACTACTTGCTGGTCCACCTTGTAGATGTAAAGTCAGAGACAGTAGCTCATCTGCTGCTGCACAGTTTGTGTTCTCTAGTCTTTCATCAGTGCTCACAGGACACTGTTGGCTGGATGTTGCTGGTTGGTGGACGATTCTCAGTCTAGCAGTGACACTGAGGTGATGAAACATCTAATCCAATCACACCAGCGCAACACACACTAACACACCACCACCATGTCAGTGTAGCAGTGTTGAGAATGATCCACCTCCCTAATAGTACCTGCTCTGTGGGGGTCCTATATATATATATATATATATATATATATATATATATATATATATATATATATATATATATATATATATATATATATATATATACAGGAATACTTTGTAGTTCTACACTTACAGACTGTAGTTCATCTGATTCTCTGTATACTTCATTACCCTGTTCTTTAATGTTTAGGACCCCCACAGGACCACCACAGAGCAGGTACTATCAGGGAGGTGGCTCATCCTCAGCATTGCAATGACACTGACATGGTGGTGGTGTGTTAGTGTGTGTTGTGCTGGTGTGAGTGGATCAGACACAGCAGTGCACCTTCAAAGGTGATTTTAATGTTATAGCCGATATATATATCTCGATCGCCCCCAGTGGATGGAGTCTAGTGCCTCGCTGAACACAAGCTTCTTTGATTAAGTGCTAACATATTCTTTGACATCCCATAGCAAAAAATATCATTTTCACTGGGTTATTGTTTACATTTCTGGCTCAAACTGAAGGCCTGTAGATTGAATGAAACCATAATGTTTAGGTTCGGCTGAAAATGAATGGGATCCTATGGGAAGAAAGATGGATAAATAAACAACAAACAGACGAGTGCGGGTCAGTATTTTATGTAGATTAGCGCTTGAGGATCTGCCCTAATTGAGTACATGCAGTTTGAAGGCTGTAGGTTGAATGAAACCAAAAGTTTGAGACCAAAAATGAATGGGACTCTATGGGGGGAAAATAGTGATGGAAAAAAACAATAGATAAACAAGTGTGGGTCGAACCAACACTGCAGTCGTGGTCGGGGGTCTGCCCTGAGTCAGTGTTTGTGAAACAGTGTCTGTAGGTCGAGCAGAAGTTCAGTAGATTGGCGTGCCCTTTTTCATCCTATTAATTCTATATGGGGAAAAAACGGAAAAAATCAGTTTTCAGAATTCGTGCATCCAATCAAAAAGCTGTATACAAGCCCAGGGGGGTTTGCTTAAATTCCTTCACTGTTGTCTCCGGGTCTTCTTCTGCCTTCTCCGGTATTCTGGAAAACTCAAGGTAGTCCCCCCTGCTGCGGGCCTGGAGCTCGATGACGGTTTCTTGGATTCTTTTATTTTCTTCCGAGAGCCGGGTCATTTCTTGGTGAGGGAATTCACAGACTCTTTGAGGACACCGTTCTTTTGCAGCAAGTGTTTCCACCTGCTTCTGGCTAAACTCCACAGACTCCCAGAGAGCCTGAAACTCTTTTGGAGAATTTCCAAAATGGAGAGGCGAGCGTCGAAACTGGATAGCTTCTTATCTATGGACTCCGAAATATCCATATCGCTGGAATGGGAAGAAGCCTCTGGGGAATCTTCACGGCGACTGCTCTTGGTAGACGGAGCTCCTTAGTTGCCGGAGGGAGTCGGCGTCTTATCTGGTGTAAGCACCGCCCCTCAGGCCACAGGGCCCACTCACTCACACCCCCTTTTTCCTCAACCTTATTGAACATGCGCACCTGAAGCTCCTCAGCTGAGGTATTTAGTCCCCTCACGCACAGCGTTCAGTGCGTGACATTGCTTCTGTTTCTACTTCTGACACAGAAACTGTTAGGATCAGAGCTTACCTGTCCGTGGTTACCGGGCCGGCGTCTAACCAGTCTCTCCCCAGGTCCAACCAAGCGTGGCTTCCTTACAGCGGGACCCTGTTAGTCTTCCTGGAACCCAGGAGAACGCCCAGACACTCCTCCCTGCTTCAACACTCACCTCCAAGCAGCTGAGCCTTCCTACTGGTATCCTCGAGGAGTGAGGTTGGTTAACCACTGGACTTACAGACTCGTTCCTTCAAGCGAGCCCGTTCTCCGGCTGTTTTCACTCAGTGCAAACCACTGGAATATCACCTTAAGTTGAGACCTAACCCCAGGCTTGCTCTGGACCACAGTCACGGACCTCTAATCACTGCTCTAACTGTCCATGCAGGGCAGTTTCCTATTTTGTTCCATCTTACAGGACGCGAGGATCTGCTCTGCTTTCCCCAGCTCTGCCAGGCGACCAAGAGGGGAGCTTCTGAGGCTCATGGCTAACACCAGCGACCATATCCAACATCAAGCCTGCTCCACAGACCAACTCGCAGCCAGCATCAGGCTTTTCCTTCTCTGCTCACTGGACTCCTCGCCTTACCAGCCTCTAAACCCTTTATCATTATTGATATTTTTATTACATTTTTCAAACACTTACAACATACAACATCAAAACTCACAAGCTCAGATACAGAAACAATATATACCATAAAATAATGATGTTAAAAAATATAAATAAATAAATAAAAGAAAATAAATAATAATAAAAGAAAAAGAAAAATAACAAGAGTAAAAATTATAATACATAATTCTACATAAAATAATAAGAGTTACAATTATAATACATAATTCTACATAACATGTCAGCAAAAGAAACTCATAGTAAACATATCTGCAATCCTTCAGTGTTATTAATAAACTGAAGATAGGGTGACCATATATCAATAAATGACTCTGTTGATGAACCTAGCATGCGTCATAAACTCCATAGGTATACACTCTCTTATAATTTTATGCCAATTCTTAACAGAAGGGACCTTGTCAGTTATCCAGGACAATAAGATATTCTTCCTAGCTGCATAAGTCAAAATACTATACAATCTTTTATTATTTTTATTTATTAGCCTATTACTCGGAATACCCAAAATTAGTGAGAGAGGGTCCAAGTCTAAATCAAACCTCAAAATTCTCCCAATTATACATACAACTGAGGCCCAATACTGTTGTATTTTAAAACATGACCAAATACAGTGAGTGTAGTCCCCTATAAAAATCTTGCACTTTGGGCAGTAAAGGGAACATGTTGGATCAAATTTATTTTTAATATAAGGTGTAATATGCAACCTATGTATTATTCTGAGCTGGACCGCTCGAGTTCAATTGCAAACAGATATTTTTCTGGCTTAATCCCAAACCCTATGCCAGTCATCCTCTGTTATATCAGCCGCTAACCCCTTTTCCCAAATCTGCTTGAGATCCTCTGTACTGGTTTCAGAAGTAGAGCCTAAAATGACATCTACTATAAATTTTATAGTCTTTAAATTGTCTATAACTACGCTGGCTAGAAAAATGTATACCTATAGTGTTTAACAATCACTGACTCTATAGCAGTTACTACAGTCTAGTCTCGTTCCCTAGTTACCATATTGGACGTCTTTCAAGTAAACTCGACTATGTCCAGACAAAGCACAAGACTACGCTACCTTAAATCAAAGTCCTTTAAGATGTACTCAGCTTTCATTGACTCTCTGCCTCTGACCAGATGCCAACCAATCCTGTGCGCGCAGCACATGACGGAGAAACAGAGACAGCGTCATCCGTCATATTCACGGAGCTGATGTCTGTTAAACAGGATGAAAGTCCGTGATCAAACAAATGGGAATTAATGTGGAGAGGTTAATGCTGGAGAACGCCTCATGAATCATGGAAAGGCTGCGTGCTTTGCCGGAACAAGGGCAGGTTCTTGGAACAAGTTCCGGAGAACCATTTATCTTCTTCGTCCAAAGAAAAAAGAAATCGGTCAGTAGGCTTTTTTCGCACTACTGCATTAGATATTTATTGAGTCATGATGAATGTCTGTGCGGACGGAGTGCCTGAGGTATTTCCTAATGTGAAGTACTCATTGATGTGGCGTGAGGAGCGGAGGACAAGCTTTAGGACATCGAACGAGCCGCCCCCCCAAAGGAGCCCGGGTTGAGACCACTGCAAAACTGCTTTTATTGATTTAAAGCCATTTCATTGACTTAAAGCTCTTGATGGGCAGCTGGTAAAGAGCTGCAGCGACAGAGGCCTACAGGAATCCACACATATTAACCCTTTGATGCACAACCTGGTCAAAAGTGCAAAAGTGACCCGATTGAGATTTTATTCTCTATATCTCTCTAAATATATTTTTTCTTTTTTTTTTTCTTTTTTCTTCATATCCCCAGGCCTGTGCCTCGGGGCCGAACCACCAACACCCACCAATGGGGACTGTAATATGTATTTATTTATTTATATTTTAAGTTATAAGGTAATACAACTCACCGCTTCTGTACACTCATATAGACAAAAGGTGATTTGGGAGTACAACCCATTGCCATCGCCCCCCACCCAATAACAATTGAGCAAGAGTGTCCTAACAACAAATTAGCTCAATAACATCCTTAACTTGGATTGGCGGCCGTACCAGGAGATTTAGACAGAGGACTGAGAATTGCTGATAATAGGACTATATGCAAAATAAGACTCTATACAAAAATAGACTTTAATACAAACTTTTTTATTCTCTAAAAATCATCTGATACACTTACATTCATTGTGAAATGAACAATATTGAACAATATATATATATATATATATATATATATATATATATGGCTCCTCAGTCTGCACTGTAAAAAATAATTTGTTGACTCAACTTAACTCAGTAAAGTCATCTTTTTGCTTTGACTCAGTTAAGTTTTAAAGACATAACCTGTTAAGTTTACTGAACTTACTTGTTCAAACAACAACCTGGAAATTTACTCAACTCATTATTTCAAGTAAAGTTGACTTAAAGGAAATTAATTTTGCTAACTTGAATCAAATTGGCAGAACTTACTTTAGAACTCAATTTTCCCATATTACAAATTACTCTAAATACCCTTTTATTTAGCTCAGCTCGAGAGGAAAACCCTACACAACCTTACTGAGCTTCCTCGCAAACCCCTTTGTCCACACCGAGATGGTTAGTTATTTGCTAGCCAGATGGCTAACCAGGCTATTCCCATTAACGGTCGCTTATATACATTCAAGACAGTAGGACACAGACATGAACTGCGAAAAACTAGCTAGCTAGCCTAGCCACATGTAAACTCAGCCAGGCCAGCTAGCAAGCTGGTGACAGAACAGCTATCCTATGTAACGCTAGCCAGCTAGTTCTGGTTGCTACAAGCCAAATCGATGTTTAATGTGCCGTTCACCATTTTAACCTTATACGTGGCAACATGTGTGGGCTAACTCCAAAACCCAGTGTTGACTTACTTGAACTTGAACTATAAAATGCCTTTTGGAGGTTAGTTAACTTTAACTAGAACGCCTGTCGGGTACAAAAAGTTGTGCAACAGTCAGTTAGCTAACTGCTAACTTGCATAGCTCTCAGCTAACGCTAGCTAGCTATCGCAACGGTGAGAACTAGATAATGTCTAATAAATTAGGTTTGTGTGGCGTCAACCTTTTTTTAAAGGTAAGGTCAGGATTCCAAGCACTTTTACTTACTTCAGAACGATTTGAAGATGTATTCTGTGTAGCAGCTGAAGAGTACCGAAAAGTTGTCTGGAAAGGCTTTTTTTCATTAGTAAAATGAGAGAATTTAAGTTTTTATGTTCATATTCGAGTTGAAGTTCTTAGAACTCATTTTATTTCGTTGTAATGGACTGTCAGTTAAATCAACATAATAGTAGTTCATCTAACTAAAACACAAAATCACTTTTTAGAGTGTAGAGTCTGCTCTGGCCTTTTCTGTAAAATGATGTGGTGTTAACTGACCAGTCCAGTTTGTTGTTTTGGTGAACACCCAGGTTCTTATAAGAGTCCACTCTCGCCATGTCCATACCCTGGATGTTTACTGATGGAGGGGGTTGCCTGCACCTGTGGAAATCCACCACCAGTTCTTTGGTTATCCCCTGCATTTATCTGGAGGTGGTTCTGCAGACACCAGTCCACAAAGTCAGTTCTCTGTACTCGCCATCCTCCTCATTAGTTATGAGGCCGACGATCGCTGAGTCATCCAAGAACTTCTGGAGGTGACACATAAATATGCAGACACACAGTTTCAGAGACTATACAACAGAGGGCACTTACTGCAGTAAACAAACATGAGCTTGCAACATTACAGGCTCGACTGATGAACATAAAACACCATCTTGGTGAAACTTAAGCCTATGTTTAGTTCACACTACACGATTTAAGCCTGGTTTTTTATTCGCCAACTGTTTTTTGTGGATCACGGACAAAAATCTCTGCTCGGAAGCAAATCGCCGACCACTCAGCGCTCGCTCAGTCGTGTAGTGTGGATGGCTGAAAGACGTTTGCTGAGCCATCGCCGAGTGCTCACTGACTAATCGCAGACGCCCAGCAAACATCTAGCATGTTCAATATCTAGACCAATCGGCGACTGTGAGTCAACAGCAGCGTCTAGCTACAGCCAATGAGATCGCATAGAGCAGGGGTATTTAATTAGAATTCAGTAAGGTCCAGTTGGTGGAAATTTCTTCAGGCCAAGGTCCGAACCATCATAACTTCTAACGTGTGTTCTGATTCTGATATCCTGTTTACTGAAGTAGCATCTTATACCATCAACTACTGAAACACCAACACATCACACATACCGTTCATTATATTTCAGTATATTTACTGTTTAAATTAATTATAAATGAATTATAATTTAAAAATATGTTTTTTCCCTCACTTGAATTAAACACAAGGGCTGTATAAAAAAGTGAGAAAAAGTAAATAATTCCCACAAATTCGCACAGATCTGATTGGCTGAGGATTGCCTTTGGTGATTTTACAACGCATGCGATTGGTTAGTGTCTCGCTGGCTCAGGACATGATTCGAGTATTAAAGCCACCATCACCCCACAATCACTGTCCCATCTCTTAAAACCACTGCAACAGTTTTAACATCAATATCTCACCTACTAGTGGATTTATTTACTGACTGAAATCATACTGGCAGTCTATTATCCACACAATCAAACCCAGATCAGATGAACTAATGAATGAACCACAGAAAATGAAATTAAAGTGTTATATTAAAGTATATAAAGTATAAATTAAAGTATATACTTGTTTCCAGGCTGACAATGTTGCAAAAGGCCATCGCAAATAGTTGAAATGACAATAAAGGTTTTGGCCAGCAGGGGGTTCGTGTGCACATGAAGCTTCGAGTAATGAACCTTCTTTTGAACCAGCTAAAGGGAAAGCTTCAATGCTTCAAGAGTCTTGATCTGATCATCACTATGAGAAGTAAGTCTGGATAGTTAGTAAATATAGCTAAACTTACTTCTCATTAGACGCTACTGCAGCTCTGCGTGGTTCTGTTTACATTGCGTCACCGTATGTGGTCCCACGTCCTTTAAGAGTCCTCATTTGTCAAATGTAGTGCCCATGTTGCACCAGTGTTAATTTCGTTGACGAAATATTTTCGTCAGTTTTCTTTAACGAACCTTTTTTTCATGATGAAAACGAGATGATAACTAACTTAAGGCTAAAAACTATGACAAAATTGATTGACACTTTAGTCAACTAATAAAAACGAGACGAACATGTTTGGCAGGGATGACATCCAATCAGAACTGATTTAGTTTTGTGAAAGGCGGGGACAAGTTAGGAAAACATCCAATCATAACTACTTCGGCATGTATGGAGAGGCGGGACAAGCCGAGTAGCCGTCAATCAAACGCACACGTACACAAATTTGGTCTAAACCCGGGAAGACTATACGAGCCTGTGACCTGTCGCTACTTATGATGGAACTAAGTTATCTAGACAGTGTCAGCAGAGAGAAAGAGAGTTTAGCGTTTGTGTTTAGAGAAAATCACCACATCGCGCTAGACATCAGCTCTCCAGCACCACCGTTGGCTAGCTTTACCGCTGCTAACGCTAGCTTAGCCTTGCTTAATCGTAGTCCTGCACACTGCCCTGTACAGTTTAGAGCGTGTCCTGCTGTAAACACTGTATTAACTCAGTAAGGTGGTGTTAATGGTCAGATTAGTTGATCAGGTATGTGGGAAGCAGGTGAAACGCTATATGTGCAGAGCCAGAGTCGGGAGACTAGCTAGCTAACTCCAACTGTCTGTGTTTGATGATCATGTCCCAAATCAGCATCTGGAGATGTGGCAGTTTTTCATTCATTGATTTACTGTTATGCTAAAATTTATTTGAATTGCACTATTAAAAATATTTTCATAGTAAAAAGTGATAATTGCAATTAATGTAGATTAGTTAACCACAGAGCATGCAATTTAATTAGACTGACAGCACTAGTAACAACTATTAAATCAATTAGAGATAATTAAAAAGCGATACAAAGATAAAATAACAGTTTTCTCTTATTCACTCTGCAGTTATGGAAGACCTCAGATGATGTTTGTTAAATCTGTTTATATGTGTATTGGTCTTTCAAACATGAATAATATTCCATAACTGGCTAATAAATGTTTCATTTCGTGTAGTATAAGTATATATAATGACTTAAATAATTGAAGGGAACTGAAAAAAAAGCATTACATTTTATACCCTTTATATTTTAGTCGACTGAATCGACTGTAGATTTAGTCTAAACTATATTCTTATGATAATTAGTCGACCAAAACTAGACTAAAACTAAAAACTATTCAGTTGACTAAATTATGACTAAAACTAAGTGACATTTTAGTCAAAAGACTAAGACTAAATCAAAATGGTTTGCACCGCATTTGTGAATTTGCAACACGTTGGGTCTTCTTGGCCACCGTATACGTGGTATCGCTAGCTCTCAAATATGTTTCGCTTTCGTGTGTTCTCGTGACAAAAGCGTGTTTTTGGACAGCAGTCGGCGATTCTCCCGAGTGAAAGTCGTGTAATTGGTGAGCCCATGTCGCTGATCAGTCATGTGTCGCTGCATCACTGTATCATCCACCTGATGTAGCACCTGAGCAGCTTCTAAAGCTTTTACCTTCACACTCAGCTTTAGTTTAATAAACTGTAAATACTGTTCAGCCAGAGGAGGATGGGTCTCTGCTTGTGAGTCTGGTTCCTCCCAAGGTTTCTTCCTCCAGTTGAGGGAGTTGTTCTTGCCACCGTTGCCTCTGGTTTGCTCACTGGGGATAAAGTGTTGTGATTTCATGTTTTTCATGCTTTTGAACTCTATACATATAAACTTGACTTGACTTGACATGTAGCGTGAAAGCCACGACAACTGTAGTAAGCAGATACTGTCATCTACATATTTTGTAGTCTTGGTGATGATTCTTTAAATTGTGATATAATTTCCTGATGAACGGACCAATAGAAATGCTCCACATTTGCTTGGAATAAAGCCTCTTTACATTAACTTACTGTGAAAGTACAGAAGGTGTCTTCTCTAAAGTTACTATTTTGAAGACATTGTGAATGAAAAATGTAAAAGATTAAGACTTAATGGTGGTGGACGGACTCTGGACGGTGTTGGCTGCGCACAGTAGTAGCTTATTTCTGATTGGAGAAACTGGGGGGTGTGACTACTATGTTGCAACGCTCCCTCATGTGCTGGGAATTCTGGGAATCCCGGAGATGGAGTGCCAATATCTGATCTGTATCGCATCAGGCCATGAAAGCGCCAGGAAATGGATGGTGCACTCTGTCTTCACCGCACCATAAATCAGCTTCTACTGTGACGGTTCCTCCAAATGGCAATGGCAACCTCTGCAATTTGTTCTCCTCCTTCTTCACTCCTCTACCATTCAAAGTTCACTCCTGAGTAAACATCACTCAAGTAGTAGTGATGAACCTACCCAAGGCCTGGAGACCCCCTTCATCCCTGCCACGTCCATCTTCTGCTGCGATAATGCCATTAGTCCTGCTCTGAGCTGACTTTAGGGTCAGGGTTTCATTTCTCAAGGGCTCTCGGAAGATCAGAGACTTTTCAATCACGGACGCTCACCAAACACATCCTGTTTCCTAGGAAGTAATATGCTAACCTTTAAATTGTCTAGTTTTGCAGTAAAACTGATGATAGAGGATGAGTTGCTGTAATTATACAATATTTTTACAGCGACAGCCATATAAACCATGACAGCCAGATTCTCAACTGGTGGGTCGCGACCCAAAAGTTGGTCATGGACACATTCTGGCCGGGTCGCGGACAGCTTATAAAAAATAAATACATTTAAAAAATCTTTATTTATTTATTTTGAGCAAAAAAAAACAGAAAGAGGTACGCGTCAGACGTGCAGCAGCATTCTCGCTACCATGGTAACCACCATTCGTTTGTCGGACAGAGACCCCAGTGTGTTATTGATAGTGTAATGAAGTGCTGGTGCAAAAAACAGGTTATCTGAAAGCATCTTGTTTTGTAGACTTAAGTATTTTATACAGTTTTGAGATTTAAATTTATTGTAGTAACTTCTTTACATGTAGTTGTCATGGTCCTCCTCAGTTTTTTTAACTGCTCTTAAATGTAATTTGCATGCGCGTAAGCACTTCCTCCCAGCGCCTGTAGAGGTCGCAGTCTCTGGAGTACTAGATAGCTCCGGACAAACACACACACACACCCCTCCAGCATGCACTCACTCATCCATTCATCCACACACCTGACAGTCAGGCCATTCAGCCACGCAGGCCATTCAGTGCTCTGCATTGTTTGTAACAGCTCCGTCCGTGGTCACAGGCCAGCATCTAACGAGCCTTTCCGTAGCTCCAACCTCTCCTTGCATCTCCACAGTGGGGTCCTGTCATACTCCCTGGAGCCTCCGAGGGCTGTGGACTCGCTGACCTGCCTGAGCACTCACCTCCTAGCTTTACAAGCTTTACGTCTGAGCTTTCCCTCCTGGCGTCTCTACCCCATGGGTCTCCACAAAGCGATTTGTTTGACTTGCTCCCCGAAGCGAGCTTCCTCCCTGGCTGGCTGGCCCGGCCTTGAATGACTCTTTGAGTTCAGCGCATATTGATTATTGTTCCTATGCCTTCTCTGGAGGCAGGGAAGGTGGTGCATATCCTCCACTGGGATTATCTCCAGGCGTGCTCTGGAACGGCACAAGGACTTGAGGTGCTGCTCTGTTCCCCACCGCACAGACGGGAGACTACCTCTGGAGACTATGAGGCTTCACGGCTAACACCAGCGGCTACCCTTTCCATCTCACCTGCTCCGGAGGGCTGCCCAGCAGTAAGCCTCAGACTCCAATCCACCTGGTCTCTCGAGATCCTCGCCTCCGCCAGCCCTGAACTGTCCTTTTGTGTTTGAATTCTTTAAAAGTGGCTCGCGAGTATCTGGGTCCGGGGCTGAGACCAGTTGAGAACGCTTGCTGTAAACCACATTTAAAGTATTTCAAGGAAGTCAGCTTAAACCTTTGTGGTCAATTTTTTTAAAAGTAAGATTCATTTCATATAATCTTTTCTTTAGGCTACTAATGAAAACTACAGTGACTCTCAGTGCCATTGTTATTTCCTATTTATTCAGAGTTGATTGATGCAGGGTTCCTGTGGGAGAGATCCTTGACTGGCCCAAAACATTTTTCGATGCCTATCAACATTTATGATACAATATATTTTTATTTCTGAGGGCCCTCCGTTTTAAGGAACCTCTGACTTTTAGGGACTTTGACCCCAGGGCCTCTTGGGGGCCCTAGCCATGCTTTGCCCCAAACGTTTGCCCCATGCTTTGATACAACGTTCACTGTATCAGCTCCACTGACCATATAGGAGCTACACTTACAGACTGGAGTTCATCTGATTCTCTGTATACTTTATCACTCTGTTCTTTAATGATCAGGACCCCCACAGGACCCCCACAGAGCAGCTACTATTAGGGAGGTGGGTCATTCTCAGCACTGCAGTGACACTGACATGATGGTGGTGTGTTAGTATGTGTTGTGCTGGCGTGAGGGGATCAGACACAGCAGTGCTGCTGCTGGACTGAGAATAGTCCACCAACCAAAACTATCCAGACAACAGTGTCCTGTGGGCGTTGTTCAGGCTCAGACCACACAGGATGGGCAGTTGTTCAGCATCAGACCACACAGGATGGGCAGTTGTGAAACATCAGACCACACAGGATGGGCAGTTGTTCAGTATCAGACCACACAGGATGGGCAGTTGTGAAACATCCGACCACACAGGATGGGCAGTTGTTAAACATCAGACCACACAGGATGGGCAGTTGTTAAACATCAGACCACACAGGATGGGCAGTTGTTAAACATTAGACCACACAGGGTGGATCAGACACAGCAGTGCTGCTGCTGGAGTGTTTAAACACCTTAGTGTGTTTGTGCTGAACTGAGAAGACTGAGAATCATCTACCAACCAAAACTATCCAGACAGCAGTGTCCTGTGGGCGGCGTCCTGTGTCCACTGATGAAGGACTAGAGGAACACAAACTGTGCAGCAGCAGATGAGCTACTGTCTCTGATTTTACATCTACAAGGTGGACCAGCAAGTAGTAGGAGTGTCAAATAGAGTGGACAGTGAGTGGACACAGTGTCTGATTCACTAATACCAGCACAACACAGCAAGTGCAGGAGGATGTATGATAAAGCTAAGCTAAAGACAAGGCTATAAAGAGAACAATCCAGACAGTGGGCAGAGCCAGACAGGAAGCTCTAGTTTTCTGTTTATTTCTAATGAATAAACATCTCGATGTGTTTGTCTATGGTAATGGACCATGCACTAAAGCAGCAGGTGGAAATGAGTGGGCTATTGCTTTAATTTCCAGTGCTTATTTAAATAACGCCTTTTACAACAGATGTTGTTACAAAGCAGCTTTTCAGGAAATCCAGATCTGAGCCCCCGGTGAGCATCACCACAGTGGTAAAAAAAACAACCCTTAGAGCAAGAAACCTTGAGAGGAACCATCCTCTTCTGGTCCACAGCTGATAGCACATCAAGCACGAAGCAATAAAAAACAGGATCAAATGTTCAACTCTATGCATCAGTGAATACAGAGAAACAGGAGGAAGACTGATGGAGTCCCATCAGAGCAGCAGTGAGAAGAAAAGACTAGTTTATGAAGACGGGGAAGAAAACTTCTGTGATTAAGTAAGCAGGATGGATGTTCAGCCAGCACCATGCAGGAGAAGCTTTCCACAGAGCACTGGACAGCAGAAGCTCCGCGGTGGGTAAACTGGGGCACCTGGTCAAGGCAGGTAAAGCAGTAACATCAGACCACTCAGGATGGGCAGTTGTTCAGCATCAGACTACACAGGATGGGCAGTTGTTCAGTATCAGACTACACAGGATGGGCAGTTGTTCAGTATCAGACTACACAGGATGGGCAGTTGTTCAGTATCAGACCACATGGGACGGGCAACTGTTTCACATCAGACCACTCAGGATGGGCAGTTGTTCAGGCTTAGACCGCACAGGATGGGCAGTTGTTCAGTATCAAACTACACAGGATGGGCAGTTGTTCAGTATCAGACCACATGGGACGGGCAACTGTTTCACATCAGACCACTCAGGATGGGCAGTTGTTCAGGCTTAGACCGCACAGCATGGACAGTTGTTCAGGCTTAGACCACACAGCATGGACAGTTGTTCAGGCTTAGACTGCACAGGATGGGCAGTTGTTCAGGCTTAGACTGCACAGGGTGGGCAGTTGTTCAGGCTTAGACTACACAGGATGGGCAGTTGTTCAGGCTTAGACTGCACAGGATGGGCAGTTGTTCAGGCTAAGACAGCACAGGATGGGCAGTTGTTCAGCGTCAGACCACTCAGGGTGGGCAGTTGTTCAGGCTTAGACCGCACAGGATGGGCAGTTGTTCAGGCTTAGACAGCACAGGATGGGCAGTTGTTCAGCGTCAGACCACTCAGGAAGGGCAGTTGTTCAGGCTTAGACCGCACAGGATGGGCAGTTGTTCAGGCTTAGACAGCACAGGATGGGCAGTTGTTCAGCGTCAGACCACTCAGGGTGGGCAATTGTTCAGGCTTAGGCCGCACAGGATGGGCAGTTGTTCAGGCTTAGACTGCACAGGATGGGCAGTTGTTCAGGCTTAGACTGCACAGGATGGGCAGTTGTTCAGCGTCAGACCACTCAGGATGGGCAGTTGTTCAGGCTTAGACCGCACAGGATGGGCAGTTGTTCAGGCTTAGACTGCACAGGATGGGCAGTTGTTCAGGCTTAGACTGCACAGGATGGGCAGTTGTTCAGGCTTAGACTGCACAGGATGGGCAGTTGTTCAGCGTCAGACCACTCAGGATGGACAGTTGTTCAGGCTTAGACAGCACAGGATGAACAGTTGTTCAGGCTTAGACAGCACAGGATGGACAGTTGTTCAGGCTTAGACAGCACAGGATGGGCAGTTGTTCAGCATCAGACTACTCAGGGTGGGCAGTTGTTCAGGCTTAGACCGCACAGGATGGGCAGTTGTTCAGGCTTAGACCGCACAGGATGGGCAGTTGTTCAGGCTTAGACCGCACAGGATGGGCAGTTGTTCAGGCTTAGACCCCACAGGATGGGCAGTTGTTCAGCATCAGACTACTCAGGGTGGGCAGTTGTTCAGGCTTAGACCGCACAGGATGGACAGTTGTTCAGGATTACACCGCACAGGATGGGCAGTTGTTCAGGCTTAGACTGCACAGGATGGGCAGTTGTTCAGGCTTAGACCGCACAGGATGGGCAGTTGTTCAGCATCAGACTACTCAGGGTGGGCAGTTGTTCAGGCTTAGACAGCACAGGATGGGCAGTTGTTTAGCGTCAAACCACTCAAGATGGGCTGTTGTTTAGGCTTAGACTACTCAGGATGGGCAGTTTTTCCAGTATCAGACCCACAGGGCAGGCACTTGTTGAGTTTCTTCTGTTAGGAGTGACGGAGTAAAGTACATGTTGTTAATGAGGTTCATCAGTTCACCATGTCTACCATAAATCCCCCAACAATCACTCGTCTGTCCTGAAGCTTCCTTCGCAGCACCAAGAGCGCAGACGCTCAGCTTGTCACTCATCACGCCTCCCTGAACAGCCGTGTGCTCGCAGGCCGAAGGTGAGAACAACAGTGAAGGAGTAGCCAGCGAAGCTCAGTAAAGCATGTGATTACGGAGCGTAATGTAGTGTTTAATTTACACATACGACTGCACGCTGAACCCGCCGCTAACCCCTCACTCACTAATTAACTCAGTCCACTGCAGACATGGCTGGCGCTGCGGCTGCGGCGAACAGAGGTCAGAGGTCACCGAAACGCAATTTGCAGAGAGAGGGGGAACGGAGTTTACGTCTTGTTTTTTCTCTCTCAGTCAGAGCGACAGAGGTGGGATGCAAACCATGCGGAATGTTAAGTGGATTTAATAACCTCCATCAGACGCTCAGTGATGGGCTAATATTGAGCCGCTTCACTTTGTACATTTTTTTTTTCCTGCATTTTTAATGATTTCAATAACTCGGCATGACTTGAACTGAGAAAACAAACAAGCAAACACTGCTTTTTACCCTGGAGACGCACAAGCTGGCAGGAAGACGTGTAAAGCCTCCGTTAAACCATACCAAAGCCTGAGGCTCGTCAGGCCTAGCTAAGTAGAGGAGCGTTCATTAATAATACATTCACATGGCTCTGTGCTGAATTACACTCGTGTTTGCTGGCAGCTGAAGATTTCTGAACATTTAAAGATGTCTCTGCCGTGTAGCCTCGCTTTGCGAACTACAGGACTGTGCAAAACTTTAAACTTTATTATTTAAATATTAAAAAGCGTTAATAAAGTAAGTAGTGTTTATTTAACTTTTTCCAAGCTTCTCCTTGTGGAAACCACCAAGTATTATTATCAGTTCTCATCTAATACCTGCTTTGACTGCTCAGTACTTCATTAAGCTAAATCAAGATTTGCTGCTGAAGGAACTGAACACATTCATACAATGTCTGGGGCGTCCAGGAGAAATCTGGAACCTAACTTTGTTCTTCAAACTGGATCAAGATCTGATCTACTTCTCTCACAATAACATATTCACGTTACTTTGTATTGTATGTATGATTATTTACATCTGTTCTAATCAGATCTGCTGTTCTTACTGGTGAACATACACTTATTGATCAGATAAAGGTTTTTAATCTATCAGCTCAGAAGTCTTATTTTATTTTTCCAATTCTAGGTCAAAACATGTATATGCTGTGGCCTATATACCTAGTCCTTGTTCTTCAATGGCCAGGTCCCCCACAGGACCACCACAGGGCAGGTACTATTAGGGAGGTGGGTCATTCTCAGCACTGCAGTGACATTGAAATGATGGTGGTGAATGTGTTCTGCTGGTGTGAGTGGATCAGACACAGCAGTGCTGCTGCTGGACTGAGAATCGTTCACCAACCAAAACTATCCAGACAGCAGTGTCCTGTGGGCGGCGTCCTGTGTCCACTGATGAAGGACTAGAGGAACTCAAACTGTGCAGCAGCAGATGAGCTACTGTCTCTGACTTTACATCTACAAGGTGGACCAGCAAGTAGTAGGAGTGTCTAATAGAGTGGACAGTGAGTGGACACAGTGTTTAAACACTCCAGCAGCAGCACTACTGTGTCTGATCCACTCACACCAGCACAACACACACTCACACACCACCACCATGTCAGTGTCACTGAAAATCATTGCTGTCCAATGAAAAACAAGTATCATCAAAATTGCAGCTTGCTTTTAATGTAAGTCAATGAAACCAGAAATATTACCTGTACACAGGTAGGTGAAGGTAGTGTTACAGTTTATCTGTACACAGGTAGGTGAAGGTAGTGTTACAGCTTACCTGTACACAGGTAAGTGAAGGTAGTGTTACAGTTTACCTGTACACAGGTAAGTGAAGGTAGTGTTACAGTTTATCTGTACACAGGTAGGTGAAGGTAATGTTACAGTTTACCGTACACAGGTGGGTGAAGGTAGTGTTACAGTTTACCTGTACACAGGTAAGTGAAGGTAGTGTTACAGTTTACCTGTACACAGGTAGGTGAAGGTAGTGTTACAGTTTACCTGTACTCAGGTAGGTGAAGGTAGTGTTACAGTTTACCTGTACACAGGTAGGTGAAGGTAGTGTTACAGTTTACCTGTACACAGGTAGGTGAAGGTAGTGTTACAGTTTACCTGTACACAGGTAGGTGAAGGTGGTGTTACAGTTTACCTGTACACAGGTAGGTGAAGGTAGTGTTACAGTTTATCATGAGGGGCCCAAGGCAAGATCTGTATTTACTACAGTGGTCTAAAAGTGAAATACATTAACCGACTGTAGGGGGGGGCCAAGAGCACGAAATAGAGAAATTGATGTAAGACAGTGGTAAACAAGCTCCTGTCCTAATTTTAATATTAAATATTGACCAAAAATCTTTGAATTATGCTGAGGTTCTTCGTACAGTACTAAAATCAGTTCTTTACCGAGTCTGCTGTGATGTTGTCTGGCGAGTTATGTGTTCTGATATAAACTTCACCAAAACTGTCTCTAGGAGCCACCACCACATTTTTATCCTGGCTGTAATTGATTTGCTCCTCCTAATAGCACATCCAAAAACAGTACGCCCAGTGGACCTTAAAGTAAATGGAAATGTTTCAGGGTTGACTCAAAGTCATTTCAGTCTGCCCTGGATGTCCTCACAGCGGCCTGTGGAGTTGAAAAATGATGCTGTCGCTGACGAGTAAGACATGCCTCAGTGACCGAGGGCAGCCGCTGGACTACTGGAGTTCCTGCAGTAATCATGTCCCCTTTGACCACCACCAACTCAGCCAGCACGGCCGTGAAATGATAAACACCAACATTCTTCTTATTGAGTTCCTGCTCTTCATTTCAGAGGAGCTTCAATAGAACGGGTCCCTGCAGGAAGTACTAAACAGCCAAACATCCCAAAAAACAAGCAGCAACCCACTGAAACCCCCATCTTGTGTTTCCACTCACTGGCCACTTTATTAGAAACAGCTACATTATGATTCACTCAGTGGCCATTTTATTAGAAACACCTACGTTATGGGTTACTCAGTGGCCACTTTATTAGAAACACCTACGTTATGGTTCCACTCAGAGGCGACTTTATTAGAAACACCTACTTTATGAATTTTACTTGCTGGCCACTTTATTAGAAACACCTGCTTTATGAATTTTACTTGCTGGTCACTTTATTGGAAACACCCTCTTGCATTTTCACTCACTGGCCACTTTATTAGAAACACCCACCTTGTGTTTCCACTCACTGGTCACTTTATTAGAAACACCTACTTTGTACTTCCACTATCTGGTCACTTTATTGGAAACACCTACTTTATGAATCTTACTTGCTGGCCACTTTATTAGAAACACCCACTTTGTGCTTCCACCCACTGACCACTTTATTCAAAACACTCACCTTTTGTTTCCACTCACTGGCCACTTTATTAGAAACACCTACCTTGTGCTTCCACTAACTGGCCACTTTATTTGAAACAACTACTTTATGAATTGTACTTACTGGCCACTATATTGGTAACACCTACCTTGTGCTTCCACTCACTGGCCACTTTATTAGAAACACCCACATTTTGTTTCCACTTACTGGCCACTTTAATAGAAACACCTACCTTATACTTCCACTCTCTGGCCACTTTATTAGAAACGCCTACTTTGTACTTCCACTATCTGGCCACATTATTAGAAACTCCTACCTTGAACTTCCACTCACTGGCCAGTTTAATAGAAACATCAACCTTCTGCTTCCACTTACTGGCCACTTTATTGGAAACACCTACCTTGTGCTTCCACTCACTGTCCACTTTAATAGAAACACCCACCCTTTGTTTCCATTCACTGGCCACTTTATTAGAAATGCCTCCTTTGTACTTGCATTATCTGGCCACTTTATTAGAAACACCTACTTTATGAATTTTACTTACTGGCCACTTTATTGGAAACACCTATCTTGTGTTTCCACTCACTGGCCACTTTATTAGTAATACCCACCTTTTGTTTCCACTCACTGGCCACTTTATTAGAAACAGCCACATTTTGTTTCCACTCACTGGCCACTTTAATAGAAACACCTACCTTATACTTCCACTCTCTGGCCACTTTATTAGAAACGCCTACTTTATACTTCCACTATCTGGCCACATTATTAGAAACACCTACCTTGAACTTCCACTCACTGGCCAGTTTAATAAAAACATCAACCTTCTGCCTCCATTTACTGGCCACTTTATTGGAAACACCCACCTTGTGCTTCCACTCACTGTCCACTTTAATAGAAACACCCACCCTTTGTTTCCATTCACTGGCCACTTTATTAGAAATGCCTTCTTTGTACTTCCACTATCTGGCCACTTTATTAGAAACACCTACTTTATGAATTTTACTTACTCGCCACTTTATTGGAAACACCTACCTTGTGTTTCCACTCACTGGCCACTTTATTAGAAACACCCACCTTTTGTTTCCATTCACTGGCCACTTTATTAGAAACACCCACCTTTTGTTTACACTCAATGGCCACTTTATTAGAAACACCCACCTTTTGTTTACACTCACTGGCCACTTTATTAGTAACACCCACCTTGTGCTTCCACTCAATGGCCACTTTATTAGAAACACCCACCTTTTGTTTCCACTCACTGGCCACTTTATTAGTAACACCCACCTTGTGCTTCCACTCAATGGCCACTTTATTAGAAACACCCACCTTTTGTTTACACTTACTGGCCACTTTAAATGAAACGCCAACCTTATACTTCCACTCACTGGCCACTTTATTAGAAACGCCTACTTTGTACTTCCCCTATCTGGCCACATTATTAGAAACATCTACCTTGAACTTCCACTCACTGGCCAGTTTAATAGAAACACCCACCTTGTGCTTCCACTTACTGGCCACTTTATTAGAAACACCCAATGGTCAGTTGGTCTCTTGAAACCAGTAGAAATGTGTACCATGTGTTGTCTGGATAAAACATTTTCTAGAAATAAGGAACATAATCTTATAATTCTTACACCACTCTCATAATAAGGCTTATTAGATATATTGACTAGAATTAAGACATAATTTACTTGCAGTGCGTATATGAAATGAGTTCTAACCACCATATCTCTCTCTAATTGGACCGGCCGTCATTGGACTGTAATGTCCCAACTTTATCATGCTTTCCAGATCAATAAAGACCGTGTACCCACGAAATGATTTCAGCGGCTCAATACATTGATCAGTCTGTTCCGCGCTAAGAAGAGAAATGAACTACATTTGCATTACCCTGTTTCACAACAGCAGCCATTTATGTTGCCCGTGAGCTCCGTCTGAAGTTCTTTAGCCTGTCAGTCATACTTTGAATTGTACCCAGAGGACATATTAACATTTAAATTAGGTTTAATTTCTCATCTCCCTCATATTTAATCAAACTACGGCTGTTTCGGCAACCAGATTTATGCTTCCTCTTGAGTGATGCTCATTAAATCTGAGGTCGGACGTAATAGCAAATAAAGTCTTGGCATTGAGCTTCTTTTTTTCTTTTTTTTCTATTTTTATAACAGAGGATGACAGAAAGCATGAAAGCAATAAACTTTAAAATTCAATAAACCCCAAGACAATATTGTCTTACAATATTAATGCCGAAGCTGCTACTGACTCCGAGACTGAATCAACATTGAACTCTTATGTAAGTTCAGTACGTTAAGCAATATTAAACTATACGATCGTGGCACAGCGTCTGGCAGCTGAAGATTTATGGAATATTGTTAAACACTGGCGCCTTTAATATGAATTACTGTTACTGATAGCTGGGATTGCAAACATTCCCCCAACGTGTTTCCCATTTGGCCAATATATTATATCTATTTTGGCTGATATGTGTAGCAATTGAATTATGCAATCAAATCATGATTATGCATGAGACATCGTGCTGTAGAGAGCTCATGTTTAGGAAAGCTGAATTCTCTGTAGAATATGAGCATAGCCATTGCCAAGGACCTATTCTAGGTCCTCTACTTTGTTATGATGCATGTGTTGAGTTATTTGTAGAAGATATTATTATGCTTGTTCCTGAAACATCTTAACATGTCAGCCTTCAAATGGACAAGTGACCATTATTACTTAATGGGCATTAATATGGAGTGGGACTACCACCACCACCCCAACCCAATCCCTGTGTGTCTATTCAGTCAAAAGAGCATTTTACAGGTTGGATGAGAAGGTCTGGTTGACAAGGTAGGTTGAGGTCAAACCCTGCTTATCCCACCTCAACCAAACTACTGCTGGCACTATGCATTTCAGTACGTAACGTTCTCCTAGTTTCCAGTGTCCAGTGGTGGAGCTTTACTCCACTCCAGAGTCCAGTGGTGAAGCTTTACACCACTCCAGAGTCCAGTGGTGGTGCTTTACACCACCCCAGAGTCCAGTGGCGGAGCTTTACTCCATTCCAGAGTCCAGTGGCGGAGCTTTACTCCATTCCAGAGTCCAGTGGTGGAGCTTTACACCACTCCAGTGTCCAGTGGTGAAGCTTTACTCCATTCCAGAGTCCAGTGGCGGAGCTTTACACCACTCCAGAGTCCAGTGGTGGAGCTTTACACCACTCCAGAGTCCAGTGGTGAAGCCTTACACCACTCCAGAGTCCAGTGGTGGAGCTTTACTCCATTCCAGAGTCCAGTGGTGGTGCTTTACTCCACTCCAGAGTCTAGTGGTGGTGCTTTTCACCACTCCAGAGTCCAGTGGTGGGGCTTTAGACCACTCCAGAGTCCAGTGGTGGTACTTTACTCCACTCCAGAGTCCAGTGGTGGAGCTTTACATTACTCCAGAGTCCAGTGGTGGTGCTTTACATTGCTCCAGAGTCCAGTGGTGGTGCTTTACACCACTCCAGAGTCCAGTGATGGTACATTACTCCACTCTAGGGTCCAGTGGTGGAGCTTTACTCCACTCTAGGGTCCAGTGGTGGAGCTTTACACCACTCTAGGGTCCAGTGGTGGAGCTTTACACCAATCCAGAGTCCAGTGGTGGAGTTTACACCACTAAAGAGTCCAGTGGTGGCGCTTTACTCCACTCCAGAGTCCGGTGGTGGAACTTTACACTCCTCCAACTGACACTTGGCATTGCATATTTTGATCTTAGGCTTGTGTGCAGCTGCGCAGTCAGTTCTTGGGCTGTTTCTCTCCTAAACGCTTCCATTTCACAATGATAGCAGCCGACTGGGGCAGATCTAGCAGGGCACAAATTCCACAAACTGCCTTGGCAGTGCCAGGTCACTGAGCGCTTCAGTACGACCCATTCTACCACCAACGTTTGTTTATGGAGATTTCATGTTTTTGTGCTTGGTTGTGTCCACTTCTTGTGGCTATAAGTGTAGCTGAAACACCTGAGCTCAATAATTAAAAGGGGCTGTCCACATACTTTTGGCCTTACCTCCCCAGCCAACACTGTGTGCTTAATGATTTTAGGCTTGTGTGCAGCTGCTCTGTTCCTGAAGTTCCTGACATGCAGTTCTTATGCTGAAGTTGCTTACAGCGGCATTCTGCACACCTGTTAGCGATGAGTGCTGCTGAGTCACCTGAACTCAATAATTAGGAGCAGTGTTCACATATACTTCTCTGTTTTTAACACGGACCCACCAAAATAGGGGCCGCACCCAATTTGGGAGTCGCTGCACACAGATCCGGACTGCTCCAGCCCAAATTAAGCTCTACGACTCGGAGAAACCTCCATACGTGCTGAAGCTGTAGCACCGCCTGTGGCTTCAGTCTGCAGGTCTTCATGAAAGCATCAATACTGCTTAAGTTCAATGGGTTTAGAGAGCTGCAGGCCTTGGCCAGGGCTGAACGGCAGAAGAGAGAGAGTAAAGGGAGCGTAAAGAAGTGGAGGGGTGCCCTGGGGGGCAGGTGACAGCAGCGATACAGGGGCAAGCAAAAGAAACAGCAGCGGCACGAGCGAGAGGAGATAAAAGCAATGACTGGCCCGGCTGAGCACATAAGAAAGCATTACCGGCTGGAGGAGGGAGGAGGGAGGGCTCTGATGCGCACCCATTTTTCATCCCTGGAAAATGGGATGAGGTGGTAAGGAGGGGTGGGCTGTGGAGGTTGGGGTGGCTTGTGACTCTATCTTCCAATAATGCAAGTCAGGAGTCCTCCTGTATACCTGGAGGGATGGCTGTGAGTTCGCTCGGCAAAGCCATAGCTGGAGGCTGACGTCTCATTTATTACCGCAGCCATGTTGGCCACGTTTACGCAGGTGCTGGTGGTCAACACGGATGTGGGGGGATGAAATCAGACAGTGTGGGCCAAAGGAGGAGAAGGAGCTCCATGATGTCCAACGCAATGTAAAGGTCAAGCCCTTTGCAGGGTTCATATCACGGGCAGCTCGATTTGAAATGCACCTCGCCTTCGGTTCCTTTTCCCCCTACTATGCGGCCAGCGTGACCTCAGCGTCATGTTGTTCTGCAGTCATGGCGTGCCGGCTAACTGGCTGAGGCTTTACAGATATTGAACATTGTTATCTCCAGTTTCCTGAAGGCTGTGATAAAACGTCATGTGTGACTTTGGAGAGGGGGGCGCAATCCATAATCCTTTAAAGTTTGTAGTCGTTACTCTTATCGTCCCCAAATTATGGTGCGCTTAATTTCTCCCGCCTGCCAGATCTCCGGACCTCAGGCGGGTCTCCCAGAGCTGGGACACAAGTTCACGATAAATGGTCAACAAACTTATTGTTACTTGAGCTGTGCCCCAACGTCTTGGAGATGAAAATTTAATTCCATCTTCAACTTGAGGGTACTCGCGTCCAAATCAGGTAAACGGTGTCGAAATTGTAACCCCCTGTTGTGAATATTTTTGTCATGGCCCTCTAAGTCCTCTCAGAGGACCTAAAATGTTCTTAACACACACATATAATTTAATTTTATCTACTTACAGTTTGACAATCAACATCTAAACAATTACAAGAATATAGACAAATAAATTATTCAAAAGTGTTTATTCAATCTGTGTTGGAGTGTGAGGGGTTAAGTGGAAGCCTGTGAGTCTGTGTCTCCCCCTATAAGGACTGTGATGCCTCTGCAGATTGTTGGTGATTGGTGGTCCTGCTGTTCATGTACAGAGGGGGCCAGGACAGTAAACCTGACCAATCACATCTTCCCTCTAAGTGGGCGAGCTTAACTGTATGATAATTTCCGCCAGCTGGGGAGAAACAGCTAGCTAGCGCTAGGCTACCACCACTAGCTAGTTTGCTGAGTCACGATGGAAGCCCATAGGGTTTAGGGAGAGGGCCAAGCTTAAGAGTCACAGTTCGCTACTGCTATGGCGTATGTTTACAGATGGGTCCACGACATGCGACAGAGATGGTGGGAAGGCCAGGGCTTTATGTGCCCATCGTTTAGGATTTATGGCTTAGCAGATCCTGCCCTAGCCTAGAAGATAACGATCCGTCCAGACAGGTCAGGGGGGTTGACCTGTTGTCAACCTGGACTTAAATACAGATTGTTTGGTGCAACAATTTGGAATTGGAAGATCTCAGGTCTTTAGATCTACATCTTTTATTTAGAATTTTTAAATCTGACCCAATAGCCCCCCAATCTGCAGAGACACTATAGTAAAGATATGGAAAAGGTCACTTCAGTGTATTACTCGATGTTGATCCAAACCTGGGTAAAAACTCTACTAGCTGTGGGAAAGGGATTTAAATCATCAAATGTTGGGAAATGAAGAGTGGGATATGTCGAAATATTAATGTCCTGAGATGCAAAGGTACGGCTTATTTAATTTAAAATTATACACCGTTTTATTGGACTCCCTCCAGATTGTTTAGGTTAGGGTTAAAAAAGCACATTGACTTGTTGGAGATGTAAATCTGAGGAAGGTCACTTGTTACTGTGGTCTTGTGATAAAGTACAAGATTTTTTGGACCAGGATTCATGATGTTGTGGGGGTTGTGTACGTAGGTTTTTGGGGACCAGACCAGGGTGAGAGCTCACAGAGAACTCCAAGTGACTTTGGAAGCATTTCTATTGGTCCTTTATCTTGACACTTTTCAAGTACATTGAGGGCAACCCTCGTTTTTAATGTAGCTGAGCATTTACATGAACAGGAATTGATATTAAGAAAATAAAAACAAAATGTAATCATTAAAAATTAAAACAACTGAGAAGAAAGTAGCTAATACACATTAAACGAAAATAAAAAATTACAGTGAATATAAAAATAGAAATAATAATAATAATAAAAATATATAAAAAGTTAAGAATTAATTAGTAAGATAAATTACTAAAGTTCGAGTTACTAGAGTTCGCTGTTCGGACAGCCAGTGGAAGTTCGTTCCACCATCTGGGATCCAGGATAGAGAAGCGTCTTGTCGCATGTCTTCCACGAATCTTGAGTGATGGCGGGTCAAGCCGAGCCGTACTGGAAGTGCGAAGGGCTTGAGGTGCGGATCGACTTTTGACCATTGCCATAAGGTCAGGAGGAGCTGGTCCATTCTTGGCTTTGTAGGCATCAGAACTTTAAACTGAATGCGAGCATCTACAGGAAACCAGTGAACTTAGGAAGATTGAAGATGAGCCGTGCTGTTAATGTTGAACCAACCATGCTTGCCATTGTCGTTCCGAAGCCCTCGACTGTTCCCAGTCATGTGTAGACCTTGCTTGTCGACGGTGATCGCAATCCTAAGTGCCCTACATGCCACTTCTTGCTGTATAGACTGAGAACAGAGGAGGACAAAGAGTGGACAATTGAGGTAAAAGTCCGCCAGACTGTGATTTCGCTTCTGAGATGATTACCCACATTTTCTCAGCACTCTCCTGAACTTCAGACCTTCACAGCTCAACAAAGGCCAAGGCGGCAGCAGCCAAACATTACCACCATTTCCCGAATCATTCAAGCAGCAAATTGGTGGGGATTTGTGATCTTTAGTTCTCAGCAGGGTGTTTTATTAAACCACCTCACATATACAGTCTGATGTCGGAGGAGAAGATATCACAAGAGAAATCTGCACGAGCCGCATTCATCTTCCCCCTTTTCCGCGGCATCCCGGATCCAACAGCTGACACGGCCCGTGATCTTTTATTGAAGCGCCCTGTGCCGATGATTGGCAGCTGCAGTTCAGGCCACCGCACCCTCACCCGCAACATCTCTACTGAAGCTTCGCCGCTGACGGTTCTCTTCTTTCAGATCTGACGCTTGGCATATGCCTGATCTTGTGAGTTGAAAGCGCCATCCATCCAAGGCCTTGATCGGGAAGCTTCTCATGATGACTACATAAACAGAGATGTGCACCATGACTTGATCAGGGTACCCGAGTTCAAACAATACTTCAAACTAGCCTTCACAGCCCGATGTTTCCATACATTCCCATGGAGCTCTGGGTTCAGCTCTGAAATCTGCCTGCCCTTGAAGAGCGCAAGCTCGGACTACAATACATCAGCCGACCTCTGAAAGAATCAATGAATCAGGTGTGCCTGTGTTTTTGTGCTGTATTCCAGCGTCTGAGGGATGAATTAGTGCACCGAAACAAGACTTTCCATCACAGCTCAGTGCTTCTGCTGGGTTTCGCAGTGTAATTGATTGGCTGGAGACCGCAATTGGGCAAAGCATAACCTTCCCAAGCGCATGCAACAAGCTGGGCGAGAGCCGCTCGCCGCCTCTAATTTACAAAGGTAATCAATTCGTACCGAGCCGGTGAAGGGCATTGTTATATTCTGCCATTCCCTCTTTCTTTCTGCTGAAAGAGACAGCTTCACGGAGGTCCGTGCTCTTAGCGCTGTGAACTGTGGGACTCTGGAAGCGCTCTCCAATCAGTATTCAGCAGGCATCCTTCTCTTCATATCTGATCTTGTTTTGAAAGCTAACCTCTGCACATCTTAAATATTTAAAAGTTTATTCATGCGTTTAAACTTTTATCAGGTACCGGGATCAGCGTGCCAGGGAGAAAAAACAGACGGGAACCTGGAAAGCAATAGCCGCTTGTTGGTAAAGAGGTGTGATAACGAAAGTGCAGCTTAATAAGCAGGGTGGACAGAAACGGTAGTGGACAGGCCAGAATTAGATATGACACCAAGGGCATTAAAACCTCTTTGTGAAAAGGCTGGGGGAGCATTTTCAGAGAGATCTTTCCTTTACAGCATTCTCCTATAGTGTCAGGAGGAAAAGTAAGATTTATGGGGCCCTCAAGTTCAAGAGGAAAGGTGCTCATGCCAGGTGAATCTGGACGGGGTACATACTGTACTTTAGGTCGCATATGAATCTGACCCAAAGCTTACAAAGAGTTTGTATGGATTATTCAAAGCAACAGTGATTCTCCTGAATACTCTTATTATATCTTATTATGCCTAAGCTTCTAATTAACTGACTGCTTGTTACTTTATTAACCAATAAGTAGGAAGCAAACGTGCATTATCACAATCTTTTACATGACATTATTAAGTCTTATAACACAAAATAGATGATAATGAACTGCCCTTCCCAACACCCTCCCAAATCCGGATTCTGGGTATCATCACAGTTATGCCCATTCATGTGGATTAGGCCTGAGCTAGCTCTGTCATGGCATGTAATTTGGA
The DNA here is from genome assembly GCA_021613375.1 of Megaleporinus macrocephalus. Lineage (NCBI taxonomy): Eukaryota > Metazoa > Chordata > Actinopteri > Characiformes > Anostomidae > Megaleporinus > Megaleporinus macrocephalus. The sequence continues at coordinate 34,553,519 of CM038723.1, forward strand.
TTTAACAGGATGCCCAACTGCAACAAACCTACTATTGCTTATTACTATTAAGTATCTATTAACTATGACAATTAAATAATAATATTTTTTTATATTTATTTTTAGTACTGAAATGTTGAGTTAGACCACAGTCTTTGTGTTCAGAATGTCTGAAATCATGGCTTGACGATGCACTGAAGCCTTACTGTTGCCCAGCAGCTAGGTCAGTGTCCAGCAGATGGTTCAGTGCCCAGTGGCTAAGTCAGGTTCCAGCAGCTAGGTCAGAGCCCAATGGCTAGGTCAGTGCCCAGCAGCTAGATCAGTGTCCAGCGGCCAATTCAGTACCCAGTGGCTAGGTCAGTGTCCAACAGCTACGTCAGAGCCCAGCAGCTGGTTCAGTGTCCAGCGGCTTCATCAGAGCCCAACAGCTAGGTCAGTGCCCACTGACTAGGATGGTGCCCAGTACTTAGGTCAGTGCCCAGCGGCTACGTCAGTGCCCAGCGGCTAAATCAGGGTCCAACAGCTAGGTCAGAGCCCAGTGGCTTGGTCAGAGCCCAGCAGCTAGATCAGTGTCCAGCGGCTATGTCAGTACCCAGCGGGTAGGTCAGAGCCCAGCAGCTAGATCAGTGTCCAGCAGCTACGTCAGAGCCCAGCAGCTAGGTCAGCGTCCAACGATTAGGTCAGTGCCCAGCGGCTAAATCAGGGTCCAGCAACTAGGTCAGTGCCCAGCGGCTAAGTCAGTGTCCAGCGGCTAGATCAGTGCCCAGCGGCTAAGTCAGTGTCTAGCAGCTAGGTCAGTGCCCAGCAGCTAGGTCAGTGCCCAGCGGCTAGATCAGTGCCCAGCGGCTAAGTCAGTGTCTAGCAGCTAGGTAAGTGCCCAGTGGCTAGATCAGTGTCCAGCGGCTAAGTCAGTGCCCAGCAGCTAGGTCAGTGCCCAGCAGCTAGGTCAGTGCCCAGCAGTTAGGTACACTTGCTAATTTTTAAATAAACTAAAAGAAAAAAAACTAGCATTCCATTATGAACTGAGAACAACGAGTTTCATTCTCTGGCAGGCCAGCGACCTCCGGCTCTGAATTGAATTTTGCTCCTCTTGGCTCAGAGAAGTATGGATGTACAAGTCCAATAAAGTTGCTGGAGCGCTTCTAGCAGCTTCATTTCAATCCAAACAAGAGCCTTTACTGCCAAACGTAGCGAGCTAATAGACCTGCTACCATTACCAGGAGGATAAAGTCGGCTCGAACTTTTGGGTCCTGGGTCGTTTGGGTCCTATGTATAATGTATAAATGACTCCTAAAGCACAATAACAACAGTTCATTCATCGTCCCTTAGACGTTATTGAACATTACTAGCACTTGTCCTATATCTGCACTCTGTCTCTTCCAACTGAGTGAAACTTCTTCCACCGAACTGGACGCCCCAGGTCATGTGAAATAAGCTGTCTGCCCCCAAAATGGACTGTTTGCTGCTAGCAGTCAGATTTGTGAGGCTCAGTGGCCACGGATGCAGAGACAATGGCAGCTGCCCAGAATTGATGTGTCTGTTGTGGCGGGAGCAGCGGCCCGGCGCCTCGCGAGACGAGGCTGTTCCAGATGACGCAGCTGTTTGCTCTGCAGAGCGCCAGCACAACCCGCCACCTGAGTCAACCCGGGAGCGGGTAGCTGTCTGCACTGATCTGAGAAGACTTCTGTTGTGAGTTATCTCACAGTAGTTAAACTTATGATTGGGTTGGAGGAACTGATCCATGATCCGTGGGAAGCGAGGCGGTCTTCCACAGCGAGAGGCCTTGTTTTGTTTTTCACTCGGGAAATAGGACAGTAATGATGTTTCGGCTCAAGCGGGATATTGTTTCCAAGCTGGTGGCCAAACATGGCAAGAAGGCATTTGTTCCATTGCAGGGACTAAAGCAAACATGTTGTCAGTGTAATAGGAACTCTTTACAACATAACAGGTGGGCAAGCTGGAGTGAAATGGGAGGCTGGTATTGATGGTCTTCGCTTCCTCAAACAGATTATTATTGATTTATACCCAAGAAATGAGGTTTGGTTAAGCATAATAGTCGGGCAGGAAGGATGAAGTGGGCTCCGTAGAGCAGTGCAAACATGGCCCCCTGCAAACTACTTCGGCCCACCTCGGGAAAAACTTCTGATCTCGTTTCTTTCTTTTTCATCACAGAGCCCAACGTCTCCGAGGAGGTTTTACTTTATCGCCAGGCTGCAGATATAAATCCTCTTCTAGGGAAAATGTTTGAGGATCCAAACAAGTCAAACCATCAAAACCTACAGTCAGAATAACCTACAGTATCAGCTCATCTCAAGTCTACTGCATCCGAAATTTGCTGTGAGGAACACAGCCTCTTCAGGATTGTTTGGTAGGAAGTAATACATCACCAGTGTTGATTGGAAAAACTTGTAAACAAAGTTTTTGGGCATTACTTAAGTTTCAGGAACATATTTTGGGAGTATATTAAGGTTTGTTATAAACCAAAATGAACAATTTCTAAATAGATTATACACTGTGTATTAAGGTTTACTCATTATGACCTATATAAGTTATAAACACTAATAATTGCATGTATTGTCAAAATTGGCATATTATTAGTGTATCACTGGCAACATTTGACTCCTATAACTTCAGAAACTTATGAAAGTTGAATTGTGTATAGGTGTATATATGTATATGCATATGTATAGATCTGTAAATATGTATATATATATATATATATATATATATATATATGTAATTTTCGTTTCTTTTTTCTTCGTTTTGTTTATTTTTTCTCTTTTCTTTCATTGGTTTGTTTATTTAGTTGTTTATTTATTTATTTGTTTAGCTAATGTTTGAGCTTTATATTAGATTAGCTGACCTGGGATCAGCTGACTGGTAGGCCAATGTTTTACATCATGAATTGCTTTAAAAGTAGCCCTTGAATTGTTTACCAATGCTACAAATGTGCTAATTTAGAAATTTTTAACTTTACAGTGCTATGTTTGCACCAAGCCAATGGTACTCTTGTGTTTAGCAGGCCCAGATCGCTTACTTGGACTAACTGGAAGTCTGTATGAAATGCTAGTGGCTAGACTAGTCTAATACCTTTAAATGAAAGCCCATTAAAATTATATTATATTATATTATATTATATTACATTACTCACAATTTTGGCTGTGTTCACATTACAAGCCTCATTTGGGCTCAAATGGCTCAAATCTTCCAACAGTGTAGACAAATCTGTCCTGAAATGACCCCTTTGGTCACATCCTAATCAGTATCATGGTGTAAATGAACCATGCACGTCATGATCAATAAACTAAAACCAGCAAAACATGCCTTGGTCACAAGGATCATTTGCTTTGAGCAGTTCTCAGCTGGTCATTATAAGAGCGAGTCGAAGGTTAAACGGGTCAGTTGCATCACATTTGCAGCGCCTCAGATCTGATTTGAAAAGATCAGATTTGTGTGTTCACACAGCTCGGATACCATCAGACCTGTTTCACATTAAGGCCAAATATATATATATATATATGTTCGACGGCAGTCTGGCGTGGAAGTCCCGGGAGAGCAGGCTCTCTGGAGGTCAGGGTTCAGAGGAACCCGTAGAGACTCCAGGTGCTGTTCTCTCATCAGAGCAGTGAAAGTCGGATACCCCTCGATCGCCATGGGTACCGCCTGGATCTACGTCCTGTCTGGACAGTGGAACAAAAGAGGTTAGTTCTTTGTGTGGCTCCTGAGCATGCCAGGAGAGGATCCCTGCAGGCCGTCACCACTCTCTCCGTTCCCGGAAAGAGCGTACGAACACTTTTATCTTTTCGCTAAAGTTAAAAGTCATTTGAGGACCGCCAGGTGCTGGCTAGGAAGCTCGTTGCTAAGCACGAGCACAAACAGGAAGTCCGAAGGCCTGACCAACTTCACCGCGTGGAGACCCGTGGGGAATAGACGCCAGGGGTGAGTTCACAGGACGGAAGGCTGATGTTCATGTTGTTCATGTTGAGGTAGGTGCGGGTGTTACGAACAATGCCAGAGACTATATGGGCCTGCTAATAAGCTGCAGGTAAATGGTAATGATGGTGCTCAGGTGTGAGGGGGTGTGTACGTGCTGGGATGAGTGCTACCTCTGGTGGCACTGTACGGCAGTGCTTACATATACACTACCGCTCAAAAGTTTGGGATCACAGTGAAATGTTCTTGTTTTAATGGGGTATCTTCCTTCCTTAACACAACAATGGACTGACGGGTCTCTAAAGAAAGTTGTTTCTTTCTGGTCATTTTGAGTCGGTCAGCAAGCCATCAACTGCTGATCTTCAGAAACTAAACTAACCTAGAATGTTGTTCCCTTTTATACTCACTTATTAGTAGAATGTTTTTCAGCTGTGATCACAATTGAGCAAGAGTGTCCTAACAACCAATTAGTCCAATAACATCCTTAACTTGGATTGGTGGTTGTACCAGGAGATTTAGACAGAGGACTGAGAATTGCTGATAATAGAACTATATGCAAAATAAGCCTCTATACAAAAATAGGCTTTAATACAAACATTTTTATTCTTTAAAATCATCTGATACACTTACATTAATTGTAAAAACAATATTGTTTGTGAATTGCATGAAAATTGCATGAAATTAAATTTTAAAGTGATCCTAAACTTTTGAGCGGTAGTGTATAAATATGTTGTGGATTTTTGAATATTCAAAACAATCTGAAATTTGTTGGCTTGTTTTAAGGAACTTGATAAGCTAGCTGCTTTGCATGTTCTACCCGTGCTTGAGTGGGTTTACTCTGGGTACTCCGGTTTCCTCCCACAGTCCAAACACATGCATGTTAGGTTGATCGCTCCCTCTAAATTGCCCGTTCGCCTGATGATGCTGGGATTGGCTCCAGCTCCTCTGTGACCCCGACTAGTGGGATAAAGTGGAAGCACTTGGTACAGTGTAGGAATGGATGACAATGACATTCGCCGGCACAGTAGGTCAGTTTTGAACCATATCAATGGGTCTATGGGCAACCGGTGCCCATTCAATGCAGTGATAGCATTCCAATCTGGTGATCTGAGAGCCATTTTTCTCAAAATTGAAAAAATAACATCACAACATGCATCAAAGTCCATTTCCTTTGTAATTGCTGATCTGAGCTCTTTTTTTTTTCTTCAGCACGAATAGCGGTACTCATAAGGCCGTTCTCAATTTCCTCCTGTACAGCTCATTAGCATCTGAGTGCCTTGTCAAGGAGAGCCCAGGTGATGACATTAGATAAATGGGGCATGAAACTTTCTCTCGGTGCGAGACCGGATATGGTGGGTGGTAATTGTGTTCCTGCATATGCTTCAGAAAAGGTGAGGAGAAAAAAGAGAACGTCTCTCTTTCTTTTATGTGAACTCACTACATAAATGGAAATGTGTGACGTAGTCGAACACTGAGCTGAACAGACTGCTCTGAAAAGGCGAAGGTGGCGATGGCTGGACGCTGATGTATTCTTTTACAGTATATAAAGAAGGGATGTTTTCAGAAAGCAGTTTCGATTCATGTTTTATGTGTGACGCAGAATAAAGTTTAATAGAATGACGGTTTTTTAATACTGGATTTTTTAAAGATCAGGGTTTACAGGGACCTAAGAAGCAGCATGGCCTCCTCTTTGTTTAAGTGGAGTGAAGATGACTGTGGTTTTGACGCTGTAAGGTTTCAGAAAGGGTCAGACGCTTGCGGCTGAAGTTTGTCTTAGAATGGTAATGTTAATAAGCTTCCTCCAAAACTGTGGTCAGTAGCAAGCAAACAGATACACATGGGCTAACCGGAATTGGAAACAGAAAACGGCCAAAAATAGCAAATCAAAACACTGTCCTAAAGGGAAAAGGCAAAAAAAACCCTAGGTGAGATAGAAAACTAGGAATCAGGCGCAGAATGCAGAATGCATTATATATATAGTACTATATAGTATATATAGTATAGTACTATTTACTATATATATATATAATAAATAATACAAATAATAAAATGTATCTCCAGCAGCTACGAACTGAACTGATGAACTGAGGAGTCTTACACATAACTGCCCCCTAGTGGAGCATAAAAATATGTATTAAATTGTCTCTCTACTGTGGCTATGGTTACTATTAGATGAATATGATCAAGAATCTAATTTAATCACAACTTCCTAGATTGAATTACCTAAAGTGTAAAACAGTTAATTCATTGAAACATTGCTCAATACATATATATTGTTGCTGTCCAGTGAAAAATATCTTGACAATTTTCTGATGATGTTTTGTACATCATATAAAAGCAGCAGGAGACGTTTGCATTGTGTGTAAAATTCACGATGAATGGACCAATATAAATGCTCCAAAACAGCTTGGAAAAAGTTCTGGTCCCATTGACTTGCATTAAAAGTGAAGACGTTTTTTGGCCTTTCCTTTAAAGTTGACTATATATATATATATATATATATATATATATATATATATATATATATATATATACATATATATATATATATATATATATATATATATATATATATATATATATCCTCATAAGACCTATTAATTCATTTTTGTCCTCTGGAAGGAACATGAGTCTCCAAAAGATATTTCAAAAACTAAAGAAGGTACCTAGCTAAAAACCTGTTGTGCCATGTGGAGGACATCCTGGTCTTTCCAGTGATGTATCATGTTGGTGTGTCATTCACAGCAGACGTTCTGACATTTTTTAAATATGGCCGCCTCTTAGTAACCACATTTTTATGGGAGTGAGAGAGACAAGTTCTCAATTAATATGTATTTATTATGTTTCTAAAACCTATAATTTATCTGTTTTAGGTGTAAAACTGTTGTAGCTAGCTCTCAAAGCACTTTTTACTGATATGCAATGCTTAACTACCTAACAGCATACTGTTTTTTTGATGTCCTTTGTAGTGGACATTGGGACTAAATCTGGTTTTATATGAAATTAATGATGTCACAGGTGAGAGGAATTTGACTGAGGCAGAGATCATTTTGCGACATGTAAGCTCTATAAATATGTAAACATGTAAATTCATTACATTTAATTGATTAATCATTTAATTTATTCCAAATTTATTAAAAATTATTTTATAAAATGATCATAATATTACTAGTTTATAATACTTTTACAAATGTACTTCCTGCCTTGGAAGCTGGCCTTGAGTGATTGGGGCGACTGGTGAGTCTCTAACAGCGGCCGCCCCTGCTAAGGAGTAACAGGAATTTTATGGAGTTATTATCTGCAGTTCTTGGGAACCAGTAACTCAGTTACTCAATATCGACAGACCCTTGAGGATCAGGAATCAATATCAGATGGAAAGAAGTGGCATTGGTGCATGCCTACTATTAATCTTACAACACTCTCCTGTAAGACTGGCCTGCCTTCAGCACCTAATACCAAGTGAAATGTTTGGCCACACCTAGCTAAAGACATGTGTTTATAATAATATAGAGATTTAGATGTGAATATTATTTCCAAAACAAACATTTGACTGTATTTAAATCTAAAAATGAGAATGTATATTTTTATAAGAGCTATAAAACCCCCAAACATGTTTATCAGAACAAGTTCTTCTTCAGTCCTGTTAGAGAAGCAGCTCATCTGGCTCCTCATGAAGCTGCTGGTCAGAATGTTCAAAGTATGTAAACCTGCATCAGAGCAAATGAGCTCATTTCTAACTATAACACTCTAAACATTCTTTAATTCTGCTCCAGGAATAATTCCATACCTCTTATTCTATAGTTTTGATCTCTTCACACTTATTCACTAATATTATTACTATTAATATAGCACAAATAAGAAGAACCTGGGTAGGTGTGCCCAAACTTTTGGCTGATATTGTACAATGAAAACATTCTACATGACTAGGTCCTGTCAAAGCTCTTTGGGAGAGCGTCACCAAGCTTGTGTAAACAACGACTTGTCAAAGCTCTGCTGGTGTCGTTCACACTTGTATACGGCTCTTGTGCTAACATCACCATGCAGGAGTGCTACATTGTGGCTTCTCCTCCATTCACACCTTGTAAAGACAGCATGATCATCATTTAATAATAAAAAAGAAAGAAAGCACAGAAAAACAATTTCAGGGGAGTGTATTGTCGCCACAGCCAGTGTCCATTCACAGCCGCCTGGACCGAACTGAAAAGGCCGTCTGGGCCCTTCCTGCTCTCGCGGCTAATGACTAATTCCGAAGATGAAAAGCTTAAAAGAAGGAAACGTCTCTTCTCTGTGTAAGGCCATTATCCAAGACAAACAGTTTACCTGCTCTGTTCAAGTTTGAAAAGCTTCAGCTCTTTGATAAAAGTGTGCCGGCGTCTGTTCTGAACTGGCACCCTCGGAAAAGGTCTAGTATCACTCTGGGAGCACGCTTTCTCCGGCTCTATTTATTGAGACGCTGTCCTTCTCTCTCCCGCTGCACTGAAATCTCCTCTCCCCGCGACTGTACGAGACGAACGAAGGCCCATCTGGGACATATCAAGATAAACATAAAAGTAGTTCAAGGCTGACAAGAAAATAAGAGTCATCCATCAAGCCCGCCGCTGCTTACATGACTTGTCAGCGGAACACTGGAGTGCTAAGCGCACAGAAGCCCGGCCCTGTGTAATACGACTCGGCGAAGCGTAGTGGCAGGATGAACAAGGAGCCGGGGAAGCGAAGGGTATTTGCACTGAAGGGTGCTATTTGACTGTGCCAGTGTAAATACCTCTGGAAGGCAGTAAGTGGCAGCGTAGAAGGACACACTGGTCTGGAATCCTCCTCACGTATTCGCCTGGACATATATCATGCCTTGCTCGCCTTGACAGGCTGCTCTCTGCGTTCATGGGCGATGAGGCCATGTTTATAGCGCGTCGTCCTTCGAGTCGCAACTAATATTCAGTATGTTTCCTACACAGTGGCAGCAGTCGGTGGAAGGCCAAGCCAATGAGTGGCTAATCAAGACTATTAGTGCTGGACCTTCAATTCGAGACTACTCTGGACAGCAATGATCAGAGGTGTCAAGTAACGAAGTACAAATACTTTGTTACCTTACTTAAGTAGAATGACTCTTTACTTCTACTCCTTACATTTACACCCCATTATCAGTACTTTCTACTCCTTACATTTACACTCCATTATCAGTACTTTCTACTCCTTACATTTACACTCCATTATCAGTACTTTCTACTCCTTACATTTACACTCCATTATCAGAACTCTCTTCTTCTTACATTGACACTCCATTATCAGTACTTTCTACTCCTTACATTTACACTCCATTATCAGTACTTTCTACTCCTTACATTTACACTCCATTATCAGAACTCTCTTCTTCTTACATTGACACTCCATTATCAGTACTTTCTACTCCTTACATTTACATTCCATTATCAGTACTTTCTACTCCTTACATTTACACTCCATTATCAGTACTTTCTACTCCTTACATTTACACTCCATTATCAGTACTTTCTACTCCTTACATTTACACTCCATTATCAGTACTTTCTACTCCTTACATTTACATTCCATTATCAGTACTTTCTACTCCTTACATTTACACTCCATTATCAGTACTTTCTACTCCTTACATTTACACTCCATTATCAGTACTTTCTACTCCTTACATTTGACGTATTCTAACCTCTGGTCAATCATGTTGAAGGAGCTGCTCCTGGTTAGATCATTTATAAACAGATAGCCGATGAAAGAAACTCACGGCAAGAAACCGTGTTCAGCAGCGAACAAAAGAATTGAACAGAAGCAGAACAAGAGATAACGCCAGCTCTGCTTTTCATCACTGGAGAAGCTTTTGGAGAGTAGCGGGATAAGGTTTGATGCTGAACCTGAAACATTTCTCGTAGACTAGTGGGTAAACAGCTGTTAATGCTAACATTGAAAGGAGCCAGTTGAGGTGGTTAGGGCATGTGATTCGTCTTCTAGTGGAGGTTCGCCAGGCACAACCAAATGGGACGAGACCCAGAGATCATCCCAGGAACCTCTAAGCTCACCTGGGAATGGTTTGTGAATCTTCGGAATGAGCTGGAGGAAGTCTGGAGGACAGAGCCGCCTGGTCTTCTCTGCTTTCCCTACTGCAATGGTAACCCTAGCTGGACTAAGCAGTATAAGAAAATGAATGAATGAGTGAATGAATTAATGGATACAACCAAATGCTATGCATGTCCTTGTTTCTTACAACAGGGGTGGACACCACAGCTTTCTGGTTGTATGCTGCCCCCTATTGTTTGGAGTAGGAGTTGTACAGCTTAGGCCATCTTTAAGGAAACAGATTACAGAAGCACAATCTGGTGATTAATGAAATACAGATCTGAGGAAGGTCTATTCATATGCCTGACAGTAATGTCCCCTGACTCTAGGTCTGGATTTGTATAAGTGTGATTCTTCAATTGTGGGATCAAAATTATTGTAATTTTTATTTTTATAAAGTACTGCATTTCACTTAAATTTAATTATAAAATCACACTGTTACACTTAATTATATTTAATTTCTAAATAATTTAACAGATACAGGTTTTCACTGAAATTGAAAACCTGTTATTACCATCAACAAATGTTATTATCATCTCAACAGGTTATGTGTTGGTAATGACGTGTTGCAGTAATGACAATTTTCACTTCTTTAAGAAAAAAGCTAGCTAGGCCATGGATTTTCTAAAGCTAGTTAACACTAGTTGCACTTTAAAACCACATGAATAAATAAATAAATAAATAATGTGTAAATGTTTACAATAATGTGTAAATATAAATAAATAATGTGTAAATATAATGTTTAGTCATAAATAAATAAATAAAATAAAGTGTAAATGTAATGTTTAGTTGTAAATAAATAAATAAAGTGTAAATGTAATGTTTGGTTGTAAATAAATAAATAAATAATCCGTAAATGTAATGTTTAGTTGTAAATAAATAAATAAATAATGCGTAAATGTAATGTTTAGTTGTAAATAAATAAATAAAGTGTAAATGTAATGTTTAGTTGTAAATAAATAAATAAATAATGTGTAAATGTAATGTTTAGTTGTAAAGTACTGCTGTACTGATGTAAACGGTAATGACTCTGAATAAATGTACTCTATGATCAGGAGCAATACACCATTCAGTTCCCTGCAGAAGTCATACACTTTTGCGGTAAGGATGATAATGTTGGGGATGATAATATATTGCTCCAAAATATGCATAGGTACAAATATGAAACTAAACAGTACATTTAGTTTCTTTTTAAGTTTTTATGAAACTCATATTGTAAGCTTTTTCATAAATTTATCACATTTTAGCATTTTATTGGAACACAGAAGTTTTGAAGTCTGGGGACAAGGCCGAAGTAGCAAAATATTGATGTTTAAATCTAAAAAATGGAAATCATAATTATTTTGGTGTGTCATTTTTAAAATCTTTTTAGTATCTAAAATATTTGTTTTTTATTAAAGTAATTTTAACACAAATTTATAACCTAGGGACGTATAAGTTCCCATAATTGAAGGATCACCCATAAGTGGGAAACAAGAGGGGTGATGCTTTGGGACCGCATGACAATGCAGCTCACCAGATGACAGTTTCAATGTACATCCCATACTGTGAGCTATTAAACAGAACCCATAAACCCTATGGGAAATAAAGCAGTTGCTGGGCCCAGGATGGTCTCAACACTGCTTTTCGCTTTCCCTTAATTAAATGCAGTCGCAGGAACTTGGGCATAGTTCACTTTAATGCCCTGAAGGTCTTCATAATAAAGAACTGACAAGAGAACAAACCGGAGCTGAGGCAGCATATAGAGAACAGCAACAACGCAAATGAGCGAGACTGCACCCTCAACGAGTGTGAAGAGCCCTGCGCCTTAACCCGGCCAAGCTGAGGTCACTAATCTTCCACAGAGCAAAATAATGAACCCAAATTAAGGGGTGAAAAAAAGCTGCTTGTCTTATAAGTGTAACCGAAGGCTGTGGCGGTGCCCAGAACGTCAAATGAATCTCTTCTGCAGGACAAGATAACAGGGCTCCTCTCCAGCTCAAGGCTGAGGGCAGTCGCTGTAATTAGACGAGATTACCTCGCAGTCCAGTTCCAGTACAGTGTGTGGGGCTATTCGTCTCCGGGCCCCTTGGGACAAAACTTTTGGCATCCTGGATCTGTGTCGGTGCTCACATGGTTCCGCTTCCTTGGCCTGGAATTACTTATCTACTGTATTTACGTTTAAATCCGTGGCTCCAGCCCACCATCAAAGCGCCGGGACAGGGGAACAATCGAGGGGGCCGGCACATGCCACCGCCTTCGGACATGAAATACGAGCTCCTTGCCTCACTCCCCCCCGCTCCGTTCAAGGGTCTGTCGGAGGCGGGACATTATGGGTAGATCAGCTGGATAAATGTTTGGAAGGATCCCACCAGGGCCTTTGATCGCGGGAATGCAATCCAAAGCCTCATGCAATTCATCAATGTCACCGGGTGGGTCACATCCCATTAGTTACCCAGGAATTCGGCTTGTAAACAGTTCTCTAATATAATAGTGGGGACCTGGGTGGTGTACAGTATGTATGAAGGCGAAGCAGCATCCCGGCCTACATCTAGCATGTTTCGTTTGCTATGTTGTGCAACGCTGCGTCCTCCAGCCTTACTGGTTTAATGGAATTCATGTTTTTGCACTGTTCTTGTTCATCAATGTTCTCTCAATACAATACCCAGCATGCATTCTGCAAATACACCAACTTGAGCACCTTATCCTTCTGAGACCCAGAAAAATTAAAGTTTGAGAATTTCAGTAATTTCAACATAAAATAAATCTACTAGATGAAAAAAACATCACCATGTTCGTTTTTTTAAATAATTATTTTTTTTAATTATTTTTCATGGAATGTCCTTTATATCGGACAACAGGACATTGCTGATGACATATTTTTTGTTTCCTGTTCTGCATCAATCCAAAAACCCTTCTACAACATCAGCACCAACTCAATCATAGAAAATAATGTCAATGAAAACTGAGTAAACAAACATTGTTTACCTTTTTTGATACGATTTCCACTTTTGGCAGTATAAGAAATATTTTAAATGCCCTATATATGAACATAAACAGGAACAAATAATAACCCAAAAAAATCCACGTCTAAACATTTTCGGCACACTAGCTAAACCTGTGTTAATCACTCCAAACCTTGAGCCAAAGTTTCACACTTTCCACAATTAGTACCCAACTTCTCTTATGGTCCATTTAATTTTAAATGAAATTATTCTATTTTTAAATGTACAATTCTGTTACATCTTCTAATAAATTATAAATAAATTAAATTAGTATTTAATTAAAAATAATCTCTCAAAATTCCGTAGGTGTGAGTGCTTGAGTGAATGTTGGCCATGCAATAGACTGGCGAACTGTCTATAGTGTACCCCGCCTTCGCCTGATGACACTGGGATTGGGATTGGGACTGGGACCCCAACTAGCGGGATAAAGCGGCAGATAATGGATGGATGGATAAAAATAAATGAGTCATGAATTTACATGTTTACAGAGCTTACATGTTACAAAACGATCTCTGCCTCAGTCCTGTCACCTGTGACATCATTAATTTTTCATAAAAACAGATTCCCCAATGTCTCCACTACAAAGAACATGAAAAAACAGTATGCTGTTTGTCAAGTCAAGTTAAGTTTATTTATATAGCGCTTTTTACAACAATGTTGTCTCAAAGTAGCTTTACAGAGTTTTGAAAACAGACAGTTACAACATATATATCCCCCAGTGAGCAAGCCAGAGGCAACCGTGGCAAGAACACCTCCCTCAGACTGGAGGAAGAAACCTTGGGAGGAACCAGACTCACAAGAGGAGACCCGTCCTCCTCTGATCAAACAGTATTTACAGTTTAATAAACTAAACACCAAAGAAAAGAGTCTCTGTTTGAAATCTGGATAGCAAAGCTTTAGAAGCTGCACAGATAGAGGCAGTCTCTGACTGAGGCAGTCTCTGACTGAGTCAGTCTCTATGTAAAGTGTCTTTATGTAAAGTGGGCGTGAGCTATCTCAATGCTGGTGCATCTGGATGGTGTACAGTGATGTAACTGAGGGTGTAGCAGTTGACACAGATGGACAGGTGAGCTGGCAGGTGATGGTGGGGAGGAGGCCCTGATGGTCAGTTCTTCAACAGCGTTCAACAGACAGGAGGACAGTCATTACCTCAGGAAGAGTAAAGAGAGAGAGTTAGTTGGGCTCGGGAGTAAGACTGTAGAGAATATGAATATTCAGAATTTTAGAGTGTGTCTGGCGACTCCGGCAGATCTAACTATAACAGCCTAAACTAAAATTAGAGAACCAGAAGGTAGCATGGACATGAGACCACCCTGGGACACACGGGTCCCCCCACTCCACCATCAACAAACCTGTGTGATCGCGTGAAGTGGTGGAACAATAGCATCAACATCTCAGTTTACCATAAACCTCTGTGTCCAAGAACCCCCAGATCTCCTGCCTTTATCTAAAAGAGAAGATTAATTACCAAAAGCTAAACTGAACAAATATGTTTTCAGTCTAGACTTAAATATTGAGACTGTGTCAGAGTCCCGAACATTAACTGAGATAGGTAGTTAAATGTTTATGCATATCAATAAAAAGTGTTTTAAAAACTAGCTACAACAGTTGTATACCTTAAACAGATCAATAATAGAATTTTAGAAACATCATAAATGTATATTATTTGAGAGCTTATTTCTCTCGCTGCCATAAAATGTGGTTACTGAGAGGCGGCCATATTTAAAAAGGCAGAACTTCTGTTGTGAAGGACCCACCCCAACACATTATACATCACTGGAAAGACCAGGAGGTCCTCTACATGGCACAACAGGTTTTCACTGTAGCTTATTTATTTTTTTAAATATCTTTTGGACACTCATGTCCCCTCCAAAGGACAAAAAATGAATTACCAGATCTTACAAAGTTATTATGTATGCATAGCTTTTATCTACACTATCAGCTGTACTTAATATATAGAAACACTGCAGTTCTTCGTTACAGACTGTGGTCCATCTGTTTCTCTGTGTACAGTGTTACCCTGTTCTCCAAAGGTCAGGACCACCACAGAGCAGGTATGATTTGAGTGGTAGATCGCTCTCAGTCCTGCAAAACTATCCAGCCAACAGCGTACTGTGAGCACTGATGAAGAACTAGAGGAAAACAAACTGTGCAGCAGCAGATGGGCTGCCGTCTCTACGTCTTTACATCTACAAGGTGGACCAACATATTAGCACCAGCTAATATGAAAATGTCAAACACATAATTATAGTGGAGTTTGAGATCCTAACTTATTAATTATTATTAGTCTGATTTTTTTTTATTTACAAAGTTGAGAAATACGGCTTAAAAGACTGTTTAGCTCCACAGCACTGTTCGGCAACTGCCGTGGGCGTGTCAGGTGTGTGAGGTAGACAAGGTGGACAACAATGCTAAAAGTCGCACTTACAGTAAAACACAATGACAGAAAGGTGTTGTTGTTTTTGCCTGCAGTAATTGGATGTACAGTGGGACCACCGTGCATAAACGGCCTAAAGAAACCCAAGTATCTGGAAAGGTGACTAAACCTGTCAACTTTAAACAGCACATTGGAAAGGAGCGTCCTCTCACTCCTTCATCTGTAGATCATTTCAGGTCTGAAGATTATCACAGCTATGGGACGTAGACTTACACGACGACTGGATCTTAATCTGGCGCTGTTTAACAATATGGGCGTGTAGGAAACCAGCGAGAGGAGTTCAAGAGCCTCTGTGTATGTGGAGGTAAACCAGGTAAGCTCAGTTACTGAGCCTGCTTTAGCTGATGTTAGCTAACGTTAGCTTCACCAAGTTTGGTGGTTGAAGTTATGCTAAGCTAATGTAGCTGAGTTATGAAGAGTCATATGAGAGCGAGTTCCACTTTAATCATATTTACTACAATAACTGTACCTCTGTATCTGAGTGTGGCTGGTTGCTAGGCTGTTGTTATTTAGCTAGATACTGTTTACACTCAGGATAAGCTGCTGTTGTGGGTGTGGTTGGACTAAAAGTATCAGGACTAAGTGATATGGTGGTCTAAAAGTATTAGGACTAAGTGATATGGTGGTCTATTTCTACATTACAGCTATTTCAGATTCAAATTCAGAAACATCATCAGAATCTGAAGAAGCAGTTCTGGAACATTCTCAGTCCCAGTCAGTCATAGTGCTGTTGTACCGCCGCTGTTCACTGTTGTCCACCAGTGACGTCACACGGTAGCGTTCAGGAGTTTCCGAAGCGAGCTCAGGTTTTTAAATTAAAATCATCTATTTTAAAGCAAATTAAGCAGAGAATTTCATTTTAAGTCATGTTTATATATTTTCAGTATCTAAAACAATGTGAAATCACCAGGGGGGTCCAGAAGTGGTGCTTAGCCTTTAAAAGCTCTGCTCTCCCATTAACCGTGATTCTGAGGTGCTTCTGGCACAAAGTGCAGTTTGTGGCTGTCAGTACAGCCAATTGAAGACCGTGGCAACATAACCGCTTATAGAAAAAGGCAGTTGTGAGGCTGTGGTTTGAGAAACACCCCCCTGAAAAAAATCAATGTAGCCTTTCTCACACTGGCGGCGCACGTCATGCAGCACAGCAGCTGAAACGTATGCATGAAGCACCGAAATACTACATGCCTGTCGTTTGTAGGCGGAACAGTAAAGAACGTGTTTCTGTTATTGTATAATCTGGACTAATAAACTAATAAACAAATCTGCTTTCGGCTGGTAAAAATACCAGAGTAGGTTAATAAGTGTAGTATAAGTGTAGTAGATTAGTAGATAAGAGCTGAAGATCTGGAGTCACTGACAGAGAGTATTATGGTCAGCTGAAAATGTTGGTGCTTTCGTCCTGCTGCTCTCACGCGCCCACCCAGGTTTGCTGACGGTGGACCGGGGGGGCACTGCCATCTCATGGAGCTCTCATATCTTTGTTTCTTTCTGGCTCTCCCTTTTTAGCTATGCTGTAATAACCTGCCGGAGTCACTACTGCAGCTTATTAACAAACTGGTCAAAGACAGCATTTTATGTTGTTTTAAAATGTGAGTTATTTTGATTCTCTCTGGAGTTTTAATGTGTTTCTGGTCATATAATCATACAAAACAGTATTTTATTATCAACTCTGTAACGAGTCCTTCACCATTTAGCAGTTTAATACTCAACCCATTAGTGTTTATGCTAGCGGATTGTTAAGCCTCGGTCTATTGTTTTGGATAGCTGGCCAGTAGCTTAGCAACCAGCTTAACCAGGCAGTTTAAAAGCTCTGATTTTGGCTCTATTTTAAAAATGCACTCTATTAAATTGTCATTTCTACCTTTCAGTCCTAAGACACGCAACATTTGCATTTGTAACCCAGGGTCACTGTGAGCTACAGCATAGGGTGGTGAAAGCGCAATCCCTGTGGGCAATAGTTTTTTGTATATATATATATATATATATATATATATATATATATATATATATATATATATATATATATATATATATATATATACACATATCATCACTGTCCAATGAAAAAACAACAATTTTGAGTTTTCTACATCATTTGAACACGCCAGTGATTGTTTACGTTGTGTGAACATTTCATGATGAATGGACCAATAGAAGTGCTCCAAAATAGCTTTACATTGAAAGTAAAGTAGGTTTTTGGTCTCTCCTGAAAAGTTGCAATTTTAGAGATACTTGTTTTTCATTGGACAGCGACTTATATATATATATATATATATTACTGAGCTACATTTGGACTGGACTGTTTTACTACCATTCAGCTGTTAGATACCTCTTCACCTCTAGGATCAGGGACAGAGACGTTGTAGTGCAAACCTCAGGAAAGGGGTAATAGTTAAGACTTGATGATTATTAGAAATATTTGAGTTAATTTTTCTATTTGTTCATTTGCTTTTAATCCAGTATGTGAAGTCACAATTTTTAATATGCTTGTTATTTTGTTCTGAGATATTATATACACACATCAATTTATTCATAATTCATAAACCTTTGTCATTGATGGGGTGAAGGGATTTTTTATGTCAGCTAGGTTGAATAAACTCACCCAGTCTCCCTAAAGCAGCTAGACTAAAGAGAATAGCCTTTAGATTTATCCCGTACTTGTACACAATAAGAGCAGGTGGCTACACATTCATAGACATTCCAATAAAATCACAGGCATTTGTAACAACAGATGTAGTTTTTAACACCGATCTGATCCCAGTTTTTTGGACAATAGCCCTTTATTGACCGCTCATGTATTCGAATGCAATTAAAACCCAGAACGATTAGCAGGAGGCTAAGCCGAAATAATCAATTCTTTCTGTTTTGTGCAGCTAATCTTCTTTAAGAAAAAGAGATAAGTCCTGCTTTCAGCTCCTTCCTCACTGCATGAAGCAAACATACAAGAAAAATGAAGATTAACTGCTTTTATTTATCACCTCTGAACAAAGCCACTCCAATACCGAATGAAAACAGGTGTCAGTTTTATAGGGAAGATATCCACCATCTTCCACCATATCCATCCATTATCTTCCACTTTATCCCTCTAGTCGGGGTCACGGGGGTGCTGGAGCCAATCCCAGCATCATCGTGTGAAGGCAGGGGTACACCATGGACAGGTCGCCAGTCCATCGCATGACCAACGCACACTCACGCCTACGGGCAATTGACAATGAGCAACGCATGTTGGAAACCCACTCAAGCACGGAGAGACCATACACACTCCACACAGAACCACCCGGACCGGGAATCCAACCCAGATCATCTTACTGTGAGGAGACAGTGCTGACCACTACACCACCATACTGACCACTACACCACCATACTAACCACTACACCACCGTACTAACCACTACACCACCATACTAACCACTACACCACCATACTAACCACTACACCACCATACTAACCACTACACCACCATACTGACCACTACACCACCATACTAACCACTACACCACCATACTAACCACTACACCACCGTACTAACCACTACACCACCATACTAACCACTACACCACCATACTGACCACTACACCACCGTGCTAACCACTACACCACCGTACTGACCACTACACCACCGTACTGACCACTACACCACCGTACTAACCACTACACCACTGTGCTGACCACTACACCACTGTACTAACCACTACACCACTGTGCTGACCACTACACCACTGTACTAACCACTACACCACTGTGCTGACCACTACACCACTGTACTAACCACTACACCACCATACTGACCACTACACCACCATCCTACCAGTACACCACTGTGCTGACCACTACACCACTGTACTAACCACTACACCACTGTGCTGACCACTACACCACTGTACTAACCACTACACCACCATACTGACCACTACACCACCATACTAACCACTACACCACCGTACTAACCACTACACCACCGTACTAACCACTACACCACCATACTAACCACTACACCACCGTACTAACCACTACACCACCTTACTAACCACTACACCACCATACTAACCACTACACCACCATACTAACCACTACACCACTGTGCCGTCTACGTGGAAGATAATTGAGACTAAATTAAACTGCTGTAAATAAAGTGGAACTCACTTTTCGGTGATGCTGGTTCTAATTAGATCGTTTTCCTGGCCACGCAGGAGCCGCCTCACTCCTTAGGAGTGACTCAGGAGTCGCTCTGTTTGCACGTCCGTTTAATTCAGGACTTAAGGTTTCTATTTTGCGGGCAGAGCTCCTGCTAGAGTTTGGAACGTCTCTAATGAGAAGAAGAGGGAATTTTGTCAACAACAAAATAAACTTCATGGGCACCAATTAAGATGATGGATCCGCACAATGAAGCAGCGCTGAACTGTTTACAGCATAATTGGCTGGCTGGATATGAAGCTCGTGTAAAAGTGAGCGCTGGCTATTTTCAGGTTTTAAATTTATCCCAACGTCAGGACATACTGAGTCTCCAACAAAGATATATGTGATGATAACAGAACCTGACACAATACAAACCTGCTTTAATTGTACATCTCTCACACAGGAACTCTTCCGGGAACTGTTTGATGGTAATGAAGACTGAAACGCTGAGGCCACCGAATCCAAAAAATCCTCCCAGGTTTACTGCAGGTAATCCTGATACAGCCAGGTGTGGAACACGTCCTGTCCATATGGACCAAACACTGCAGGTGCGCAAAACACTCTCCTGATGAACTGCCTGCCAACAAAGCACTTTTACTTTCTCTCTTTCTGGCAGTATCTTCAAAGAATGATCTATAATGAACTCATAAAAACAAACGTTCGTTAATTTGAAAAAATCATTATTTTAACATATTATTTTGACAATATTTTAAAAAATAAGTTACTATATCAACAAAGATCATATTTTTAATTTTTTTATGTATTAATTTGACAAAAAACAGATATTTAAGAAGTCATTAATTTGATATGTTAATATTTAAAAAAAATTGAAAAAAAAGTCATGTTATGTCAACAGTCATAAATCATAGTAAGACAATGACCTTAATGTAATGTAGTTATTATTCTTATATAAGTCAGTATAACTATAACTTTTGAGAAAATAATATGTTTTAGAAAATGGGCCTTATTTCGACATAATTCAATTCTTTGAAATAATAAGTCAAAATTCTGAGAAAATATGTTATATGTAGTGTAAATAACATCAACATTTTGGGAAAAATAAGAAAGTATTCTGAAATATGCCATTTTTTTGAGAAAAATTGTAATTGTTTTGAGAAAATAACCAATTATTTTGATAAAATATCATTATTTAAAAAAAAAAAAAACATAAGCCATTTATTTCATCGTTACTCAAGAAAATAAGCAATCAATTTAACATTTTTGAACATTTTTGAAAATAATCTTTATTTTTTTGTTCTAAAACGTTTTGCTGGTGGTGTACTAAAATGTTTGACTTGTAGTGTAGGGTTTAATATGATGTCGGCCCAACCTTTGCAGATATAACAGCTTCAACTCTACTGGGAAGTCTCTCCACATGGTTTAGGAGAGTGTTTATGGGATTTTTTGACCGATAGTTTTTCCAGAAGAACATTAGTGAAGTCAGACGTTGATGTTGGACGAGAAGGTCTGGCTCGCAGTCTCTGCTCTAATTCATCTCAAAGGTGTTCTATCAGGTTGAGGTCAGGAGGCCAGTCAAGTGGGCAGTCATGTTGGAACAGAAAGGGGCGCATGAAATTGTCTAAAGTCTCTTGGTCTGCTGAAACATTGAGTTCCTTTCACTGGAACTAAGGGGCCGAGCCCACCTCCTAAAAAAACAACCCCACACTATAATCCCACCTTCACCAAACTTTACACTCAGCACAATGCAGTCAGACAAGTACTGTTCTCCTGGCAACCGCCAAACCCAAACTCGTCCATCAGATTGCCAGATGTAGAAGTGTGATTGGTCACTCCAGAGAACGCGTCTCCACTGCTCTAGAGTCCAGTGTTGGCGTGCTTTACACCACTGCATCCGACGCTCTGCATTGCGCTTGGTGATGTAAGGCTTGGATGCAGCTGCTCGGCCATGGAGACCCATTCCATGAAGCTCTCTACGCTCTGTTCTTGAGCTGATCTGAAGACCACATGAAGTTTGGAGGTCTGTAGTGATTGACTCTGTAGAAAGTTGGTGGTCTCTGTGCTCTATGCTCCTCAGCATCCGCTGACCCGCTCTGTCATTGTACGTGTTCTACCACTTGGTGTCTGAGTTGCTGTCGTTCTCAATCACTTCCACTTTGTTAGAACACCACTGACAGTCCACTGTGGAATATTTAGTAGTGAGGAAACTTCATCACTGGACTTGTTGCACAGGTGGCATCCTATCACGGTACCACGCTGGAGTTCACTGAGCTCCTGAGAGCGACCCACTCTTTCACTAATGTGTTTAATGGACATTCAGGGTTCATCTTGTGTGGGCTTTCTCCCACAGACAACCAGTCAGATGAACTGTAGACACTAAATTGCCCCCTAGCTGTGATAGTGTGTCTGTGTATAGCACCCTATGAGTCCTGGGATGACTCCATCATCTCCCCCGTGACCCACAGAGATACACACAGGGACAGTTAAGGATAGTCTGGGCCCCTAGGCAAAGAGTTGTCCAGGGATACCCCCCCCCCCCCCCCAAACGCGCCCCTCGTGATCAAGGGCCCTCTAATGGTATGCCCTGCTCTTCTCTAGGGCCCCCTGGTATGGGCTCTCATGACCAGGGCCCTCTAAAAGTATGCCCCCCCCTTTCCTAGGACCCCTAATAGCCAAAGTCAAAGTCAGAGCAGTGCCACAACGCCTCGTCCATTTTCATAAGGGGCCCAAAAGCATGGCTAGGGCCCCCAAAAGCATGGCTAAGGCCCCCAAAAGCATGGCAAGGGCCCAAAAGCATGGCTAGTGCTATTGCCTAAAAGAAAGGATAGTCTGGATAACCCTGGGCAACCCATGCCCCTCGTGATCAAGGGCCCCCTGGTAGGGGCTCTCATAACCTGGGCCCTCTAAAATGAAAAATGATGCCTCCCCTCTTTCCTAGGACCCCTAATAGCCAGAAGTCAAAGTCAGAGCAGTGCCACAACGCCTGGTCCATTTTCATAAGGGGCCCAAAAACATGGCTAGGGCCCCCAAAGCATGGCTAGGGCCCCCAAGAGGTCCTGGGGTCAAAGTCCCTAAAAGTCAGAGGATCCTTAAAATGGAGGGCCCTTGGAAATAATATATTGTATTTTAAATGTTAATAGGCATCGCAGAATGTTTTGGGCCAGGGTCCCCCCCCGGGCCCCCTAACCTTAAGGGCCCCTGGGCACTGGCCCCATTAGCGCAGTCAGTAATCCAGCCATAGATACACAGCTTGGAAAATGAGTAAGGTGAGTTTTGTACACACTCAGAATTGGAGAAGGGGAATATGCTCTACCTGGAATCTGTTGGGCTTTTTCCATAATCAAGACTCAAGAAAGTAAACGGTGCGCAGCTTCCCCTCAGACGAGCATCAGGATTACTTTTAATGAGCCGCAGTGAGGAGTGATGTAATGGTCTTGAAAATGCAGCTTTGTAGACGTTGATTTCCCCAGGCTGCGTCTGACTCTTTCAAACGGAACAAGAAGTTCATATTCTCATTACCGAAATCGGCAATCGTTCCACACTTTCACTGCGGCGGGACGCATAAATGAAAAGGGGGCATTCGAGGAAGGTTTCATTTCGCACAGATTCAGAGAAAATGATTGTCTGTCTGAGATTTACCTTGACCAGGTGCACTAATCTCTTGTCCTGCAAGATTAGAACGAAATTAAACATTTCCGCTTGTGACCTTCAGCCCGAGTTATTGCACTGAAACACCCCAGAGAAACTTCACACAGGCTGCATCTCCGCTGCTGTTGCTCCCTGCTCTGTAATAAATTGCTTATTCTGGGAATGGCAAAGGGGAATTTCACCTATTTTTCAAAAGTTCTATCTTTAAGTGCTTAAAAGTCATTCAGAGTGGTTTGCAAGAAAAATTCTTCATTCCAGAGAACGTCAGTCCTGCCAGAAAGACTTAGGAGGCAGAAGGAAGGTGATTATGATCCTGTAGATCATTAGGAATGTAAAGTATACATTGATTTGGAACGTAATGTGTCTTTACAGTCTCAGTGATGGTGAATAGAACCAAAAGCTCCCTCACAGACAATCATTACATGGTTATGAACACACTGCCTGAGAGAATGAAGGGATGAAGGAACAGTGTTGTGATGATAAAGGAATGAAGGGATGAAGGAACAGTGTTCATAATGATAAAGGATTAAACAGATGAAGGAACAGTGTTGGTGATGATGATAAAGGAATGAAGGGATGAAGGAACAGTGTTGGTGATGATGATAAAGGAATGAAGGGATGAAGGAACAGTGTTGATGATGATAAAGGAATGAAGGGATGAAGGAATAGTGTTTATGCTAATGATAAATGAATGAAGCGATGACAGAACAGTGTTGATGATGATAAAGGAATGAAGGGATGAAGGAACAGTGTTTATGCTAATGATAAATTAATGAAGTGATGAAGGAACAGTGTTGATGATGATGATAAAGGAATGAAGGGATGAAGGAACAGTGTTGATGATGATGATAAAGGAATGAAGGGATGAAGGAACAGTGTTGGTGATGATAAAGGAATGAAGGGATAAAGGAACAGTGTTGGTTATGATAAAGGAATGAAGAGATGAAGGAACAGTGTTGGTGATGATAAAGGATTAAATGGATGAAGGAACAGTGTTGGTGGTGATAAAGGAATGAAAGGATGAAGGAACAGTGTTGATGATGATAAAGGATTGAAGGGATGAAGGAACAGTGTTGATGATGATGATAAAGGAATGAAGGGATGAAGGAACAGTGTTGGTGATGATGATAAAGGAATGAAGGGATGAAGGAACAGTGTTCATAATGATAAAGGATTAAACGGATGAAGGAACAGTGTTGGTGATGATGATAAAGGAATGAAGGGATAAAGGAACAGTGTTCATAATGATAAAGGATTAAACGGATGAAGGAACAGTGTTGATGATGATGATAAAGGAATGAAGGGATGAAGGAACAGTGTTGGTGATGATGATAAAGGAATGAAGGGATGAAGGAACAGTGTTCATAATGATAAAGGATTAAACGGATGAAGGAACAGTGTTGGTGATGATGATAAAGGAATGAAAGGATGAAGGAACAGTGTTGGTTATGATAAAGGAATGAAGAGATGAAGGAACAGTGTTGGTGATGATAAAGGATTAAATGGATGAAGGAACAGTGTTGGTGGTGATAAAGGAATGAAAGGATGAAGGAACAGTGTTGATGATGATAAAGGTTTGAAGGGATGAAGGAACAGTGTTGATGATGATGATAAAGGAATGAAGGGATGAAGGAACAGTGTTGGTGATGATGATAAAGGAATGAAGGGATGAAGGAACAGTGTTGGTGATGATAAAGGAATGAAGGGATGAAGGAACAGTGTTGGTGATGATGATAAAGGAATGAAGGGATGAAGGAACAGTGTTGGTGATGATGATAAAGGAATGAAGGGATGAAGGAACAGTGTTGATGATGATGATAAAGGAATGAATGGATGAAGGAACAGTGTTGATGATGATGATAAAGGAATGAAGGGATGAAGGAACAGTGTTGATGATAAATGAATGAAGGAACAGTGTTGATGATGATGATAAAAGAATGAAGGGATGAAAGAACAGTGTTGTTGATGATGATAAAGGAATGAAGGGATGAAGGAACAGTCTTGATGATGATGATGATAAAGGAATGAAGGGATGAAGGAACAGTGTTGGTGGTGATGATAAAGGAATGAAGGGATGAAGGAACAGTGTTGGTGATGATGATAAAGGAATGAAGGAACAGTGTTGATGATGATAAAAGAATGAAGGGATGAAGGAACAGTGTTGATGATGATGATAAAGGAATGAAGGGATGAAGGAACAGTGTTGGTGATGATAAAGGAATGAAGGGATGAAGAAACAGTGTTGGTGATGATGATAAAGGAATGAAGGGATGAAGGAACAGTGTTGGTGATGATAAAGGAATGAAGGGATGAAGGAACAGTGTTGGTGATGATGATAAAGGAATGAAGGGATGAAGGAACAGTGTTGGTGATGATAAAGGAATGAAGGGATGAAGGAACAGTGTTGGTGATGATGATAAAGGAATGAAGGGATGAAGGAACAGTGTTGGTGATGATGATAAAGGAATGAAGGGATGAAGGAACAGTGTTGATGATGATGATAAAGGAATGAATGGATGAAGGAACAGTGTTGATGATGATAAAGGAATGAAGGGATGAAGGAACAGTGTTGATGATGATGATAAAGGAATGAATGGATGAAGGAACAGTGTTGATGATGATAAATGAATGAAGGGATGAAGGAACAGTGTTGATGATGATGATAAAGGAATGAAAGGATGAAGGAACAGTGTTGGTTATGATAAAGGAATGAAGGGATGAAGGAACAGTGTTGGTGATGATAAAGGATTAAACAGATGAAGGAACAGTGTTGGTGATGATAAAGGAATGAAGGGATGAAGGAACAGTGTTGATGATAAATGAATGAAGGAACAGTGTTGATGATGATGATAAAAGAATGAAGGGATGAAAGAACAGTGTTGTTGATGATGATAAAGGAATGAAGGGATGAAGGAACAGTCTTGATGATGATGATGATAAAGGAATGAAGGGATGAAGGAACAGTGTTGGTGGTGATGATAAAGGAATGAAGGGATGAAGGAACAGTGTTGGTGATGATGATAAAGGAATGAAGGAACAGTGTTGATGATGATAAAAGAATGAAGGGATGAAGGAACAGTGTTGATGATGATGATAAAGGAATGAAGGGATGAAGGAACAGTGTTGGTGATGATAAAGGAATGAAGGGATGAAGAAACAGTGTTGGTGATGATGATAAAGGAATGAAGGGATGAAGGAACAGTGTTGGTGATGATAAAGGAATGAAGGGATGAAGGAACAGTGTTGGTGATGATGATAAAGGAATGAAGGGATGAAGGAACAGTGTTGGTGATGATAAAGGAATGAAGGGATGAAGGAACAGTGTTGGTGATGATGATAAAGGAATGAAGGGATGAAGGAACAGTGTTGATGATGATGATGATCTGAAACTGGTTTGAGTGGGCGTGGCCAGAAAGACATCAGCCCTGTGATTGGCTGGATTAGGACCCAGTTTACATGGAGAGGAGTGAAAGATGTTGGTCATTTCTTGTTTATATGATTCTAATTGTTTACTGTATGTTTACTGTTTACCTGTTTTATTAGAAAGGAAACAGATTTGGGTTCACTGGGTCTTTTAGCTTGTTTCTAATTTTCTCTTTTCTTCACCTTATTTGCACAAGTCATTTATCTTTTCTTCTCCTCCGCTTCTATTTCAGCATCACGCCGCTAAACAAATACATCATTTTCCTTCACTGGACTCGTAAGGGAGGCTCGGCTGGATCCGCTACACTTATCAGCAGGCCTTTTCTGCTTATTTAAATATGTGTATTTGTTGGAGATGAATGTGTTTATTAGTTGAATGTGATCGAGGATCCAGCCTTGAGGTCCTGGTGTTTATCCGTCTTGAAGGTCACATGGCCGAGGTGGAATGTTCCGGCTTGTTTGTGCGTTGTAGGGCGTGATGAATGTGGGGTGGCTCTGAGTTCAGAGAGTCAGCTGGGGCTGAACTGCATTAAAAGTGCTGCCAAAACCAACAAAACTTTTTTTTTGAATGATATTTGGAACTTATATTGAACCGCACAAGTTGCCTCATTGAGATGCATTGCAGGTGAGTAGTAGAGCAGAAGAGAAGCTAGAAAAAGAACATGACTCAATGAGGTAAGGACCTCCTAGTGTTCTCAGACTTTTCATTAAAGAGTTCGGATTATCACGGAAACGTGATAGTAAACACTGCTAACAAAACACGTCCCTCTTTTCTGCAGTCAGGCTGTTTGAAATGTCTTTTCTCCTCCCTCGTTATCTGGCGTGCACAGAAGGAAGCCAGACAGTTAACATTTCTGCTAGAAAGCCAAATATCATGTCTGTATTCATTAGTCTATACATTAGCCCAAGAGTGATGTACTTACAGAGTGCATGCTGGGTTTTATAATGAGAGAATATTGTAATGACACCAGTGGGGCTGAGGGGTGCAACGCTACATTACACAATATTATATAACATGATAAAGCTGTTACCCTGTAAAATCTTTTATTATTATATAACCACTAGTAATGATTGCAGTATACACTAATGGAAGAACATGGTCCGTGGTTTCTTAAAGTAATATCATAATATATAGGAACATTTCTTGGTAGAATAATTGTTCATCTAGGTTTTTTTTAATCATAACTAGGGCTGGTGTCTAGACCATTGATGTCAAGGCCAAGACTAGTCTAAAGGAGGCTGTGTCCAAGTGAATGTAGGACAGAGTTCAGACAGTCATATTTAAAACTATGTGTTTATTAGCCTTTATCACCTTCTAGTACCAATTTCTTGGAAAATACAGAATGTTTTGCTTTTTACATAACAACACTGCATATATAATAATAATTCATTACAATTTAATCCATCATACTTTCTCTTTCTTCAGACCTTCTCTCTTCAATCCAAATTTGCTATGGATTGAACCACTCTCAATTATTCCAACTGAAGCTCACTCTCAATTAATACAACCAATGCCCACTCTCAATGAATCCAACCAACACCCACTCTGAATGAACCCAAGCGAAGCGTACTCTCAATGAATCCAACCAATGCCCACTCTGAATGAATCCAACCGAAGCCCACTCTCCATAAATCCAACCAATGCCCACTCTCAATTAATCCAACCAGTGCCCACTGTTAATGAATCCAACCAATGCCCACCTTCAATTGATCCAACCAACACCTACTCTCAATGAATCCTACCAATGCCCACTCTCAATTAACCCAAGCAATGACCACCCTCAGTGAATCCAAATCAGGACCACTCTCAATTAATCCAACTGAAGCCCACTCTCAATGAATCCAACCAATGCCCGCAAAAAATAAGTCCAAACAATGCCCACTCTCAATGAATCCAACCAATGCCCACTCTCAATTAATCCAGCCAGTGCCCACTCTCAGTTAATCCAACCAATGCCCACTCCCAATGAATCCAAGCAATGCCCATTCTCAATTAATCCAACCAATGCCCACTCCCAATGAATCCAACCAATGCCCACTCCCAGTGAATCCAACCAATGCCCACTCCCAATGAATCCAACCAATGCCCACTCCCAGTGAATCCAACCAATGCCCATTCTGAAATCTCTGAATTAATTAAAGTAATCCTGGCTCTCAATTAATTTAACCAATTCCTATATTACAAAATATTACACAATAGTGATTAAAACTGTAGTCTATCTGTTTTTGTCTTTATGGCTTAATTCTATAAATGAATTAGCTGTTTTAAGTAAATCTGTTATGGAATCAAAATCATATCAAAACAACTTTTTTTCCTCTGGTATCCAATCCAGAGATAGAGAATGTATCATTATCCTGTTTGTCAAAGTGATTTATGACCCTCTGTGACGGGTCAGTTTAATTGACAGGATGTCAATATACCAAACCCCAAAGATTTATGACTGGTGTTGGTTGAGTGTGACTCTAGTTCACGGTATGTGTGAAATGGGACATGTTCGTCAAGGGGCACCTGATATTCTTCAATGGCCCCCGAAAAGATTGGCCACAGAACCACAAGAGCTAAGGTGTGGTGTTGCTGTAGAAGCTCTACCCGTGTTAGTCATGCAGACCACCAGTAAAAAGAACGCTCATATACTATAAATGCAGGAAAGCTCACGGCCACTACAACCAAGGTCACTCTCTGACACCTCAAGAACCCAGTCATTCATTATTTGGAGGGAGTTATATAGACATCCTGTAAAATCAAACTGACCTGTCTGAGAGTCATAAATCAGGGGTCATCAATCACTTTGGCAAACAGTGTGATATATACTAGTCCAAATATTTTGGTCAGTATTAGGCTAATACCAACACTATCAGCACACCCCTAGTCAACACATCACGAACTAGCCAAAATGATCCAATCAACACTTACCAGGTGGTAGAACAGTATGATGATGATTATTACTAATGTTAATTTATTGGAAATTGTGTTATGAATCTTATTTTATGGTCATCACTATTTTATAAAAGCAATAAACTACTTGTAATGAAAGCTTTAATGTGAGTTCTACCGGGAAGACTTGCTACGTTATTCATTCGTTCATTACTCTGGCCAAATGCAGTCCTGTTGCCCAGGATCCAGGTCTTCTCTGGCCAATTGCAGTCCTAGACCCAGGTTTTCAAGCATTCAGACCCTCGCCCCTGCTGAAGACCTGGGTCAGGGACTGGACCTACACTAAAAAATCTTTGTTTCTTATGAATTACTTTCCTTTAAACTGTATAGCTTATTAAAGATCAAATCTTGTTATTCTATGCCTTTGAAGTCTTTCTAGCAGAACTTGCATTACAAGGATTCTATTTCATGTTGGGAGGGTTTACTCCAAGCCTAACATTCTCACTAATGATCAAATTAAGTGCCAGGATGGTTGTGCAGCATGAACAGTGCGAGGAGCGAGGGATGAAAAAAATGACAAACAGACGAGTGTGGGTTAAACCAACCTTGCAGTCGTGGTCGGGGGTCTGCCCTGGGTCAGAGTATGCAAAATGGTGTGTATCGCTTGAGCAGAAGTTCCTTAAATCGGTGTGTAAATTTGCATCCCATTCATTCTCTATGAGAAAAAGTAAAAGAATAATGCACAACCATAATTATATAACATCATTAGTGTCATAAGTGCAAAAAAAAAAAAACAAGAATATTGTAAAATATTATAAAATATTATAGGATATTATAGGATTATAGACCTTTCCATCAGTGCCAACCCCTTTTTAATTTTTGAATTATTATTTTATTATTTATTATTGTGGAAATAGCTTATTTAATTATGGTACTAGGGTTCTGTGGGTTTAGTACTGGACATCCTCACAGCTGATAAGGAACTGCTGCTTTCTTAGCATCATTAAAGCTGCACTGTGTTGTGCAGGGTCTTAATTACTGTCGGTACGGCTTTATTAGACTTGACGTTCTTTCATCTTTGCTGGGATCGTGAGATGCTGCGAGTGACACGGATAATTTAATAACAGAGACACATCTTTTTGTTACACGTCAATCCAAAAGACAACTGAAGTGTCTCTCTCGTTGTCCTCACTTCTGGAACAATGAAGAACTTCTTGTAATCTCCGCTCGGATCTCTCTTTGACGTTACATCCAAAAGCAATGACTTAATTACTTAATAGAGATCCGAACTGCTCTGTCTGTCCGCTGTGATACGGCGTGCGTCCTTGAGGATCCTTTATAAAGAAGAAATAATTAAACAGTCAGTGGGATACATCATCCTGTCCCGGGATAGCACTTCCCTACAGGTTCAGTCTAGGGAACACCAGAACCATTCCAGAGCGGTGATGTTTCATATCCATTGTTCAGTTATGTCCATTTAACATAACTGGACAATGCTCAATTCAATTCAATTCAACTTTACGGTCATTATACATGTACAGGGGGTACACAGTATACAGGGGCTACATCACAGTGTACAGGGGCTAAATCTCCAGTGTGTAAACATTAGACACAGGGCAATAGGTGCAAATTAAAGTGCAAAGACAATAACAATAAATAGACAATACAATACAAATATGTAGACCTGAAGTTGCAGAGGAGTCGATGTGGCAGGTTGGCTCTCCTCAGCCTCCTGAGAAAATGGATGCGTTGTTGGGCCTTTTTGACGAGGTGTGATGTGTCCAGGTGAGATTCTCCGCAGACTCTGAAGCTGTTCACTCTTTGCACTATGGTCCCTTCGATGCTCAGAGTCGTGTGCACTCTGCCCGCTTTTCCGAATTCGAGGACATTCTCTTTGGTTTTGTCCACGTTGAGGGCGAGATTATTGTCCAATATCTGAATTACTTCGCATCATTTAAGGCACCGCCGGTTCTTTCCAGGGTCAATTAGTCGAGGTCGTCTAATCTCTTTTTAACTACAAGACCAAAGAATAAGTCTATAAAGCAGCCTGCTTCCAGTTTCCTCTGACTTATTTTACAGCACCAAGCCTCTGCCAAGCCATTACAGCTGTCGAGTACTCCATTATCCTCAGAGTAGGGGCATAGCTCTGCCTGATTGGGGTGTTCCGCTCATGTAAAAGATGGACGGTGTTGGTGCTGACAGTGGGTGGGTAGAGGACAAATCAGAAGATATATACAGTAAGATTGCTTCCATAAAGGGGAATTCCATTGAATTCCACATTTCTGCATCGATATATATATAAGCAAAGCCATTCAGTGCATTTTACAACCAAAGGGAACCCTACCAACTTGAACTGATACAGAACAACTGCCCATCCTGTGGGCAGTTATCGGACTGTACACTAATGTGCAGTGTTGGGACAGAGGCCAGCCAACAGAACCAGATTGAAACCAACAGCAGAAAGAATGTACTTTATTTTATTTTATACAGTCTTGAAATTGGTTTTTCTAGGGTTCTTTACTTAAAAACTCCAGCTGTACATAGAACCATTTAGTTACATGGTTTCTTTCAACAATGGAACCTACATCTGGTTGTATATTGCGCTAGAAAGGGTCCCACATTTGCATCTTTAACCTTGTTTTGGTGGCACACTCTTGAAGATAAAGGTTTCTCAATAGTTCTTGGCTTTTGCAGGGTTCCATATTTGTTACAAGCAATAGAACCTTGTTTTGGTAGCCTGTTACTAAAAGAAAAGGTTCTTCAGTGGTTCTTGGCTTGGATGGAAGAACCTTTCTAGGAAAAACCTCACAGAACCATGACAACTCAAAGAACTTTTTGAATTCCTGTTTCTTTGGTTCTTTTCCTTGATGGAACCCGTATCTGGTTTTATATTTGACAAAGTTTCGATAATTGCAACCTTGTTTTGGTTGCACACTCTTGAAAGTAAAGTTTCTTCATTGGTTCTTGACCTGAACCTTGTGAATGCTTACATGGTTCTGCATCATGATGAAAGCTAGATATGGTTCTACAGGATTCCAAAGTTGTGGCAAACCATAAAACCTAGTTGTGGTAGCACACTTTAAATATGAAAGGTCCTTCATGGTTCTTGGCCCCGATGAAAGATTATAGGACAAACATAGACAGAACCATGATAAGTCGATGCACACATGGTCCTGCTTCATGATGGTACCTAGGTATGGTTCTACAGGGTTCCACAGTTGTTACAAGTCATAGAACCGTGTTTTTGTACAATATCCTTAAAAAATAGCTTGGATGGACAATGGACAATAGGACAAATGGACAAAAATTTACAAAGGACCATGACATCTCAAGAAACCATTTGAATTCCTGGTTCTTCGGTTCTTTTTAACCTTGTTTTCGTAGCACACTCTTAAAAGTAAGGTTTCTTGGTTCTTGATCTGAGCCATGTGAATGGTCCTGCATCATGATGAAAGCTAGATATGGTTCTACAGGATTCCAAAGTTGTGGCAAACCATAAAACGTTGTTGTGGTAGCTCACTTTAAATATGAAGGGTCCTTCATGGTTCTTGGCCTGGATGAAAGATTCTAGGAAAA
Organism: Megaleporinus macrocephalus; assembly: GCA_021613375.1. NCBI lineage: Eukaryota > Metazoa > Chordata > Actinopteri > Characiformes > Anostomidae > Megaleporinus > Megaleporinus macrocephalus. The sequence continues at coordinate 34,586,592 of CM038723.1, forward strand.
ACATAGACAGAACCATGATAGGTCAATGCATTCATGGTCCTGCTTCATGATGGAACCTAGGTATGGTTCTACAGGGTTCCACAGTTGTTACAAGTCATAGATCTGTGTTCCTCGATGGTTCTTAGCTTGAATAGACGATTCTAGGAAATTAAGAAACCATTTGGATTACTGGTTCTTTGATTCTTTTCAATGCTAGAACATGCATCTGATTTTATATTGCACTAAAGAGGCTTTCACGATTGCAAGAAGTCATAGAACCTTGTTTTGGTAGCACACTCTTAAAAGTAAAGGTTCCTCAATGGTTCTTGGATTGTACAAACACTTCAAGGATAAATATACACAGAACAATGACATATCTAGGAACCATTTGGATTCCTGGTTCTTTGGATCTTTTTAATGATATATACACAAAAAAGGTTTTCGAAACATGTATGTCCATTTTGGTCCATTTATATATTTGATAATAAGAGCCGCTGTTTACATTGTATGAAAATTTTATGGCAAATGAAAATGCTCTGATATAGCTTGGAAATAATTCTGGTTCCATTGACTTGCATTAAAAGTAACATAGGTTTATTAGCCTGACCTGTAAAATTGGCGATACTTCTTAGGACAGCAATAATAACATACATAACATAACATAACATACAATAACATAATAACATGGCAACTTTACAGGAGAAGACAAAAACTGTCTATACTTTGAATGTAAGTCAATGGAACCAGACTTTTTTCCAAGCTATTTTGAAGCATTTCTATTGGTCCATTCATCATAAAACGTCCCCACAATGTAAACAGTAAACGCAATGTAAACTGCTGCATTTAGATGATGTAGAAAAATAGAAATTAACTTAAAAATAAAACAAACAAACACCTCATTTACAAGCGTGGTCTACAAGCAAGCACTGTCTGTTGACCTGCTTTATTGAAGAAGGCACTTCTTGATGTCAGTTCCCCCGAGAACCCTTTTTAAGGATGTGTTTTGCTAACACTGTAGATTTATTTATTTATTTTTTTTTTTTGGGTGGTCTAATTATACACGGCAGACCTGAATCACAGTTTATGTTGGCAGTAACGAGCACATTTATGTCTCCAGCCATCTGAGGGGCTTTTATTTACTGGATGTCAGTTAATAGCATTCCAGCCATAACAACAGGCCGTAATATCATGGCATTTTCACTTTCATTAACACACCTCGGATAAATTCTGTCAGAGCGAGAGGGATCCGTAAACTCAAAACGATGTTCCTACATGCTCTCGCCTTAGGCATGTGGTTTAATTCAGGAGATACTGTTTATCACAGAAAGTTTTTACTCCACTGCCAAACTGTCTGTCACTCAGTGCTTTAAAGATGGTGGTAACTACTCCTTATATCCAGAGGTGTCAAGTAACGAGATACAAATACTTAGTTACCTTACTTAAGTAGAGATTTTGGTTATTTATACTTTACTGGAGAAATTATTTTTCACTTTCTACTCCTTACATTTTAAACATAGTCTCGTTATTCCTATTTCATTACAGCTTGTTTTCATTCATGTACATTAACATTCCAGTAAAGATTATTGATAACATGTCTTTGAAGTTTGACTTCATTACAATACTTATAAACAACTAGTCATCATATCTTCTGCTCCATGAAACACATGTTAATGTTCAGTAGTAACAGATATGCTTCTTTAATATATTTACATTGTACTAAACTACATTCATGTTCAATGGGCGTATATGCGGCTGAAACAGGAAGCCTAGCGCATCCCAAATTTATCAACATTAACATTTTAATATAACATTATAGTCATTATAGCTTTTAGAAGAATGGGTGTTTTGGGGAGGTGGGCTAGTGCACTATAGACCCCTGTGGTGTGGCCTAAGCTTTTGTCCTTAATGCCATTTTTTTTCTCCTACATTACTTTTACTGTTATTCTTTAAGTAGTTTTGAAAGCAGTACTTTTACACTTTTACTGGAGTAAAACGCTTGAATTTATACATAAAACATAGACAGAACCATGATAAGTCAATGCATACATGGTCCTGCTTCATGATGGAACCTGGGCATGGTTCTACAGGGTTCCACAGTTGTTACAAGTCACCTTGTTTTTGTACAACATCCTTAAAAATAAAGGTTCCTCGATGGAGTCTAGCTTGGATGGACAATTCTAGGAAAAATTTCATCCTAAGGAACCATTTGGTTTCCTGTTTCTTTGGTTCTTTTCAATGCTAGAACCCGCATCTGATTTTATATTGCAAAAAAAAGAGGCTTCCACAGTTGCAAGAGGTCATGGAACCTCGTTTTGGTAGCACAATCTTAAAAGTAAAGTTTCTTCATTGCTTCTTGACCTGAGCATTATCAGCAATAGAGATACATGTTTTTGTTTGGATATGGACGATAAGTAATGTTAATGGTGGGAAAGTAGTGAAATTGTCTTTGGGGACTATGTTGCCTCACATAGACCCCTCAGAGACCTCTCCACCATGAACAGACTAGCCATTCATCCAGGATAAATCTTCTGTTTTATCCTGCTAGTCACAGGGGGGTCCCTGGAAGGGGCTGGAGCCAAGCGCCATCAGGCGTTCTGTGTTTGAGTGGGTTTCCTCCGGGTACTCCGGTTCCCTCCCACAGTCCAAACACATGCATGTTAGGTTGGCTGTATGTGTGAGTGTGCTTGAGTGTGTGTTGGCCATGCGATGGACTGTCCATGGTGTACCCCGCCTTCGCCTGATGACTCTTGGCTCCAGCCCCCGCCGACTAGCTGGATAATGTCTAGTTCACACTACACGATTTAAGCATGGCTTTTCAGCTCGGAGGCAAATCGGCAACCACTCTGCGTTCGCTCAGTCGTGTATTGCGAACTGCTAAAAGATGCTTGCCAACTAATCTCAGAGGCCGGGTGAACGTCTAGCATGTTTAATATCTAGGCCAGTCGGCGACTGTGAGTCAACAGCAGCATCTAGCTACAGCCAATGGGATCACCGGTCACGCAATCTCTCTGTGGCTGTGGGCGACTTACGTTTTCGTTGATAAAATATTTACCTCCAGCTCTCTCTGCAGAACAGAAAGTCCCTGCTGGCCCCGTGTCTTTATCCATCTTTGTACCTCTTAGTAGTGTATGTTCTACGTGGTATCGCTAGCTCTCACATACGTTTAGTTTTCGTGTGTACTCGAAAGTGTTTTTGGACCGAAGCCAGATTTTCCAGAGTGAAAGTCGTGTATATGGATCAGCCATAACATTAAAACCATCTCCTACACACATGCTTTGAAAATATTTGGAAATTTATGAAATTTGAAATGTAATAACAATGAAACAAAACAAACAAAACATGATTGTCATGTTCTAACCATGTAGGTAGTTTATCTAAGGGAGTTTTCACACTTGTAGTTGGTTTCACTGGTCCGGATCAGTTAGTAAGTTGGTTTACTTGGAGCGTTTCCTCCTCGGTTAAGTTTGTTTTCAAAAACCAAAACGCACCAAAAAACGCACCCCAACAAACCACGTGAGCACGTCATCTCCTCTGATTGGTCAGAGCTGTCTGGCGTGCGAGCAAGACAGTAAACACAGGGAGAAGATCCGGTTTTCCAAACTACTGTACATTTCTTGTAGAGCGTATCACGGAGCAGCGGCAGAGACAGCATCTGTTCATAGCTATAATAATAATCTGATAATATACCAAACTACAGTCCACCTGCAGACCACCCAGCTCACTCCAAACATCAAGTAGACAATGTCCCTCACTGCTAGTCCAAGAGAGACCTCGCTTCATTGTCCTCGCCCTGTTAGCTGCTACAGTTCTCCAGTTCTCTGTTTACGCCGTCTGCCGTATCCCATAAAGCAAAGCACACCTGGCTGCAGGAGATGTTTAGATCAAACTTGTGGAGTATACTTGGGTTGGATCGAGGTCGGATCACGTTCTCACCACAAACGAACCGTTTCGGAGTTCGTTTGGAACCGGACCGAGACCACCTCCTCTCGAGGGTCTCGGTGCGGTGTATCTACCTCCATTTTTCATTTTCAGTTTTCATTTGCATATTTTAAGGCATTAACCCCTTTATTTCCCACCAAAACTTAACAATGGATTAAGAGCTTGGCAGTATTGGCAGAGACTGCTGCTACAATATGAAAGATTTGGGGATTTGGAGACCTCTCTGGTGAACATGTGTAATTGCAGTGCGAACATGTGTAAATAATAATAAATAATAATAAACTAGACGTGTTCTTTAGTTCCCAGAAATCATTCTATTAAGGTCTAGGATGTGCTGAAGGTTCCACATGGCCAATAAGTAACAATACGCCTGCTGTTTAATTTTGGGGGTGTGGTGGGTCGTGCTGTTGCCTCACAGCAGGAAGCGCCTGGGTGGAGTCTGCCCCCCAACCCCCCCATGTCTTTTTGGCTTTTCTCCAGGTGATTTAGCTGCCCCTATAAGTAAGTGTGTAAATGTGTCTGTCCTGTGATGGACTGGCAGCCTATCCAGGTTGTTTCCCGCCGTCTGCCTAATGAGTCCTGGGATAGGCTCCTGGGATTCACCCCCTGCGAAACTCAGAGTACAGTTTCAGGAGCCTCCACATAGCAACTGAAGGGTTTGTTTTCTAGAACCTTACATTGAAGAACCAGTCGGGAATATTAAACATAGTATAAACAGACTTGTCCGTTACTTCCACTCAGACAATGAGGGATCATTAGTAATTTAAGCAAAGTTCTTTACCTAAGCTTGATGAACACTACCTAAGATATGATGTTTACAGCTTTTGACCAGAGGAGGAGGAGGAGGAGGATCTGCTTGGAGCAACATTTGAGGAAAGACTGCCCCCTTCTGGTAAACCTCAGCCACAAATCTAACACAGCAACCATTTAGTTTAGAGAAGAAAGCATAGAATGAACAGCTAGACACTGATAACATTGTTAGAGTTTCAAAACAAGCTGTTCACTCTCTAGTCTATGTACACTCACTGGCCACTTTACTAGGACCACCTGCTTGTATTTACACTCACTGTCCACTATCAGCTCCACTGACCATATAGGACCATCTAGTAGTTCTACACTTACAGACTGTAGTCCTTCTGATTCTCTGTATACTTTGTTACCCTGTTCTTCAATGTGAGAACCGTCCACTAACCAAAACTATCCAGACAGCAGTGTCCTGTGGGCGGCGTCCTGTGTCCACTGATGAAGAACTAGAGGAACACAAACTGTGCAGCAGCAGATGAGCTACTGT
>CM038723.1:34596800-34724300 GCA_021613375.1 Megaleporinus macrocephalus
TTCTATAAAAAACCCAGTATTATTTACAGTTCTCATTTAATACCTGCTTTGACTGCTCAGTACTTCATTAAGCTAAATCAAGATTGCTGCTGAAGGAACTGAACACATTCATACAATGTCTGGGGCGTCCAGGAGAAATCTGGAACCTAACTTTGTTCTTCAAACTGGAGCTCAAGATCTGATCTACTTCTCTCACAATAACATATTCATGTTACTCTGTATTGTACGTATAACTATTTACATGGTGAAAATACACTTATTGTAAATATGTTTAGCATTTATTTCTATTGAAATACAATGTTTTCTCAAACCAACATACACCAAAATGACCACCAAGCACATTAAAAATCTGGATTTTTTTTTTTTCATCAAATATTTAAAATATTTTCAAATACTTTATAATACATAAAGTCAGTTTAGTTCTTGACGTATCATGTCTATGGGGTAAATAGAAACTAATGATATTCTAAAATCCTTTAAGCGCCGCAGCTGTCTGAACGCCTGTGGGGGACTGAGCCAGCCTCGCCGCAGTGCTGGTCTAATGAGAGCGGGGCCGCTTTGAGTGGCAGCAGGACATGGAATCGGACGGCGCTGCCATGAGACCCCTGTTGTTTTAGATTAATGAGCCATAAATAGCACTAGACAAGGATAAATATAGTTTGAAGAGTTATTGGTGATTGAAGTTACACTTGTCCCGCAAGGACGATCGCACAGTGAGCACAGTGTTCAATGCTGTGCTCGTATCAGAAGACATACAAGCAGGTAAGAGACATTCAGACCAACAGAAGTCTGTCTTGTGATGATTTAAGGTGGAAAGTGTTATGCAGAAAAGAATGTTTGAGTTAATAACTATTGAGAAAATGCTTTATATTTCAAGGCTGCTAAATCCTATATATGTAAAGACTTTAAAAATAGGTGTAACGGTATTTCCTAGAACTGTTTCAACATTAAATGTAAAGATGAACATCATGTGAAATGTTTAAACAATTATTTAAGTCATTCCTCTGTGTTCCTGAAATCCACATTCACATAGAATTTCCTCAGAATTAAAAATTTTAATTTTGATATTCTTTATTTGCATGTCATTTTTTGAGAATTACTCAAATGGTCATAATTTTGATCATGAAATTCTATATTTGAATGTGATTTTTGGAGAATTGCTCAAATGGTTAAATGTTTTTATTTTGAAATTCTAGATTTGCATGTGCTTTTTTGAGAATTCTTCAAATGGTTAAAATTTTGATTATACAATTCTATATTTGCATGTGATTTTTGGAGAATTCCTCAAATGGTCAAAATTTTGATTTGGAAATTGTATATTTGCATGTCACTTTTTTGAGAATTGCTTAAATGGTCAACATTTTGACATAAAAACCCAGCAACCACATATAATTAGGTCTTTAAGAATTCTTCAAATTGTCAAACATTTGATACTAAAATTCTGTGATTACTTGTTTCAGATTCTTAAAACTTTACCAAATTCATGCAAATATATGAAGTTATAATAGATTATAATTATGAATATATATTACATTTATATATTCATATATTAAGAGTCAAAGTGTCATCAGGTATACCTTTGGAAAAATACTTAAAACTGTCAACATTTTATTTACTGCATTTACTGAAAATACTGTAATCACTTTAGGTTTTATGTTTTACAAATTCCTCAAATAAGCAGAGTTTTAATGTTTTGATGATCATTTTCAGAATTATTTGAAATATTTGATACTGAAATCCTGCAATTACATAAAATGTACTTTAAAAAGTCCATATTTTATACCAATATCATGTAAATACACGTACATACATTTTATTCAGAGTCAGAATTTCATTATTAAAATCCTGCATAGAAGTTTTTGAACATTCTTTAAATGGTCAAAATTATGTTTCCTTTTCAGGACCACCATCATGAAGTTTGTATGGGGGTCTTTACTGGCTTTACTGCTCATTGAACAACTGAGTTTGGGTCAAGAACAGGGAGAACCAAGAGCCGAAGATGGAGGGACCAGACTAAATGAAGGAGCAGAAGATGGAGAGGAAATAACTAAACCAGATGAAAGGCATCCATGTGCCTTCTGGATGGGAGGTGTTCCTGGCACACCTGGACACAGTGGACATCCTGGTAGGGATGGGCGAGATGGACGCGATGGACCCAAGGGAGAGAAAGGAGATAACGGTAGGATGAAACGTTCTACTTTCTAGCTTATCAGTGGCTGCTTTCTGAGCACCAGGCCACTTTTCTCAAAACACCTGTATAGTGGACCTATGAGTTAATGGACGTTTCTAATCAAGTAGATGGGAAAATTGTTTTAAAAGTAGGTATAACAGTATATTTCCTAGAACTTTTTCAACATTAAAATGGACATGATGATGATGTAAATTATATCTGGTCTTGTTCATTTCATCAGTCTGTTAAACTTCCATGATTTTGTATTTTTTTTTAATTCTTTAAATCATCGAAATTTGCATACTAAAAATGCTGTTATCACTTTAAATGTTTTAACAACTCTTTAAATAAGTCAGTGTTGCTGATATACTGCAATTCTACACGCATACAAAAACACTGCATTAACATAGACTTTCCTGAGAATAAATTTTTTTTATTTTGAAATCCTATATTTGCATGTAATTTTTAAAGAATTGTTCAAATGGTCAAAATTTTGATTTTGAAACTATATTTTTATGTAAAGTTTGGCGAAAAATGGTTTTAAAATTCTTTATTTGAATGTTATTTTTTGAGATTTGCTTAAATTGTCAAAATTTTGATTTTTAAATTCCATATTTGCATGTAATTTTTTGAGAATGGGTCAAATGGTCAACATTTTAGTTTTGAAATTCTATATTTGCATGTAGTTTTTTAAGAATTGGTCAAATGGTCAACATTTTAGTTTTGAAAATCTATATTTGCATGTAGTTTTTTAAAAATTTGTCTAATTGTCAACGTTTTGGTTCTGAAATTCTATATTTGCATGTAATTTTTTAAAGAATTCCTCAAATGGTCAACATTTTGACCTTAAATTCCAGCAACCACATATAAATGTGAGATGTTTTCAAACATTTGAAGCTAAAAACCTGTAATTACTTGTTTTGAATTCTTCAAATAGTCCAATTGCTTTAATTCCATACCACTTGCGTTTAGGAGATTGATTCTTAGAAATATAAGAACTCCAAAGCTAAACCCGCTAACCCTTTGTAGGTGACCCAGGAGATAGAGGAGAACCTGGTGAGAAGGGGCATGCTGGTGCATCTGGTCCCAGAGGATTCCCGGGTACCCCAGGACTGAAGGGCGCACATGGAGAAAATGCTCTTTCCTATCACTCAGCCTTCAGCGTAGGCCTTACCAGCATGGTCCCGTCCACTAACGTGCCCATCCGCTTCAACAAGTTCTTCTACAATGACCAGCACCACTACGACGACATTTCCGGCAAGTTCCGCTGCATCCTTCCCGGAGTCTACTTCTTCACCTACCACCTCACGGTCTACACCAAAGACGTGAAGGTCAGCCTGTACAAGAACGATAAGACCATCATGTTCACCTACGACCAGTATCTGGACAGAAATGTGGACCAGGCGTCCGGCTCTGTGGTCCTGAGGCTGGAGGCGGGGGATGAGGTGTGGCTGCAGGTGTATGGGGAGGAGAACGTTGGTGGGGTATATGCAGACAACAACAATGACTCCACTTTCTCTGGGTTCCTCCTGTATCCTGACATCCCACAAAGCGACCGCAGGCGTTGAGCACAGGCCAAAGCAAGTTTACACAAATACATGTACACAGTAGGGATGTAATGATTACATTCTACTCACGATGCAGTGTGATTCACGATCCAGGCCTCACGATACGATCAAACTGAACACAAATTATGACTGACTAAGTTTCCTTTTATTATTTATCTACAACAAAACTACAAAACGCTGCATTTTGCTTAATCTTTTCTTCATCAAAGTAAACTGGAGTGAATTCGGGCTCTTAAAAAATGGTACAACTATTAAATCACTATTATTAGTGAAATAAACCAAACTTTTAATCTATCTCTCCTGTCGGCTCCTCTTCGTCCACCATGTTTGTTCCCTATTGTACACACTAGAAGGGCGGCACAGTGATATAGTGGTTAGTACGGTGGTGTAGTTGTTAGTACGGTGGTGTAGTGTTAGTATGGTGGTGTAGTGTTAGTATGGTGGTGTAGTGGTTAGTACGGTGGTATAGTGTTAGTACGGTGGTGTAGTGTTAGTATGGTGGTGTAGTGGTTAGTATGGTGGTGTAGTGGTTAGTATGGTGGTGTAGTGGTTAGTACAGTGGTGTAGTGTTAGTATGGTGGTGTAGTGGTTAGTACGGTGGTGTAGTGGTTAGTATGGTGGTGTAGTGGTTAGTACGGTGGTGTAGTGGTTAGTACGGTGGTGTAGTGGTTAGTACGGTGGTGTAGTGGTCAGTATGGTGGTGTAGTGGTTAGTATTGTGGTGTAGTGGTTAGTAAGGTGGTGTAGTGGTCAGTACGGTGGTGTAGTGTTAGTACGGCGGTGTAGTGGTTAGTACGGTGGTGTAGTGGTTAGTATGGTGGTGTAGTGGTCAGTATGGTGGTGTAGTGGTTAGTATGGTGGTGTAGTGTTTAGTATGGTGGTGTAGTGGTTAGTACGGTGGTGTAGTGGTTAGTATGGTGGTGTAGTGGTCAGTATAGTGGTGTAGTGGTTAGTATGGTGGTGTAGTGGTCAGTACGGTGGTGTAGTGGTCAGCACTGTCTCCTCACAGTAAGATGATCTGGGTTGGATTCCCGGTCCGGGTGGTTCTGTGTGGAGGGTGTATGGTCTCTCCGTACTTGAGTGGGTTCCTCCGGGTTCTCCAGTTTCCTCCCACAGTCCGAACACATGCATGTTAGGATCCTCACTCTAAACTGGCCGTAGGTGAGAGTGTGTGTTGGCCATGTGAAAGACTGGCGACCTATCCATTGTGTACCCGGCCTTCGCCCGATGGTGATGGGATTGGCTTCAGCCCCCCGCTGTGACCCCGACTAGTGGGATAAAGTGGAAGATAATGGGTGGATGGATGTACACACTAGAAGTTAACCTAAATTTACATGACTGTGGTTGCACATATAAATATATGCTGCTTTCAGAAGAAGTGTTCTCTTCTAAGGACATCCTGCATGTTTTCATTGCAAAACTACATGCTGCCCGCATTACAAAGACATGGCTGCAGGAGAAGGGTACGGATACTGGACCTGTCCCCAGTAGATAATGTGTGAAGAATATGTGAAAGGGAGGACCACATACAGCTGTAGACCTTAAGACGTGCTTGCAGGAATAATGGGATAACATAAAGCCTGAAACATTTCTTCACTTAGGATCTTCGGTGCCAAAACAGCTTTTAAGTGAAGGAACTGCAACTAAATGCTTATATATATATATATATATATATATATATATATATATATATATATATATATATATATATATATATATATATAAATTGCTCTGAAAGATTTCTGGTTCCATTGACTTCCATTGAAAGTAAAGTAAGTTTTTGGTATCTCGTGTAAAGTTGCAATTTTAGAGGTACTTGTTTTTCATTGGACAGCGACGATATACAGGGGTTGGACAATTACACTGAAACACCTGGTTTTAGACCACAATAATTTATTAGTATGGTGTAGGGCCTCCTTTTGCGGTCAATAGAGCGTCAGTTGGTCTTGGGAATGACATATACAAGTCCTGCACAGTGGTCAGAGGGATTTTAAGCCATTCTTCTTGCAGGACAGTGTCCAGGTCACTACGTGATGCTGGTGGAGGAAAACGTTTCCTGACTTGCTCCTCCAAAACACCCCAAAGTGGCTCAATAATATTTAGATCTGGTGACTGTGCAGGCCATGGGAGATGTTCAACTTCACTTTCATGTTCATCAAACTAATCTTTCTCCAGTCTTGCTGTGAGTGTTGGTGTATTGTCATCCTGATACATGGCACCGCCTTCAGGATACAATGTTTGAACCATTAGATGCACATGGTCCTCCAGAATGGTACAAGTATTGGGCCAAGGGAATGGCATGATATGGCAACCCAAACCAACACTGATCCACCCCCATGCTTCACTCTGGGCATGCAACAGTCTGGGTGGTACGCTTCTTTGGGGCTTCTCCACACCGTAACTCTCCCGGATGTGGGGAAAACAGTAAAGGTGGATCATCAGAGAACAATACATGTTTCACATCATCCACAACCCAAGATTTGCGCTCCTTGCACCATTGAAACCGACGTTTGGCACGAGTGACCAAAGGTTTGGCTATAGCAGCCCGGCCGTGTATATTGACCCTGTGGAGATCCTGACGGACAGTTCTGGTGGAAACAGGAGAAGCTGAGCTGCACATTTAATTCTGCCGTGATTTGATCAGCCGTGGTTTTATGTTTTTTGGATACAATCCGGGTTAGAACCCAACATCCCTTTCAGACAGCTTCCTCTTGCGTCCACAGTTAATCCTGTTGGATGTGGTTGGTCCTTCTTGGTGGTATGCTGACATTACCCTGGATACCGTGGCTCTTGATACATCACAAAGACTTGCTGTCTTGGTCACAGATGCGCCAGCATATGTTAACATATAAAATAAAGTTGACCAAACAAAACATCTTGGGTTCATACTGTCTGGAATGGAACAAAAGTGAAATCAAATATATCTTTATGTAATAGTTACAGAAGATGCAACTGAACTTACTGGGAGCGCTCTGGCAGCCGCTCGTCATCTCAGGCCTCTGTGCTGCTGGCTGCAGTCCAGGCCTACCAGTTGCTGTGTCCATTTTTACAATGTATTTATGGGTTGATAACCAAGGTCACTCCCTAGGGTAAAGGTTTTTAAATAGACAAATGATGTGCAATACATGTCTATTATTGCCACGACTTCGGTTTGGGCCATAAATGTCCAAAGGAGAAAAAAGAGAAGGAACACCTCATATTAATTTATGCTGGCAACCCCATGGGACTTCTAATACCTGAGCAAACGTTATCTGTAACACACCAAAGCTAATAACACACAACCTGTTATATCTTCCATGTTTTTATAGCGTCCACCAGTGAAACAAGTTAGTGAACCGTCAGACTTAATAACTGGACAGACCTGCTTTGGCAGTTACAACCTTAAACAAGTTCATCCAGAAGACCATTCAAGAAGATATCAATCCTTTAAGATCTAAAATGCTGCATAAGATGAAAGTCTTACTCTTTTTAATTGTCACAGCTACAAAAGTGAAGTCCACCATGTCTCAGATCCCACCATGTTCTGAATCTACAGTCCCCTCCAGTGTCAGAACCTCGCTGTACCAGGAGATGGCAGCAGAGCACTGTTTGTGCAGATGTGTCAGATACTTCATGGTAGCCCTCCAAAACTTGATGATGATGTGATGGTGATAGGATATATAAAGCTATTTTATTTACTAAAACATCAGAAAACCTACAAGCACCCTTTATTATATACAGTCCAAAGAAAAACATGTACTTCCTGTTTTGCAGTTTGTTTGTTTTTCTACATCGTTGAACACATGGCCTGCCAATTACATTGAGTGAAACTTTCATGATGAATGGACCAACAGAAATGCTCTAAAATAGCTTGGAAATAAAATCTGGTTCCATTGACTTACATTGAACGTAAAGACAGTTTTTGCTCTCTCCTGTAAAGTTGCTATTTTGGAGTTACTTATTTTTCTTTGGACAGCAACGAGATTTTTTATAGTTTTATAGTTTTACCTGGAATATTGATGATGGTATAATAGCTGGACAAAAAAATAGTGCAATAATACGTAATATAAAACATATTCACACTCGCACATATACACGTATATATTGCTGTCCAAAGAAAAACATGTACCTCTATTTTTTTCCATGTGATATATATATATATATATATATATAATCGTCGCTGTCCAAAAAACCCCAAGTAAATCGCAACTTTACACGAGAGACAAATAACAGTCTTTACTTTTAAGTCAATGGAACCATAATTTCTATTAATCCATTCATCATGAAACTTATACAGGATGTAAAGAACATCTGTTTTTCAAATCAACAAAAAATGAACATACATGTAATCAAAAGTGTCAAAAGTATTCACAGTCATTACTCAGGTAGAAGTATAGTTACTAGGGTTTAAAAATACTACTGTAGAAGTTGAAGTATCAACTCAAGTTTTTTACTCCAGTAAAAGTGTAAAAGTACTACTTTCAGAACTACTTAAAGTATAAAAGTAATAGTAATGTAAGGAAATGCCATTAAGGACAAAAGCTTAGGCCACACCACAGGGGTCTATAGTGCACTAGCCCACCTCCCCAAAAACCTCATTCTTCTAAAAGCTATAATGACTATAATGTTATATTAAAATGTTAATGTTGATAAATTTGGGATGCTCTAGGCTTCCTGTTTCAGCTCATATACGCCCATTGAACATGAATGTAGTTTAGTACAATGTAAATATATTAAAGAAGCATATCTGAGTACTACTGAACATTAACATGTGTTTCATGGAGCAGAAGATATGATGACTAGTCGTCTATAAGTATTGTAATGAAGTCAAACTTCAAAGACATGTTATCAATAATATATATATATATATATATATATATATATATATATATATATATATATATATATATATATATATATATATATATATTTATTCTGCTCCTTACATTTAAACATCGTTACTCCTATTTCATTTCAGCTTGTTTTCATTCATGTACATTTACATATATATATATATATATATATATATATATATATATATATATATATATATATATATATCACTGTCAAAGCATTACGTGTGTAGGGTTACAAATGCACAATGAATACCTAACTAACTAACTAACTAACAGAAAGTACTCACTTCACACAGAACATCAACACAACTTAATTTTGGGTGCACCCAAACTTTTGCATGTAACTGTACATTCAACTGCTGTGCTTTCTGAACTCAGTACTCAGCCTCTTGGCCCCCCTCTAGTGGCAGACCCCCTAAAAGCTCTCCCACTCTTACTAATAAAAAAAAACACTTGGCTTTTTCCCCCTTGTGGCCAAACCTCCAACCGTCATGTGTCTTCTGAATGTTTACATGTAGAGTTGATCATGAGAAACGACTTCCAGGTTCCTCTCCGCCATAAGTGAATATTTAAAAACCCTCTCCAGAACAGAATCCTCTCAGACATCAGGCAGTGCATTCATAACCACTCCACGTCATACTTTCTGGTGAATTATGTCATTTGAGTTATTCGTTTAAAAGTTAAATGTAGGCACTGCATGCTGTTATTCTCTGCTTCAACTGTATTGGGTATTCAAGCTAATTGTAAAAGGGGAATATCACCCATTCTTGAAAAATTCTGCATAATTATATAGATGTTGAGATGTAAATAGTCATTCAGAGAGGTTTAGTGTGAAATGCTCTACTCTAGAGAAACATACTGAATTAGAATTTTTCGCAGTGGTGGTGAACAGAACCAGACGTCCACCTCTAAAAAAAAGCTCTCAAATGGTCCCATCATCACCAACACTGTTAGCAATTTTCTCTACAATGAAGCCAATCCCTGCGCCATTGGGTACACCATGGATAGGTTGCCAGTCCATCCCATGGCCAACACACACTCACACCTACAGGCAGTTTAGAGTGAGCGATCAACCTACCATTCATGTGTTTGGACTGTGGGTGGAAACCGTAGTACCCAGAGGAAACCCACTCAAAAACGGGAAGAGCATGTACACTCCACACAGAACCACCCGGACCGGAAATCCAACCCAGATCATCTTACTGTGAGGAGACAGTGCTGACCACTACACCACCATACTAACCACTACACCACCGTACTAACACTACACCACCATACTGACCACTACACCACCATACTGACCACTACACCACTGTACTAACCACTACACCACCGTACTAACCACTACACCACCATACTAACCACTACACCACCATACTAACCACTACACCACCATACTAACCACTATACCACCATACTGACCACTACACGACCGTACTAACACTACACCACCATACTAACCACTACACCACCATACTGACCACTACACCACTGTACTAACCACTACACCACCATACTAACCACTATACCACCATACTGACCACTACACGACCGTACTAACACTACACCACCATACTAACCACTACACCACCATACTAACCACTACACCACCATACTAACCACTATACCACCATACTGACCACTACACGACCGTACTAACACTACACCACCATACTAACCACTACACCACCATACTGACCACTACACCACTGTACTAACCACTACACCACCATACTAACCACTACACCACCGTACTAACCACTACACCACCATACTAACCACTACACCACCATACTAACCACTACACCACCATACTAACCACTACATCACCATACTAACCACTACACCACCATACTGACCACTACACCACCATACTAACCACTACACCACCATACTGACCACTACACCACCATACTAACCACTACACCACCATACTAACCACTACACCACCATACTAACCACTACACCACCGTACTGACCACTACACCACCTTACTAACCGCTACACCACCGTGTTAACCATTACACCACTATACTTACCACTACACCACCATACTAACCACTACACCACCGTACTGACCACTACACCACCGTGTTAACCATTACACCACTATACTAACCACTACACCACCATACTAACCACTACACCACCATACTAACCGCTACACCACCGTGTTAACCATTACACCACTATACTAACCACTACACCACCATATTAACCACTACACCACCATACTAACCACTACACCACCATACTAACACTACACCACCATACTAACCGCTACACCACCGTGTTAACCATTACACGATTATACTAACCACTACACCACCATACTAACCACTACACCACCGTACTAACCACTACACCACCTTACTAACCACTACACCACTGTACTAACCACTAAACCACCGTACCAACCACTACACCACCATACTGACCACTACACCACCATACTAACCACTACACCACCATACTAACCACTACACCACCATACTGACCACTACACCACCATACTGACCACTACACCACCGTGCCACCTCTTATAAGACTCATTATTCGCTTTCATATTGAAGAAGCAGTACGCCCAGCATGAACGCCTCCCTCAAAGCTTACAGTCTCCTTTCATGCACAATGTGGAAAGGCAAGCACAGCCATGCTTCAAGCACACATTCCGCAAATGCACAGACAAGATATCTGCCCTATCTCCCAAACGACGAGTCCATCACTGCTGCTTTCCTCTCCACATCAGGGAGATAGCATCTAAAGTATGTACTGTACACTTAATGTGGGCCGCAGTTAAGCTTGTGAGTTTACCTGTGGCTGTAGTCATGCTCATCAAACGGCTTTCAAAGGAGGGTCCAGGAAGGTCGAGCGCAACAGTTCAAAAAAGCAGGAGAATATTTCGACCCTATCTTCCGTCTGTCTGCGTCTTTGTCCCCTTGGACTGATTCATATCTGTCCTCTGAGCAGCTGGTGTGCGTGCATACCCAGGTTGGTCAGCAGAACTGGAGGGCTGGCCTGTTTTCTGTCACTGTATAACCCAGACAGCTCTGGTTATTAAGTCTTGTTGGCTTAGACTTGTTTGATTCTACTGTGTAATACTTGATATACTCACATCTGACCACACGTATCACCTATATATATATATATATATATATATATTTTTTTTTTTATTTATATCTTTTTTTTAACAGATTATGAATTATGAATATGAATTTTTCTTCATTGGTTTAAAGGCTAAGCACCAGCTAATATGAAAATGTGAAGCACATAACTACAGCAGAGTTTGAGATCTAGGGTTAGGGTCAGATCCTAATTTTTGTTTATTAAAAGTCAAAAAACATTTTATAAGGTGTTGTTGTTTTTGGCTGCAGCAATTGGTTGTACAGTGGACCACCGAGTACAAACATCCTAAAGACCCACAAATATCCAAAAAGTGATTAAACCTGTCAACTTTAAACAAACACATTGGAAAGGAGCGTCCTCTCACTCCTTCATCTGTAGATCATCTCAGGTCTGAAGATTATCACAGCTATGGGACGTAGGCTTACACGACGACTGGATCTTAATCTGGCGCTGTTCAACAATATGGGCGTGTAGGAAACCAGCGAGAGGAGTTCAAGAGCCTCCGTGTACATGGAGGTAAACCAGGTAAGCTCAGTTACTGAGCCTGCTTTAGCTGATGTTAGCTAACGTTAGCTTCACTTGCTAAGTTCAGTGGTTGAAGTTATGCTAAGCTAACGTAGCTGAGTTATGAAGGTTTATAGAGTCGTATGAGAGAGAGTTCCACTTTCATCATATTTACTACAATAACTGTACCTCTATATCTGAGTGTAGCTGGTTGCTAGGCTGTTGTCATTAATACTGTTGGTTGTTTATCTAGATACTGTTTACACTCAGGATGAGCTGCTGTTGTGGGTGTGGTTTGACTAAAAGTATCAGGACTAAGTGATATGGTGGTCTATTTCTACATTACAGCTCTTTCTAATTCAAATTCAGAAATATCATCAGAATCTGAAGAAGCAGTTCTGGAACATTCTCAGTCCCAGTCAGTCGTAGTGCTGTTGTACCGCCGCTGTTCACTGTTGTTCACCAGTGATGTTACACGGTAGCGTTCAGGAGTTTCCATAGCGAGGTCAGGTTTTTCTCTCAATTTAATTAAAATCGTCTGTTTTAAAGCCTTCAAGAAGTGTTACTTACCTTCACAACTCCAACCATTTCCTCTTCTTCTCTTTCCCATTGCAAGGAAAGCAGTAGAATGATAACTGACTAGTTTCTTGGATTCAAACAAGGGACACAGAACTGCAGCAAAGACAAGAGCAGTCGAGGGTCAAGCCATACGGTTTTACAAGCAGGTAAAAGCTCACTGTAGTTTGAGGTTCCTGTTCAAGTCTTTGGTTGAATTCTTCTTTTGGTCTTAGATTTTCTTCTACAACAAATCTGAGGACATGTCATGTCATTAAATTAGATTAATAGGCAGAAATAGCTGCTTCTTGGTGGGTAAACTGGATTTTATGTAAGCAAGAATTAAGCATTAATGGCTCGCTGTGGTTTGCAGAAGGAAGAACATAAACCTTTGATGCTATCAATCTATCAAGCTCTTTTATCCTCGAGGCTGTTTGGGGTGGAACGTATTGGGAGGTTACGGGACGGTGAAGCTCTTTTTTTATTTTTTTTTTTACTGCAGTACATTTGAAATTTCCCAAACATCCAACATGTGTAAGCTCTCGCAAAAGTCCCCAAAATGACTCCCGAGAATCCATAACAATGACAGAGCTCCACCGCTCGCTCTGAAACATTAAACACTTGTGGCCAAGCCTTTCCAAGCAAGCCGCGCACAAGTTGCGTAACGCCGACCTTCTCCTCCAACACCGGCTTTTGAAGTCACGGTTGGGGCCTCGCTCTTACCCTCAGGCCTTACGGAGATGACCTCACGACCTTCAAGCCTGAACGACGACCTGGGATTCGACCTCATTGCAGATCTTCTTGCGTGTGGAGGCAGATAAATACCAGCCTCTGTTTATTGAATGGGCTCTTTTCCATCGTTCCACATAGCCATAAATAGACGGTTTCTATTTGCGTGTCTGTTTTACCGGCCGCCCCAGAGACACATGGACGAAGAAAGAAAGAAAGAACGAAAAAAAAAGGAAGCCATCCCTTCCCTTCCTGACCACAGTCATCCCAAAACCCTGATACTGACTCTCTATTTATACCGCCGCCGGCCACAGTCCTCCTCACGTTATGTTCACGGCTACTTCGACGGGACGTTAACGGCTTAAAGGCGAATTTAGCGCCACCGCGCTCGGTTTATCAGCAGCTTCTAAAGGTGTGCCATACCTTCCTGTGTTAAATTGATGTCCTGGATGGGTTACACATGGGAGATGTGTTTGAGGGCTGTGGTGAGCTTCTGGCTTGGCTCGAGATAGACCATCCAGAGCTTCAGAAACAGTTCATTTTCTCTGGATGGTCTTGAAGATAAAATAGTGTCAAAACCATAATGGCAACACCGGGAGGTTGGCTAGGTGAACAGGGCTCTCTCGTGGTCAGCTGCTATGAATGTAACGTGGGGAGCTGCAAGCCTAAATTAGAAACCTCAAGGAATGGGATTTTTACTTTGCAGTGAAGAAAGAAACTCGCTGACCCCAGCCTTGTCCTTAGAGACACCACGTCGGACTTCGGCACACCACCAGCAAAGGGACCAGAATCATGCAGTACAGGACGTTACAGGAGGTTCAAACTTCCAAGGCTTATTTGGCCTGAGATGGACAAAGACTGAACAGACTTGATGTCCTTATGTTTTTGCATGCCAGCATGATACGGGACTGAGGTAAAAAAAAAACAAAAAAACTTTTCCATCCGGAAAAGCTACAAAATTCCATGAAAACGAGGATAACTAACATTGCCAGTTAGGGATTTGCATTGTTTTCCCGTTAGCCCTGAAGCCGTCTTGCATCATTTTAACCCAGTTTGAGATTAACTCTTGTTTGGTCAGACTCTTGTTTGGTCAGTCACTCTTTTTGCTTTTCAGCCATGATGTCCATGCTAGGAACCCTGAGCTAGCTTCTTCTTATAGCTAGTTCTCATGAGAGCTCTCCTGCCTGCTCCACCAAACAGTGGCGGATCCAGGATTTTTCTGAGTAAGGGGCTATCAAGGGGTCACAATATTCATCGAGGGGCCAAGTATTTGTCCAACATCCTTGCACACAATCTCCAGTTTGTGGCTAAACACATTATATATATATAATCACAAACTCCAAGTATGTATTCTACTGAAACCATGTTGTCCATAAGACCACATTATTATTTATTTCAAACTGAAGGAGAAACATTAAAGTGAGTTGTGGTAGACATGGTGATATACGAACCAATAAAAATTAAAGCCATTAAATTAAAGTTATGGTAAATCTGATCACCATGAGGTGGAAGAATTCAGTGAACTTGTGTGCCACTTCACAATATCAAACATTTCATACATTCCAGCATTCACTGTTGTTGCTCTCCCTAAATGATTTCTGACCTGATGAGGGACTGGAGGTGCCCTGCTCCTGACCAGTCTGTGGTCTTGTCTCCTGCTGCCTCTCCCCCTGCTCATTTTCAGCGCCTGGCTAACTCACTTATTAGGTCAAAAACTGCTGAATTCCCACCTGAGACTGACCTTCTTTTCATATTCTCTATGATTGGCAAACATTATAGTTCATGTTAACACACAAAAAAGTACATCAATTAACATTACATTTATTAGCGAAACGCTAACCTTCATTTCTAAGCACAATAACACATAATTAACATTACTGCTACAGGGATTTATGACTAAACCAGTTCTTCAGAACTTGGACAGCCACAAAAACTTTCTCCGCAGGCTTCTTCTTCTGCACGCTTCTTCCTTATTCACATTCCTAGTTCCTCATTAGCGTCAGTAGTGTTTGGGAATGGAATTGCATCCACCTATAATCTGATCATCGCTCTCGGGCAAAGGACAGATGAGTGACAGGACAGGGGTACATCAGGGGGCCAATCAGATTACAGCTGGGGCCAATGCCCCTGTGGCCCCACCCCTAGAACCGACAGTGCCACCAAACTTACATACATAACTATGAAAGTATTCCGGGTCTCGACAATGACTGAGACACCAGAGTACCGCCCGAATAATGTTGAACTTGTTATTTTGAGACAAACTTGTTCTGTAATGTCGCTGTAATTTAGCAGTGCTCCTGAAACACTAATGCTAGCGTTTTGCTAGATAGCTTGTTTAGCGTCTTTAACCTCAGTAAGCTTATATGATGTTCATAATACCTTTATTTGAATATGTTTCACCAAATCTTACTCTACTTACGTTTTAGAAGCTAATGTACATTATACTTTCTTTTAATGATGCTTTGTACCATTATGTCATGTAGTTTCATGTTCTGAATTATTTGATTTTAAAAAAAAATGTATTGGCCATGCGATGGACTGGCGAACTGTGATGCTGAGATGGGCTCCAGTCCCCCCGTGACCCTGACTAGCAGGATTAGGCAGCAGATAATGGATGGGTGGTTTTATTATTTGTTTAGGTATTTCATGTTCTTTTAATTGTGAGTATATTTGTGAAAAAAACTTTCTGAGGTTTGAGATTGAGGTTGTCTTAATGTTTTCTTTTTCTTTTAGCAAGCACTTTGTATAGCACATTGCTGTGAAATGTGCTATACAAATAAACATGAGTTGCCTTGTTTAGCTTTTGCTTTTTCTTTTGCTTTGCCCTACCTTACCTTACCTAACATAACCTTACCTTACCTTACCTTACCTTGCCTTGCCTTACCTTACTTAACATAACCTTACCTTACCTTACCTAACATTACCTTACCTTACCTTACCTTGCCTTAACTTACCTAACATAGCCTTACCTTGCCTTGCCTTACCTTACCTTACCTTACTTAACATAACCTTACCTTACCTTACCTTACCTTACCTTACCTTACCTAACATAACCTTACCTTACCTTACTTAACATAACCTTACCTTACCTTACCTTACCTAACATAACCTTACCTTACCTTACTTAACATAACCTTACCTTACCTTACCTTACCTAACATAACCTTACCTTACCTTACTTAACATAACCTTACCTTACCTTACCTAACATAACCTTACCTTACCTTGCCTTGCCTCGTCTTTCCTTGCCTTGCCTTGCCTTGTCTTGGCTTGCCTTGCCTTACCTTACCTTACCTTACCTTACCTAACATACCTTACCTTACCTTACCTTGCCTTACCTTACCTTACCTAACATAACCTTACCTTGCCTTACCTTACCTTACCTAACATAACCTTATCTTACCTTACCATACCTAACATAACCTTACCTTACCTTGCTATACCTTACCTTACCTTACCTTACCTAACATACCTTACCTTACCTTACCTTGCCTTACCTTACCTTACCTAACATTACCTTACCTTACCTTGCCTTAACTTACCTAACATAGCCTTACCTTGCCTTGCCTTACCTTACCTTACCTTACCTAACATAACCTTACCTTACCTTACCTTACCTTACCTAACATAACCTTACCTTACCTTACTTAACATAACCTTACCTTACCTTACCTTACCTAACATAACCTTACCTTACCTTACTTAACATAACCTTACCTTACCTTACCTTACCTAACATAACCTTACCTTACCTTACTTAACATAACCTTACCTTACCTTACCTTACCTAACATAACCTTACCTTACCTTACTTAACATAACCTTACCTTACCTTACTTAACATAACCTTACCTTACCTTACCTTACCTAACATAACCTTACCTTACCTTACCTAACATAACCTTACCTTACCTTACTTAACATAACCTTACCTTACCTTACCTTACCTAACATAACCTTACCTTACCTTACTTAACATAACCTTACCTTACCTTGCCTTGCCTCGTCTTTCCTTGCCTTGCCTTGCCTTGCCTTGCCTTGCCTTGCCTTACCTTACCTTACCTTACCTTACCTTACCTTACCTTACCTTACCTAACATACCTTACCTTACCTTACCTTGCCTTACCTTACCTTACCTAACATAACCTTACCTTGCCTTACCATACCTTACCTTACCTTACCTTACCTAACATAACCTTATCTTACCTTACCATACCTAACATAACCTGACCTTACCTTGCTATACCTTACCTTACCTTACCTTACCTAACATACCTTACCTTACCTTACCTTGTCTTACCTTACCTTACCTTACCTTACCTAACATAACCTTACCTTGCCTTACCTAACCTTACCTTACCTTACCTTACCTTACCTAACATAACCTTACCTTACCTTACCTTACCTTACCTAACCTTACCTTACCTTACCTTACCTTACCTTACCTTACCTTACCTAACCTAACCTAACCTAACCTTACCTTACCTTACCTTGCCTCGTCTTGCCTTGCCTTGCCTTGCCTTGCATTGCATTGCTTTGATTTTGCCTTGCTTTGATTTTGCCTTGCCTTGCCCTCACCTGCCTTGCACGGCTTTGCTTTTGCCTCGCTTTGATTTTGCCTTGCTTTGATTTGGCCTTGCCTTGCCTTGCCTTGCCTTGCCTTGCCTTGCCTTGTCTTGCCTTGCCTTGCCTTGCCCTCACCTGCCTTGCACTGCTTTGCTTTTGCCTTGCCTTGCCTCACCTTGTCCTGCCTTGCTTCACCTTGCTCTGCCTTGTCTTGCCTTGGCTTATCAATTTCTCCAGACACTAAAATAGCATGAACCAGAGAAATCTGGGGTCAGTCTATTCGAGGGGTGTATATATATTTAGCTAAAACCAGCACCTGAAAAATAACAAGTTGTCCCCAGATATTAAAAGCATGGATGTAGCATGAGTCAGCATGGCTAAAACACCCAACAAACAAAACCAGTAAGACTAGAGTCATTTGGGGTGGGTTTTAGAGAAGCATAGCCTTGCTGGAGTCACAAGGTTAAGGTTTATTTATTTATATGCGCCTTTTACAACAGATGTTGTCACAAAGCGGGTTTGCGGAAAATCCGAGACCCCAATGAGCGAGCCAGGAGACACTGTCTCAGAGCTAGAGGAAGAGGCCTTAAGAGGAACCAGCCTCAAAAAGGGGAACCCATCCTCCTCCGGTCCACACCGGATAGCAAAACAAGTACAAATATAATAGGAATAAATGTGAAAACTTTAGGTTTAAATGAAAATAAAGACAAAAAGAAGAAAAACTGTTGAGGTCTGGTCAGCAGCCTTAAAACTTTGACAACGTTCCCGTCAGTCGTGTGGATTTGGAGTGGACGTCATGGTTACATCATTAGCAGTTGCACATGCAGTGTGGTGGACGTGAAACAGACGAGATGCACAGAATAACAACAGAAAAGCTCTTGTTGTGGTGTTGGATGCCAAAACAGGCACGGAAAAACAAATGACTTCATCTTTAAAGAACACCATCATCAAAAACGCCATCTGACACGAAACGCAGACGTACATGGCTGTCTCTGATGTGCCTGTCATTCCCATCCTGACACAGTTCAACCTTAAAAAGCAGTGCAGCTGCATGACCACAGCATAACCCTAACCAGGAGCAGTAACCAACATTAGAGCACGAGTTCGAAAATAGATGCAGAAAATATTCACATATAATCGTCCAAAGAAAAACATGCATCTCAATTCTTCATTTTTCAATATCATCTGAACACGACAGCTGCTCTCTAGATCCTCCAATAGAAATCCTCCAGAATCACTTTATCAAAGGTGTTCTATCAGGTTGAGGTCAGGACTCTGTGCAGGCCAGTCAAGTTCTTCCACACCAAACTCGCTCCTCCATGTCTTTATGGAGCTGCTTTGTGCACTGGTGGGCGGTCATGTTGGAACAGGAAGGAGCCGTCCCCAAACTGTCCCCACAAAATTGGGAGCATGAAATTGTCCAGACTCTCTTGGTCTGCTAAAGCATTAAGAGTTCCTTTCACTGGAACTAAGGGTCGGAGCCCAACTCCTAAAAATATAATATACTATATATAATATAATAACCATAGTCCCCCCTCCACCAAACTTTACACCTGGCACATAGCAATCAGACAAGTAACGTTCTCCTGGCAACCACCAAACCCAGACTCATCCATCGGATTGCCAGACTGTAAGAAAACACGTCTTCACTGCTCTAGAGTCCAGTGGCGGCGTGCTTTACACCACTGCATCCGACGCTTTTGATTGAGCTTGGTGATGCAAGGCTTGGATGCAGCTGCTCGGCCATGAAGACCCATTCCATGAAGCTCTTTTACTAATGTATGTAGAAGCAGTCTGCATGTGATTGGAACACCTGAGTTCAATTATGTGGATGGCTGAGTGAATACTTTTGGCAATATAGTGTAGGTGTTTGGGATAAAACGGGGAGCTACTTTTGCTACAAGGTATGTGTTTCTAAGTTCTTATCCAATCCTCATCCATCAAATGCTAATAAACTAATAAATAACAGCCACACACAACCGCTCTATTATCTTTTCATTCCATTCCATATAAAATATTACATTTGCGCCTCTGGGTTTCATGTTTTTTCTTCAGCCAGCTGGGTCTACCAGAGTTCCCGCAGCTGTAAAATCACTGAACTGGACTCGATCTCCACTGGGCTCCAGACGGCAGAATGCCTGAAGTTGCCATTTCTTCTGGAGGAGCCGGAGAGAACGGAGCGCTCTGGTTTGGCAGGGAGTCTCCGGCAGATTAGAATGCAGTCTGCCAGGTTGAGGGTAAAGAAATATTCCTGGGAAAACATCACTAGCAATTAGCATCACGTATCACCCAGCCCTCTCTCCTACGCACACTGGAGTCCAGCAATGATAAGACATACGCTCTACATGTTCATTTGTACGTAGTTCCTCTACGGCCCTGATGTCTTGTTGATCTGTCATTCTTCATTAAAGAAAACTTTCCATGGTTTCTTTCTGGATCTGAGTGAAGGAGAACTCCTTAAAGAGCGCCCCAACTTGGATTAGAAGGACATTTCTTCACATATAACAGGTGCTCCAGCGAGCCACGTTTCCAACCGTAGGGCAGAATGCATAGACTGTTTAATAACTGCAGCACTTGTTCATGATTTTCCAGAAATGACTGCAACATTTTAAGAAAAGGTCGACCATTACAACCCTCTGAAACGTCTGTCATTAGATGCATTAAGTTCCATGCGACCTCGACATGAACTCCTGTTTCTTCTGTAGACATAGCTAACAGAATGAAAAAGAATGTGTTCAGAAATGCTAAGCAGCAGTCAATCGTGCAAGTCTGTTAGGTAATAAATGAAAGGATAAATAAATGATTGGAAAAAAAATGTAGATACTTTATTGGATACTGCTGGTGTGCCTTACTGCTGGTTTCATCCCTTCAAGCTCCCTCTTGTGGAGAAACATCCGCCTCCTCAACATGAGCGAGTGAGTGAACTACATAGCCAGATTCTTGATTTTTGCTTACACAAAGTGTACATAAACTTTTTATGGAACATTATCGGAACCATGGAGACACTTCATGCTAAATGCTTTGAATAATTGTTATATAGTATATATGGTGGAAAACAGTGGAAATATAAATTCTATTTGAAAGTGAATTCTGGGAGCAGTAGGGAGAGGGGGGGCCTCTAAATAGATTAGTGCTGGCACTGATCCTAACTCAGGCAGAAGATGGGCTTTGAGTTCAGTTTTCTTAGTGTTTCTTCTACATGCTTTCAGAAAGCTTCTCTTTTGAGTCTTGGTTTCACTCAGTGGTTCCTTCAGTGGTTCCTCATGCTCATAGTGAGATGTCATTGGCTCCTGAGTTTGGATCCTTTCTGAGGTAATTCCTTTTGAATCCATATGTTGCTTTCAGTGGTAGCTGATACTTATCATGAATCTTTCATGAGCCTTAGTTCCTCTCAGCAGTTCTTCATGTTCTTCGGTAGTTTCTACTTTTGAGTTATGCTTCGTCTTAGGGCTTTTTTCTTGTGTTCTTAGAAAGTTTCTTTTGTTTTGGATCTTGGTTCCTCTGAGTGGTTGTTCCAGATGCTTGTAGGAAGTTTTGAGTCCTTGGTTCTCAATGATTCTTTCAATGCTCTTGGAAAGTTTCTTTGTTTTGGGTCTTGGTTCCTCTGAGTGGTTGTTCCAGATGCTTGTAGGAAGTTTTGAGTCTTGGTTCTCAATGATTCTTTCAATGCTCTTGGAAAGTTTCTTTAGTTTTGGGTCTCGGTTCTTCTCAATGATGCTCCCAATGCTCTTGGAAAGTTTCTTTAGTTTTGGGTCTTGGTTCTTCTCAATGATTCTTCCAATGTTCTTGGAAAGTTTCTTTAGTTTTGAGTCTTGGTTCTTCTCAGTGATTTATCCTTGTGTTCTTAGAAAGTTTCTTTTACCTTGAGTCTTGGTTCCTCTCAGTGGTTCTTTCTGATGCTCTTTGAGTGTTTCTCTTTTTGAGTCTCAATTGTTTCTCATACTCATCATGAACTTCTCACTTAGCCCTTGTCAACCAGTGTGAAATTGGTTCTGTTCCAGTTTATGCAGCTAATTTTGAACCATTTAGCACATTCCACCAAAAAATAAATACATTTAAACCACCCCTTACAGAAAATAAGTATACTTAAAGTTAATTTTATTAAGTATACTTTATGCAGTTACTATACTGATGTCATTGTACTAGTAGTACACTTGTATATGTACTATTTTAATACTTCTTGGGACTAAATTGGCCCACTTTCTAGTTTTTAAAAGTATACTTTTAAGTACACTTTAAGTGTAAGAGTAGTAAACCAAGTATACAACTAGTTTACATCTTTTGTACTGCAACTACACTAAAAGTAAACTTAAGGGTTTACTGTTAGTTTACTAGCGTTTAAGTTTTCTTCAAGTGAACTTAAACTTAACATAATACTTATAATTTACTGCTTATATTATTGTTGTACTTTAAAGTATATGTCTAGGCTTAAGGGTTTTTTTTCTACTTAAAATAGAAATTAACAACGTTTACTTACTCACCAGTGGACACACGTAAAATAAACAAGACACACTCAGATTAAGAAACATATTTGTATCTTTATAAATCTTTATAAATCAAATTTTAAATAAATATTGTACTGGATGTGTTTTTGTGCAGAGCAAGAATACTTACTTCTACAATCTCAATCAAAAGATTAAGTACAAGTAAAGGCCAAATATACTTAGACTGTTCTATACTTGTCAGTATAATCCAAGTATACTTAAGTATTACTGTGTTTAGTATATCACTGAGAAGTACATAAAAAGTAAACTGAAAGCATACTCACTTCCTTTTAGTTTAAAAGAAGTAAACTAATGGTACACTTGAATAAACTTATTTTTTGTAAGGGCCACCAAGTCAGCAATGGAGGAGCATGCAGTCGTCTCCTGAAGAAGCTCTTCTAGGGGTATTCAGCACAACTAGACTGTATTACCCTGAATATCATCAAGGTTTCAAGAAGCCAGAACCAGTTCAAGAACCAGTTTAAGGGAGTTTCTCGTTTTGAGTCTTCATGATTCTTTTTAGTGAGGTTCTACAGACCTCAAGTTTGCTAAATAGGGGGCATCATCCATATGCCTGCTTTAATATGATGTGTGTTGTAGAAAGTTCTATATAGATAAAACTGAAATTAACTTCAATAAAACAACTATACTTCAGTAAATTCAACACAATACCTTAATTCTGAATGCCACTACTGTCCTCTCACTATCTGCTCAGCCATCTTCCTCCATCCCTTGCATCTCTGTCATCCCCTTCTGGTGGTCTCCACCTGAGTCTGTGAAGAAGCCCAGTGGCCTCTTTGTGGGGAGAGGATCGTATCAGAACCCTCTGAACCTCGCTGAGTGAAGGAAGCAGCTCTGCGCTGTGTGTGGCCCCCCGTGTACAGAGGATACTCTCACCTGACCTCTCAGAATCGCTCTGAATGTCTCTAATCCGGGCGTTTCCTTTTCATCGGCCAGATCATTCGACATGACTGACCTCCTACACATGAAAGACCAGATACTCAGTCTGCTGAAACATTCTGGAAGATCGGTTTCATAGATTTGGCTCATTCATTGTGTTCTGTGTTGTGATGAGCTCCATCTTCCTGACCGAGTTGTGTTATGAAGAAATCGTACATGAATTCACATGAATTCAAGTGACGTGTGGAGTCTGAATTGTGATATACCACACATGGGCAATTAGCATTATGCTGACAAGTCATCATTCAAACTAAGTCTTCTTCTTTTTTCTAAAGAAGACTTGCCTATTACATTACCTACATGTTGAAAATCGTGCAGTCATGGCCTGAAGGTTAGGGATCCTGTCTTGTGACTGGAAGGTTGCCGGTTCGATCCCTGGGACCAACAAGCCACGACTGTCGTGCCTTTGAGCAAAGACACCTAACCCCAACTGCTTCCCAGGTGCTGTGGATAAGGAATCCATGTGTGCTCACCACCCTCTAGTGTGTATGTTCACTAGTGTGGCTGTTTCACTGTACGGATGAGTTAAATGCGGAGGTCAAATTCTGCTGTGTGTAAACACATGTAATTCTACTTCTACATATTCTAGAAGGTTTGGATGCACCTAACTGAAAATACATTTATAATAATTATAATTATGAAGACATTTTGATCTTAATGTGTTAAAGGAGGAGTTTAAATAGTAAAGTTGGTGCCCATGTAGGCAGCACAGTGGTGTAGTGGTTAGTACGGTGGTGTAGTGGTTAGTATGGTGGTGTAGTGGTTAGTACGGTGGTGTAGTGGTTAGTACGGTGGTGTACTGTTAGTATGGTGGTGTAGTGGTTAGTATGGTGGTGTAGTGGTTAGTATGTTGGTGTAGTGGTTAGTACGGTGGTGTAGTGGTTAGTATGGTGGTGTAGTGGTTAGTATAGTGGTGTAGTGGTTAGTACAGTGGTGTAGTGGTTAGTACGGTGTTGTAGTGGTTAGTACGGTGGTGTAGTGGTTAGTATGGTGGTACAGTGGTTAGTACGGTGGTGTAGTGGTCAGTATGGTGGTGTAGTGGTCCTGGTTCATCAGCAGTTGATGGCTTGCTGACAGACTCAAAATGACCAGAAAGAAACAACTTTAAGGGTATGGATATTGGTGACTTTCTTTAATCAATCTTAATAAACATGATTCCCGGACACACGTGAGTGGAGGTATGAGGACCTTGGGTGGAGGTATGTCAGCTTTGAAAGGCTTTAGATTCTCTACTATATTTAGTTTCTGACTCTGTATGAGAACTTGGAATGTTAGTCTCAGCCCAACAAAAGCCCTACTGCTCATGTGTGGTTCAGATGGCAGTTCACAAAGAGCCTATTGGTCATTACATACCAGCTCAAGTAGCCCTCCCAGTTCATATCATGGAGTTTCTTGATAAATTAAGTGAAATGTTCTATTAAATTCAGGGAACCTTGTAAAATATTGTAGATATTCTATTGCAAGCACATTTTTAATTATGAATTTTGACTATTTTCTTCATATCCTCACCAATTCCCTATTTTTCACTAGATTGGGTTAAAATTGGTATTAGGGTGATTCTTCAATTAAGGAAATTTTTACGTCCCTAGGTTATAAATTTGTTTTAAAATTACTTTATTACAAAACAAACAATTTAGATATTAATAAGATCAATTACTGCATCACCAAAAAAAAGACACCCAAATAATTATAATTTCCATTTTTTATAATGATTTCAACATCAATATTTTGCTACTTTGGTCTTGTCCCCAACCCAGACTTAAATGCTAAAAAGTTATCAATTTATGAAAAAGATTACAATATGAGTTTCATAAAAACTTAAAAAGAAACTAAATGTACTGTTTACTTTCTTTATTTTGTTTACTTATTTGTACCTATGCATATTTTGGAGCAATATATTATCATCCCCAACATTATTGTCATTACCGCAACAGTGTATGACTTCTGCAGGGAATTATTTAAAGGTAGCACTTGTTTATGTTGTAACCATGGAAACAAAGACTCACAAAGGAGCACATGACAGCCATGAGTGAGGAGTGACATGTTAATGTGTGTAAATGGGAGTAACTGAATGGTGTATTGCTCCTGATCATAGAGTACATTTATTCAGAGTCATTACCGTTTACATCAGTACGGCAGTACTTTACAAATAAACATTACATTTACACATTATTTATTTATTTATTTACAACAAAACATTACATTTACACATTATTTATTTATTTACAACTAAACATTACATTTACACATTATTTATTTATTTATTTATTTATAACTAAACATTACATTTACATATTATTTATTTATTTACAACTAAACATTACATTTACACATTATTTATTTATTTATAACTAAACATTACATTTACACATTATTTATTTATTTATTTACAACTAAACATTACATTTACACATTATTTATTTATTTATTTACAACAAAACATTACATTTACACATTATTTATTTATTTATTTACAACTAAACATTACATTTACACATTATTTATTTATTTATTTACAACAAAACATTACATTTACACATTATTTATTTATTTATTTACAACAAAACATTAAATTTACACATTATTTATTTATTTATTTACAACAAAACATTACATTTACATATTATTTATTTATTTACAACTAAACATTACATTTACACATTATTTATTTATTTATTTACAACTAAACATTACATTTACACATTATTTATTTATTTATTTACAACAAAACATTACATTTACACATTATTTATTTATTTATTTACAACTAAACATTACATTTACACATTATTTATTTATTTATTTACAACAAAACATTACATTTACACATTATTTATTTATTTACAACTAAACATTACATTTACACATTATTTATTTATTTATAGCTAAACATTACATTTACACATTATTTATTTATTTACAACTAAACATTACATTTACACATTATTTATTTATTTACAACTAAACATTACATTTACACATTATTTATTTATTTATTTATTTATAACTAAACATTACATTTACACATTGTTTATTTATTTATGTGTATTTAAAGTGTAGCTTGTACTAGCTGTTAACTAATTTTAGCAAATCCATGGCCTAGCAAGCTTTTTTCTTAAAAAAGTGAAAATTGTCATTACCGCAACACGTCATTACCAACACATAACCTTGTGAGATGATAATGAAGATGATTTGTTGATGGTAATGACAGGTTTTCAATTTCACCATCAGTATCTTTTGAATTATGTAGAAATTTAATATAATTAAGTCTAACGGTGTGATTTTATAATGAAATTCAAGTGAAATGCATTACTTTATAAAACTAAGATGGCAAAAAGAGCCTGCAATTGAAGAATCACCCATTAACCATTCAAGAAACCCTAATGATAATATGTAAAAAGTTGTTGCTGAATGTTTCTTATCTGTTTCAAGTTTTTAAAAAATTCTCACTTTCTTTAAACCAAATGTAGATTATATGTAATATTAATACAGTTCTATAGCTCCTCCTTGAAAAAGTAGTGCCACAGATTTTGCTAAACATTTTGCTTTGTAAGATAATTTGACTGCATATGTTCCCAAGAAGTATGTGAATCTACTTTGTTCACAAAATACTTCTTGGTTTTTTCGACCCTACACAATTTCATATGTGTTCCTTCTTAATTTGTATGTTTTCAATATTCATCTCCAGTGCAGAAAATAGCATTGAATAAGATTGAATGAGCTGCATCAAATTATTATTATATAATAATAATGTATTGAGACTAGCCAGTTGTTTGGCTGTAATATTAATATTACAGGGATTTAATGTTATATGTAGATATTTGCACTGTGTTGTTTCTATCTTAGCCTGAACCCTCTGTTTCATTTGGTTCAGGAAATGTGCAGGTTACAGCTTGTAAAGCCTTGATTTGTTGCATACTAGATGATGTCATTTTGCTCCATGTGTGGAGAATCTGAGTTATACCCAGGAAGAGATGTTAAATTCCATGTGCGATTGGTAAGGGGCTTCCCACAGCGGCCAAACCCCTCACTGTCAGATGCAAATACTCTTACCTAACAGCCTAAAACAACAGGGGGCACTACAGGCATCACACTGGCATTTACCAATACTAACATCACAGACACGAGAATACCTTAACCTACAGCTGTACACAGACATATATACTATGTGTTATATGTAGTTATATACACACATATACGCTACATGAAGTTATATACACACATATATGCTATATGTAGTTATATACACATATATACCCTATATGTAGTTATATACACACATATAAACTATATGTAGTTATATACACACATATACGCTGCATGAAGTTATATACACACATACGCTATATGTAGTTATATACACACATATACGCTACATGAAGTTATATACACACATATATGCTATATGTAGTTATATATAAACACATAAATGCTATATGTAGTTATACACACTCATATAAACTATATGTAGTTATACATACACACATATGCTATATGTAGTTATATACACACATATACGCTACATGAAGTTATATACACACATATATGCTATATGTAGTTATATATAAACACATAAATGCTATATGTAGTTATACACACTCATATAAACTATATGTAGTTATACATACACACATACGCTATATGTAGTTATATACACACATATACGCTACATGAAGTTATATACACACATATACGCTATATGTAGTTATATACACAAATATACGCTATATGTAGTTATATATACACATATACGCTATATGTAGTTGTACACACACATATATGCTATATGTAGTTATATATACACACACATATGCTATAGGTAGTTATACACACAAATATACGCTATATGTAGTTATATATACACGTATGCTATAGGTATACACACAAATATACACTATATGTAGTTATATATACACGTATACGCTATATGTAGTTATATACACATACGCTATATGTAATATATGATCTATGTGCAGCTTTAGCTTTAGCATTAAACTGGTGAAAGCTTATATGTTGGAATGTCATAGTGTGAGAGCGGCACAGTAGGTTTATTAGTTGATTCAGATGAATTAGGATAGCTGATTATTTGGATAGCTGAGGGACAGACTGCATAACTTGGTAATTGCCGTTATTCTTAATTTCTATATATTTTTTGGACTGGCGACCTGTCCATGGTGTACACCAACTTTGTCCAATGATGGTTTCATATGAATCGCTGTTATCTTACCACTACGATACTATTAGAATTCTGTAGAGGCATTAGTAGAAAATAGAGTTATTATAGAAGTTTTTTCTGTACATTAGAGATCTGAACTGGCGCCCTAGATGTAAAAAATATGGTCCATCACAGTCTTGCCTGTTCAAAAAGATCATTATTGCCCACACTGTTTCAACCGTACTCAAAACAAACGTTACAGCCTTAAAAGAATTTAATCGGTTGCCTCAAATGTTGTTCTACCACAGTCTGAAATCACGCAGTGTAGTCAACAGTATCTTTCCATTATGTTCCAAAGAACCGGATAAGGATCTCGAGATATCGGTTTGCTGATGTTACGTGTCTAGTTAAATAGTTAGTTAAAAAGGTTTTCTCCCTCTTTAAGATTCTTTCGCCCAGTCAAGTGCAGTCCAGCTCTCTTCATGTTTATGGCTCTTAAGGCTGACTTGGCACTCGTACAGGCCTCTGCGATTGTATCTCATACTACACAAACTGTAGCTCAGCATTTATCAAGACATTTACCCGCCACATTCCTCCCCCCGCCAGGCCCCATCCTCCCCTCTCTCAGCCCGCCACGGACGGAGGAGGCCCAGCCCGGCTGGATCTCGGAGACACCCGGCCATGCTACCTCAGAGACAAACAGTGACAGACAGCAGACATGGATCTTATCTGGAAGGAGAGGCCCTGATATATCATACCGATGTCTACCGCATGAGACTCGCAGATTAAATGTGTGGCCGCCGCATGCTGGCATGTTTTATGAAGCCATTTTCAAGCAGGAAGCAAAACCTCGTGAGGTTTATTGTCACGCAAGGCTAAGACGAGATACTGATTGCCTGGTTAGATTGTGAGATTGCAGGTCAACCACCGTCAGCCAGGTATCTGGTATCCGCTTGCAGTTTGGTTTGAGCTACGGAGGCTTTCAAACCAGAGCCAGATTTCATACCAAACTCGGTGGCTAAAGCGCTAATGCTGCTAATGCACTGTTAACAAGAGGAAGGCCTTAATTAGTTCAACAAAGAAATTTAAATCATTTAAGCAATGATGCCTGTTTCCCCACATGATCTATAGTTCTGACCTGCTACAAGGCTAATGTAGCAAACAAGTAATGTAGATTATAGCCATGAGTTAGCATTGTGCTAGCATTATGCCTGCCTGAAGCATTTGTTAACAATTGCTTCAAACTCAGTTGCTAAGTTGTTATGTAATCCCTAATAGACTCGCTTATTGGGCTTTTGACCATATATGACGCACTTATCTATAAAACCAACATATCCAACGTCAATGTCTAATGAAAAACAAACATCTCCAAAATTGCAACTTTACAGGAGAGACCAAAAACATACTTTACTTTCAATGTAAGTCAGTGGAACCAGAATTTCTATTGTTCCAATCATCATGAAAATTTCACACAATGTAAACAACCATTGGTATGTTCAAGTGATGTAGAAAACTCAAAATAGACAAAAATGAAAAAAAAAACATTTTTCATTGGACAGCAAAGCTTTTTTTAGAGTTTGTTAAGATGCTTATTGGTCATTCTTTTATATTGATTTGTAATGTGTTTTGTTATATTGGATAATATCATTAGAATGTTTGGAAAATCGGAAAACTGCACAATTTATCTATTTTCACAACAATTTGGATACATTTCCTGAATATATATCCAAAATGGCAGAACATTTGAGCACTGTCTCCTCACAGCAAGATGATCTGGGTGGGATTCCCGGTCCGGGCCGTTCTGTGTGGAGTGTGTATGTTCTCTCCGTGCTTGAGTGGGTTTCCTCCGGGTACTCTGGTTTCCTTCCATGCTGCGATTGGCTCCTGTCCACCGTGACCCCGACTAGCAGGATAAATCGGAAGATAATGGATGGATGGCAGTAGATTTGCAAAAACAAATAGGAAAAAATATTTCTATGCTGAAAATGGACGACTGAATTTTAGAAAATCTGAACATTCACTAAAAATTCACCAAAATCTGCAAAAAAAAGAAAGTTTTTATTACATATACCTATATTTTAGATTAGATTAGACTCAACTTGTATTCATTGTCATTGTGCAAAGTAGAGATACAGGAGCGTATTACCAGAAGTGGTTATAATGTATACGATTAAGGATAGTGGAATGATAAAAAGTATGATAAAAGAATGATAAAAGTATAAATAAATTTCTTTTATTGTTTTTTTTTTTATTCAAGGCACATTCAAGAACTAATTTATAAAGAAAAATATATATATATTAAATATTAAACGGCACTATAAGATTCTGAGGCCTGAATACACCAGAATGTAACTGCGGCACTTTTTGAGGTGGACCGGAAAATTCAAATAAGAAGCTAATTTCAGTCCCTTCAGAAAGCATTTGTGCAGAGCCCCATTAGCTTAGTGCTAACAAACTACTGGACTCTCAAAGGGATGCAAGCAAAAGTTAGCATTACCATCGAGGTGGGTTCATTTCTCAAGTTTTGACATTTTTGGCTCAAATTAAAGGCCCAGCTCTGAAAGTCTTGCTTCACCATTAAGAGTTACACCTACTTCCACTTACTGGCCACTTTGTTGGAAACACCTACCCACTACATAGGTCCACTGTTACAGACTGTGGTCCCTCTGTTGCTGCACAGTTTATCAGCCCCCTCTACTCCATTAATCAGCAGTGGGTTTCTGACCACAGGACTGCTCCATGCTGAACAGATATTATTATAGTGTATGACTGTGTGTAGTACCTAAGCTAGGAGTAGGTTTGGATCCATACTGGTTACATATGGCAGATAAGCCTGCAGATTTTCATTAAAGATAGGAGCCGACGTGATATATCAGGTTTAAAGTTTTGAGGTTTAAACCTTCTTCAAACATTCCATTAACCGTTTACATGTTACTAAAGCAAGTTATCACCTTTCAGAGTAGCCTAATAGAGTTAACCCCAAGTTCATCTATCTGAAACTCAAGATAAAGGGTCCCACTCGGACAGAGGTCAGCTGTGGAGGAGTGTACAGCATTAGCCAAATGAGATAAGCAGAAACAGATGGCGTCGCTGGGGGACCTAAGAGCAACAGGACGAGACTGCATTAGACTGCTTTACATCATCCCGCGCAATTCACAATAAAGTCAATCGCATGGTTTTCTTCATACAGCAAAGAGAAACATTCTCCGAGTCTAAACAAAGAGGCAGTGATGAAAGCCCACCCCTCTACTGTCCCACTTTCCACCACTGCTAAAGGAATCTAGCTGTGTAGAGATTAAGTAATGAATGAAAACATAAAATAAACAGATAAAAATCTATATACAGTATAATTAATATAACTTATTGCACAAAAGCCACTAATTGCTTTGCTCACTGTTGCTGTTGTTGCCTTTCGCTAATCTGTTTTATTAGAATTGGCGTGTTTTTATATGATTAGAAATGAAAAATGTTTTGCAGTGAACTTTTCTAATGTTCTGTAAATCAGGGTGAAATTTTTAATGTTTAATACTAATGTTTCAAATATCAATTGCACAAGTAGATGATTAGTTTACAGAAAATTTGTTTTGCTTCTCAGCAGGTTTGCTATGAATTTCTTTAACATTCTGTGGAAATTTGCATTCAACTTGGATTTTCTTCATATTTGCTACAAGATTTCATAAATATTTGGTGAATTTTTCCTCAAAACAACCAAAAATAAAAACTCAATTTCTTTTTTCATTTACAATCATGTTTTTCATTAGGTTTTTTAGTGACTATCTTGTAAATGTTCCTCCTACTTATGAAATTTTGTGGCAAATATAAAGAAAATCCAAAAAGTTGAAGTTTGACAGAATGTTCAAGAAATTTGCATTCAATTTTTTGGATTTTCTTCACATTTGTTACAAGATTTCATAAATATTTGGTGAATTTTTGACAAAACAACCCAAAATAAATAATTTCTTTTTTTCATTTCTATCTTGTAAATGTTCCTCCTACTCGAAATCTTGTGGCAAATATATAGAAAATCCCAAAAATTAAATGCAAGTTTGACAAAATGTTCAAGAAATTTGTTGCAAACTTGCTGAGTGGCTAAACAAGTTCTCTGTAAAATATTCCTTTAATTGTACAATTGATTTTTGTATTAAAATACAAGTACATTTGTATTAAATGTACTGAGAATTAACTCTGATTTACAGAAACATAGAAAAGTTCGCTACAAAACGCGAACTTTTTTTTTTATTATTATTAAAAATAAAATTTTGGAAAAGCAAAAGTTTTCTTCAAAATTATCCTTTTCAATTAAAAACGTGAGAAAAACTTTACTGTTAAACATACAAAGTGTTGGTTTTAAGTATATAAAGGTTGTTTTTTTATCTACAGGTCACTTCAATATTAAAATTAATTAGTAGAATTTTCCAAATGAATACTAATATAATAATATAATAATATTTTCTGTCCAGTCAGTTCAGTGTGTGTAACTGCTTCGTCTTATCTTTCACCACACGGGCAAGACTCCGAGAAAGAAAAAAAACTCTATGCCAACTGGTAGGACTGGTATTTTCTCTCCTCTACTACATACGACTGGCTTCTAAACCAGAACGAGAAAAAAAAGAAAGAAAAAAAGCCTGATGTCTGCTGGCGCGGAGCCAGGCGGAGGCAGGGAGTCAGGTTTAAAGATAAACAGTAATAAGCCAGACTTTCCTCTGGCTGAGCTTAATTGTATTTACCTCAGTGTCACATTAGCTTTGAGGCAGGGCCCGAGTCTGGATTCAGTTTGCAGTGGGAGCCTGGAGGTGACCCACGCGGAATGATGAATAGATTCCCTGGAACAGATGCACTTAGACGCATGTAAATCCCCGCACAACAAGGCCCCAGCGAAGCCGAGCTAGGCCGGCTACTCTCTAAACAGTGAGGAGCGAGGCGGTATTTGCCTTTGCCCGCCTCAGAAAGTCTGGAAAAGGCAGCGAAGCCACAAAAAAGAGACGTGTGTTGTGGAGAGATAGTGACGTTACGTCAACAAACACTGTTACACTTCATATCTTGCAGCCACTTATATTTCAGATGACCCCTACTGCCCTCACGCACCAGCCAGAATGTAAATCAGGGTCTATTTTTTGCTTTGTTCAGCCATATGAAAATATGTTCTCGCTCAAAAAAAAAAAAAAATCCCCCCGCTCGCACTCTGTGATTATCTCCGCTAGGCTTCAGGAATTGGAAACCATATTTACGTCACGATGGCCACGGTTTAATGTAACCTAACCAAACTCATCAGGGTTGGCGGCAGGACGGGGATAAGTTTATCCCAGGCTGTTCGGGGAGCCGGATGAGGGGAAGAGGCTTAGCTGAAAAAGAATTAAAGCATTATTTCAGAATATAACACTCACAACTTTGACTTCAACAAACTTTTACCTACCATACTTGCCTATGAGCTAAAGCTAAAGCAACAACATCGGCTTCTCACAGTTATTCACAGTTAACAGTCCCCACTAAACTTCTCCTGCAATTCTATCCAATTACATGAGGCTCATTGCTCATTGAATCCCAACATACAGTGAGCAGGCTGCTGATTGGATGATAGCAGAGAAGGTGGTTTGTATAGCTGATAGGTTGTGAACACTGTGTGCAGGTGTGTTATGTGCAGGTGGGTTTCCTGTCTCTGTTTGTATGCGTCTGCTGTGTTGTTTCATTAAAGTTCCAGTCCTGGTTTTCCAGTCTGATCCGGTTTCTAGCCTACCTCTGTCCTAATGGCAGCCATTCCAGTTTTGAAAATTTCTTTTTAAAAATATGTTTCGGCAGATAAGATTTGCTTTTAGTGATTGTGTTGTTGGTTGTGTGCGATTCTGGTTGTGGTTGTGGTTCGTTTTGGTCACTCTTGTACAAGTGTTTGTCTTTGTTAAGTTCACTCTAAAGCCCAAATACACTTTCTTTCACTGTTCGTCTGTGCATTAATTCAATATAGACTACTGGTCAAAACTTTAAAAACACTTATTGGTCCAGTGTTTTAGATCAGTTTTATGTAGTGAACTAAAACGTTTGACTGGTAGTGTACTAAAACGTTTGACTGGTAGTGTATCTAAAACGTTTGGCTGGTAGTGTACTAAAACGTTTGACTGGTAGTGTATCTAAAATGTTTGTCTGGTAGTGTATCTAAAACGTTTGGCTGGTAGTGTATCTAAAACGTTTGTCTGGTAGTGTATCTAAAATGTTTGTCTGGTAGTGTATCTAAAACGTTTGGCTGGTAGTGTATCTAAAACGTTTGACTGGTAGTGTACTAAAACGTTTGACTGGTAGTGTATCTAAAACGTTTGTCTGGTAGTGTATCTAAAATGTTTGTCTGGTAGTGTACTAAAGCGTTTGACAGGTGGTGTATCTAAAACGTTTGGCTGGTAGTGTACTAAAAACGTTTGGCTGGTAGTGTATCTAAAACGTTTGGCTGGTAGTGATCTAAAAACGTTTGGCTGGTAGTGTACTAAAATGTTTGGCTGGTAGTGATCTAAAAACGTTTGGCTGGTAGTGTACTAAAATGTTTGGCTGGTAGTGTATCTAAAACGTTTGACTGGTAGTGTACTAAAACGTTTGGCTGGTAGTGTATCTAAAACGTTTGACTGGTAGTGTACTAAAACGTTTGGCTGGTAGTGTATCTAAAGCGTTTAGCTGGTAGTGTATCTAAAGCGTTTGACTGGTAGTGTATCTAAAACGTTTGACTGGTAGTGTACTAAAACGTTTGTCTGGTAGTGTATCTAAAACGTTTGACTGGTAGTGATCTAAAACGTTTGGCTGGTAGTGCATCTAAAACGTTTGGCTGGTAGTGATCTAAAACGTTTGACTGGTAGTGTATCTAAAACGTTTGGCTGGTAGTGTATCTAAAACGTTTGGCTGGTAGTGTACTAATGTTTGGTTGGTAGTGTATCTAAAACGTTTGACTGGTAGTGTACTAAAATGTTTGGTTGGTAGTGTATCTAAAACGTTTGGTTGGTAGTGTACTAATGTTTGGTTGGTAGTGTACTAAAACGTTTGACTGGTAGTGTACTAAAATGTTTGGTTGGTAGTGTATCTAAAACGTTTGGTTGGTAGTGTACTAATGTTTGGTTGGTAGTGTACTAAAACGTTTGACTGGTAGTGTACTAAAATGTTTGACTGGTAGTGTACTAAAATGTTTGACTGGTAGTGTACTAAAACGTTTGGTTGGTAGTGTACTAATGTTTGGTTGGTAGTGTACTAAAATGTTTGACTGGTAGTGTACTAAAATGTTTGACTGGTAGTGTACTAAAACGTTTGGTTGGTAGTGTACTAAAATGTTTGGTTGGTAGTGTACTAAAATGTTTGGTTGGTAGTGTACTAAAATGTTTGACTGGTAGTGTACTAAAATGTTTGACTGGTAGTGTACTAAAACGTTTGGTTGGTAGTGTACTAATGTTTGGTTGGTAGTGTACTAAAATGTTTGACTGGTAGTGTTCTAAAACGTTTGTCTGGTAGTGTACTAAAATGTTTGGTTGGTAGTGTACTAAAACGTTTGACTGGTAGTGTACTAAAATGTTTGGTTGGTAGTGTACTAAAATGTTTGACTGGTAGTGTACTAAAATGTTTGACTGGTAGTGTACTAAAACGTTTGACTGGTAGTGTACTAAAACGTTTGACTGGTAGTGTACTAAAACGTTTGGTTGGTAGTGTACTAATGTTTGGTTGGTAGTGTACTAAAACGTTTGACTGGTAGTGTACTAAAACGTTTGACTGGTAGTGTACTAAAATTTTTGACTGGTAGTGTACTAAAACGTTTGGCTGGTAGTGTATCTAAAACGTCTGTCTGGTAGTGTATCTAAAACGTTTCACTGGTAGTGTATCTAAAACGTTTGACTGGTAGTGTATCTAAAACGTTTGGCTGGTAGTGTATCTAAAATGTCTGTCTGGTAGTGTATCTAAAACGTTTGGCTGGTAGTGTATCTAAAACGTTTGACTGGTAGTGTATCTAAAACGTTTGACTGGTAGTGTATCTAAAACGTTTGGCTGGTAGTGTATCTAAAATGTCTGTCTGGTAGTGTATCTAAAATGTTTGACTGGTCGTGTACTAAAACGTTTGGTTGGTAGTGTACTAAAACGTTTTACTGGTAGTGTACTAAAACGTTTGGTTGGTAGTGTACTAAAATGTTTGGTTGGTAGTGTACTAAAACGTTTTACTGGTAGTGTACTAAAACGTTTGGTTGGTAGTGTACTAAAACGTTTGGTTGGTAGTGTACTAAAACTTTTGACCGGTAGACTCTCTTTGTTGATGGGAGTTTCTTTTGTTTGGCTGTCTGGAACTGAAATGCTACAGATGAGGTGATGAAGAGGTCAATCAACCAATCAATCAATCAACATTTATTTATATAGAGCTTTTTACAACCAGTATTGTCTCAAAGCAGCTTTACAGAAAAGCAGAAGGATGAAAAGGAAAAAAAAAAGGTAAGAAGGAAACCTTGAGAGGAACCCAGGCTCAAGTGAGGAACCCATCCTCCTCTGGTCGACCCTGGATAGAGAGAGAGACAGAGCTAATGAGATTTTATGACAGGATACAACTAGAAGCTCAGGTTGAACATGTTTTGTAAATGATTCTCGTTCAGGAGGTGGTGATATAGTGTTTGAACCATCTCTTAGGTTCTCTGTCGGAGTGAGAGATGGTTTCAGATGGTGGTGGCTCTACTGTAGTAATTCCGGTCACGGCTGACTAGCAGGAGGGCATCAACAGGTCAGATAGGAGGGACAGTTGATCAGTCAGAGAGGATGGAGCTCTGGAAACGTTGACAGACCACCCAGTTTAACTATATATTAAAAGGCTGATCCATACTGGAATTAGGACTTCCATTAGTTTATAATGGAAAGCTTCCCAAAGTTAGAACTACTTGAAGCTCAGCTAAATGATGGCTTTTCTTCAAAAACCTGGGTTGTTGTTTTTCTGTAGAAGATGTTTGTAATTGTGTTTGAGTGATGAAGTGATTTATACTCAATAGGTAGATAGAAGTCTTCTGGGTGGGTGTGGTGGTCTGGATTGTTGGTGACGCACTACTGTATCACGCTACAGTGACTCACTGTCGCCTCTTGGGGTATTCCAAGACAGTGTGGCTGAGACTAGCTGGTATGCTAGCATGCAAATTTCAGTAGATATCTCAGCAACATGGTACACAGAGGTCATCGTCAAACGCTTCACCATCTGTTGATAATTTTAGTTCACGGTGGAATTTCTAAACAAAGATTTACTCAATTTTCTTCCCACTTTGGTTGCGGTCAGTTCCACCCACAAGCTAGTTCTCCCCCCGTATCACACAGTGCTAACGAGCCAGGAGGGTGAAGTGAGGAGGGATGTTTTGAGCAAACAAATTCAAAGTCGGACAGCAAGGAAGAAGTTGAAGAAACTGTGAGGTAAAGCTCAGCAGCAAAGATCAGCTAGAGGACAGCATAGAGGTGGTGGCCAGCAGTAAGAATGCCTGGGATTTGTGCTTAATGCATGCTGGGTATTGTAGTGAGGGAACAATATCGGATTCAACATGTTTAGAATTTTTTCTATGCAACTCGGAACCTGGAGCTCAATCCTGTCCAATGACCGCTCTATCAAGGTGCCTTTGGACATTTCTTACCATAAAGACAGTTACATTTACATTTCCAGCATTTAGCAGATGCTCTTATCCAGAGTAAATTACAAGAGTGCTTTGTGTTCAGTCAGAGTAAGTATCTCTAGAAAAATACCTAGTAACACCCAGCCAGTTACATACAGTACAAGTACAATAACTAGTAACACCCAGCCAGTTAGATACAGTACAAGTACAATAACTAGTAACACCCAGCCAGTTACATACAGTACAAGTACAATAACTAGTAACACCCAGCCAGTTATATACAGTACAAGTACAATACCTAGTAATACCCAGCCAGTTATATACAGTACAAGTACAATAACTAGTAACACCCAGCCAGTTACATACAGTACAAGTACAATACCTAGTAATACCCAGCTAGTTAGATACAGTATAAGTACAATACCTAATAATACCCAGCCAGTTAGATACAGTACAAGTACAATACCTAGTAACACCCAGCCAGTTACATACAGTACAAGTACAATACCTAGTAATACCCAGCCAGTTATATACAGTACAGGTGCAATACCTAGTAATATCCAGCTGGTTAGATACAGTACAAGTACAATACCTAGTAATACCCAGCCAGTTAGATACAGTACAAGTGCAATACCTAGTAATATCCAGCTGGTTAGATACAGTACAAGTACAATACCTAGTAATACCCAGCCAGTTATATACAGTACAGGTGCAATACCTAGTAATATCCAGCTGGTTAGATACAGTACAAGTACAATACCTAGTAATACCCAGCCAGTTAGATACAGTACAAGTGCAATACCTAGTAATACCCAGTCAGTTACATACAGTACAAGTACAATACCTAGTAATACCCAGCCAGTTACATACAGTACAAGTACAATACCTAGTAATACCCATCTAGTTAGATACAGTAAAAGTACAATACCTAGTAATACCCAGCCAGTTAGATACAGTATAAGTGCAGTACCTAGTAATACCCAGCCAGTTAAAGACAGTACAAGTGCAGTACCTAGTAATACCCAGCCAGTTAGATACAGTACAAGTGCAGTACCCACTAATACCCAACCAGTTAGATACAGTACAAGTGCAGTACCCACTAATACCCAACCAGTTAGATACAGTAC
Source organism: Megaleporinus macrocephalus (assembly GCA_021613375.1). Lineage (NCBI taxonomy): Eukaryota > Metazoa > Chordata > Actinopteri > Characiformes > Anostomidae > Megaleporinus > Megaleporinus macrocephalus. The sequence continues at coordinate 34,636,166 of CM038723.1, forward strand.
AAGTGCAGTATCCACTAATACCCAGCCAATTAGATACAGTACAAGTGCAGTACCTAGTAATACCCAGCCAGTTAGATACAGTACAAGTACAATACCTAGTAATACCTAGCCAGTTAGATACAGTACAAGTGCAGTACCTAGTAATACCCAGCCAGTTAGATACAGTACAAGTGCAGTACCCACTAATACCCAACCAGTTAGATACAGTACAAGTGCAGTATCCACTAATACCCAGCCAATTAGATACAGTACAAGTAAAATACCTAGTAATACCCAGCCAGTTACATACAGTACAAGTGCAGTACCTAGTAATACCCAGCCAGTTAGATACAGTACAAGTGCAATACCTAGTAATACCCAGTCAGTTACATACAGTACAAGTACAATACCTAGTAATACCCAGCCAGTTACATACAGTACAAGTACAATACCTAGTAATACCCATCTAGTTAGATACAGTAAAAGTACAATACCTAGTAATACCCAGCCAGTTAGATACAGTATAAGTGCAGTACCTAGTAATACCCAGCCAGTTAAAGACAGTACAAGTGCAGTACCTAGTAATACCCAGCCAGTTAGATACAGTACAAGTGCAGTACCCACTAATACCCAACCAGTTAGATACAGTACAAGTGCAGTACCCACTAATACCCAACCAGTTAGATACAGTACAAGTGCAGTATCCACTAATACCCAGCCAATTAGATACAGTACAAGTGCAGTACCTAGTAATACCCAGCCAGTTAGATACAGTACAAGTACAATACCTAGTAATACCTAGCCAGTTAGATACAGTACAAGTGCAGTACCTAGTAATACCCAGCCAGTTAGATACAGTACAAGTGCAGTACCCACTAATACCCAACCAGTTAGATACAGTACAAGTGCAGTATCCACTAATACCCAGCCAATTAGATACAGTACAAGTAAAATACCTAGTAATACCCAGCCAGTTACATACAGTACAAGTGCAGTACCTAGTAATACCCAGCCAGTTAGATACAGTACAAGTAAAATACCTAGTAATACCCAACCAGTTAGATATAGTACAAGTAAAATACCTAGTAATACCCAGCCAGTTAAATACAGTACAAGTGCAGTACCTAGTAATACCCAGCCAGTTTTCAAACCCGGATGATATGAGTTAAGCGCAGCTGCGTAAGTGTAATATCACTAATTTAAATAACACATTAGATTAGTGCTTATAAGTGATTCACAAAGAGATGGTGGTTTTCAGTCTGGTCTTCAGACCACAAGACAGTCTACATATTCCACTATCGGGGCTCCAGGATAGAGAAGAGTCCTGTCTTCCATGTATGTTGAGGGAGTGTGGCTTCACAGCCATGGTTTTCCAAATGTCCCGAATTCTTGTCCCATTGACAGAAAGCATACGCTGTAACACTAACCAGTTTCCCTCTGTGCCCAGCGCAGCTCTGGACGATGACTGAGGCTGCTCTGGGCTGGGCGCTGACCTCCCCTGTCACAGCACTGTTTGCACAAGGAAGTCAGAGGGCCATGTGGATCATGTAACAGCCTCGCATCGATCCGTATCTACAGCTGACCAGGAAATGGCTCGCTCCAATGTGTTAATGTGAGGGTCCGTGCTCTGTGGCTGTGTAAGAAAATATATGGTGTCACTCTGAACGTGGGGGTGTGGGGTCCGAAGGCGTAGCGCTTTCTTAACCAGGAGTGTCCCGGTTTAGTTGAGATTGCAGCAGGGAAGCATGACTAAAGCCCAGGGTTCTTAACCCTTTGATGCACAACTTGGTCAAAAGTGACCCGCCTGAGATTTGATTCTCTATATCTTTACAATAAATTCGTTTCATCATTCAGGCAAGTTTATTCACTTCTGATCATCACAAATCCTGATTTCAGTTTTATTTCTTTACGTTTTCATAAAAATAATTTTTTGTGTCACTACCTTCGAACACAAAATTAACCGTTATGTGTTCACTATGGAATTTCATAGGAACTATTGACATTTGTAAACATTTGCAGTCAGAAATATATTTACAAACACTATTTTTGTTCTTGAAGTAAATAAAAACGAATTAAAATAATGATTTAATACACTCAGCAGGACATACAATAACATAGGAAATGAATACAGGTCAAGTTTAACCATGTAGTGCATTAAAAGGGCTTTGCTTAGCTTTTGCATCAAAGGGTTAAACATGACAGAATACCCCCAATACCCACTAGTGTCGGAGCAGCAGCACTACTTCCTCATCCTCAAATGTTGGACTGATTATACTCTACATTAAAAAGTGGTGTTACAGTGACTCACTATCGCCTCTTCAGGTACAAAGTGGTGTTACAGTGACTCACTATAACCCCTTCAGGTACAAAATGGTACTACAGTGACTCACTATCACCTCTTTAGGTACAAAGTGGTACTACAGTGGCTCACTGGCATTATGAGCCAGGGCAGACTGGTTAGCATGCTATGATTTTTTCTGCAAAATGATGCAACACACCATCAAACCTGTTATTCTGCAGATAATTTTGGTCAATTTTTAATTTTTTAAAACTTAAAATTCCTACAAATTGCATCTTTATATTGTATTTATTTTATATACTCAATTTTCTCCTCACTTTAGTCATAGCTAGCTCCTCCCGCAAGTTAGACCCAGACTGGGAGGGTGAAGGCTAGCATAAGCTTCCTCCAAGACAAAAGGGGGCACCATATCTTTTTAACATGATGCTAGAGCAACATCATTGGATCTCATCATGCTTGAGGAGAACATTAACTGCCAATTCTGTTATGTCTGCTAACATTGTGATAGCCATCCTACCCCGTCCATAGAGAACGAGACAGGTCAGCTCACTTGAGCTTTTTTGGCCAGGGATGACTGTGGCATCACGATGATGGCATCAGGTGGGATACTTTCTGTTTGGAAAAGTAAAAGGAGGACATCTTCATGACATATTTAGCTCCTATATGGATTGTCTGCAACAACACTTCAGATCACTTCAACAGGAATAGACAAAGCTAAACAGCTGTAGACTGGAGGGTAGTGTGGTCATGGTTGTGACGTTACAACCCTGGAGCTCAAAATGTTGTTCTTGTAGTTACATGGACCATAAGGACTGCACTTGAGCAACGCCTGTGGTAGTAAACTCCTACCTTTATGTAAAAAAGCACCTAAAAATGATGTTATAAGCCATTTAATACAACAAAGTTTCAGAGCTCCATAATGTTTTTCCCAAAGGAACCGGGTTTGAGGTGAGGTACGTTCTGTGCTGAACATATCAGGGCTGGCGCAGAACGATGGGGAAAACGTACACAACTCCAAGGTGGAGAGATAATGTTTCACATCACTGCTGGTGACCCCACTTGTTTAGGGAAAAATGCCAAAACGTCCGCAAAGGGTGGAGATAGTTGGCCTTAACCTGAGATGAGGATCGTTCTGTATCAATTGGAGCTTGTCTTCATTGGAAAGCTCCAGCTGGCCTCAGATCCGAGATGAGCGAGAGGGACCAGAGCCATGTTATGTTCCCGAGAGCACGCTTTTGCTATTCGTTTGAATTCCCACTTCGTCAACACGCACTCCAGGCAGGTTCAGACCCAGTTCAGAGGAACCTCCCGAGTTAATGACAGGTAACAAAATGATTTAGCCATCATTAAATTGGGATCCGCCCAACTTTAATGACAACTGACAACATGAAAAATATTATGGCTACGGTTAACAAGGCAAACGTGTGGGAGTGACTCGGAGAGAAACAAAGAGACGATAGACATATATTTTAGCTTAAGGCTCACGCTATTATAGTATTAAAAGACTCTCACGGTTTGAAAACATCGCAGCGGATCTCTGTAGATGATCAGGTTGAATAAAACAATTAAAGAGGGGAGTTAGATTTACTGGGAGATGGAATAGGATTATGTTTAAGCTGAGGTGGAAGTTTATTTAAGTTGGGTTGGCATTAGTGCTAGGATTGTAAACAGTGGCATGTCAAAGAAATTTTTAGTTAAAAAAAGGAAATTAATAAGACAAAAAAAGCAAAAAAAAAAAGTTTTGGTGTCACTAGAGGAAGTTTGTTCCTTTAGTTGTTGTACTGTTTTGTACTATTTTGTATTATTGGGAATTCAGAGCCCACCTAAACATGCTATTTTACAGATAAAAAGTATGTGTGTAGTCAAAAACCACCTAAGCAACTGCAGCTACAAGGCTACCATAGCCACCAAGGACGGGAGCCTAATACCTCAACGATTAGCGCTGTGCTAGCTGCTATCAGTCACTTATATTAAACCATGTTGTCAAGTCATCTCAAACAGACTTGCCTGTGTGGTTTCTGAAATTGTATGATGAGATAAAATGAACAGAAGTGCGTTACACAGTAGCAGCCGCCCATTCTATCTGCTTTTTAAGCAGACTATGGGGTTTTATAGGGTGTTTCTATATATACTATACTATATACCCACACATTAATGTTTCAGTTGTGTTGGCTAAGCCTGAGATAGCTGGCTAAAGCGGAGATAGCTTACTAAGGTGGAGATAGCTGACTAAAGCGAAGATAGCTGACTAAGGCTGAGATAGCTGTCTAAGGTGGAGATAGCTGACTAAAGTGAGATAGCTGACTAAAGTGAGATAGCTTACTAAGGCTGAGATAGCTGTCTAAGGTGGAGATAGCTGACTAAAGTGAGATAGCTGACTAAAGTGAGATAGCTTACTAAGGCTGAGATAGCTAAATAAGGCTGAGATAGCTGTTTAAGGTGGAGATAGCTGACTAAGGCTGAGATAGCTGAATAAGGCTGAGATAGCTGTTTAAAGCTGAGATAGCTGTTTAAGGTGGAGATAGCTGACTAAGGCTGAGATAGCTGATTAAGGCTGAGATAGCTGTTTAAGGTGGAGATAGCTGACTAAGGCTGAGATAGCTGTTTAAGGTGGAGATAGCTGATTAAGGCTGAGATAGCTGTCTAAGGCTGAGATAGCTGGCTAAAGCGGAGATAGCTGACTAAGGCTGAGATAGCTGTCTAAGGTGGAGATAGCTGAATAAGGCTGAGATAGCTTTCTAAGGTGGAGATAGCTGATTAAGGCTGAGATAGCTGTCTAAGGTGGAGATAGCTGTCTAAGGTGGAGATAGCTGTCTAAGGTGAAGATAGCTGACTAAGGCTGAGATAGCTGAATAAGGCTGAGATAGCTTTCTAAGGTGGAGATAGCTGTCTAAGGTGGAGATAGCTGATTAAGGCTGAGATAGCTGTCTAAGTTGGAGATAGCTGTCTAAGGTGGAGATAGCTGACTAAGGCTGAGATAGCTGTCCAAGGCTGAGATAGCTGACTAAGGTGGAGATAGCTGACTAAGGCTGAGATAGCTGACTAAGGTGGAGATAGCTGACTAAGGCTAAGTTAGCTGACTAAGGTGGAGATAGCTGACTAAGGCTGAGATAGCTGACTAAGTTGGAGATAGCTGACTAAGGCTAAGTTAGCTGACTAAGGTGGAGATAGCTGACTAAGTCTGAGATAGCTGATTAAGGGTGAGATAGCTGTCTAAGGTGGAGATAGCTGACTAAGGCTGAGATAGCTGTCTAAGGTGAGATAGCTGTCTAAGGTGGAGATAGCTGTCTGAGGTGGAGATAGCTGACTAAGGCTAAGTTAGCTGACTAAGGTGGAGATAGCTGACTAAGTCTGAGATAGCTGATTAAGGGTGAGATAGCTGTCTAAGGTGGAGATAGCTGACTAAGGCTGAGATAGCTGTCTAAGGTGAGATAGCTGTCTAAGGTGGAGATAGCTGTCTGAGGTGGAGATAGCTGACTAAGGTGGAGATAGCTGACTAAGGCTAATATATCTGTCTATGGCTGAGATAGCTGACTAAGGTGGAGATAGCTGACTAAGGCTAAGATATCTGTCTATGGCTGAGATAGCTGTCTAAGGTGGAAATAGCTAACTAAGGCTGAGATAGCTGACTAAGGTGGAGATAGCTGACTAAGGTGGAGATAGCTGTCTAAGGCTGAGATAGCTGTCTAAGGTGGATATAGCTGACTAAGGTGGAGATAGTTGACTAAGGTGGAGATAGCTGACTAAGGCTGAGATAGCTGTCTAAGGTGGATATAGCTGACTAGGGTAGAGATAGCTGACTAAGGTGGAGATAGCTGATTAAGGCTGAGATAGCTGTCTAAGGTGAAGATAGCTGTCTGTGGTGGAGATAGCTAATTAAGGCTGAGATAGCTGACTATGGTGGAGATAGCTGACTAAGGCTGAGATAGCTGACTAAGGCTGAGATAGCTGTCTAAGGCTGAGATAGCTGTCTAAGGTGGATATAGCTGACTAGGGTGGAGATAGCTGACTAAGGTGGAGATAGCTGATTAAGGCTGAGATAGCTGTCTAAGGTGAAGATAGCTGTCTGAGGTGGAGATAGCTGTCTAAGGTGGAGATAGCTGATTAAGGCTGAGATAGCTGACTAAGGTGGAGATAGCTGATTAAGGCTGAGATAGCTGTCTAAGGTGAAGATAGCTGTCTGAGGTGGAGATAGCTGTCTAAGGTGGAGATAGCTGTCTAAGGTGGAGATAGCTGATTAAGGCTGAGATAGCTGTCTAAGGTGAAGATAGCTGTCTAAGGTGAAGATAGCTGTCTAAGGTGGAGATAGCTGTCTAAGGTGGAGATAGCTGTCTAAGGCGGAGATAGCTGACTAAGGCTGAGATAGCTGACTAAGGCTGAGATAGCTGTCTAAGGTGAAGATAGCTGTCTAAGGTTGAGATAGCTGACTAAGGCTGAGATAGCTGTCTAAGGTGAAGATAGCTGCCTAAGGTGAAGATAGCTGTCTAAGGTGGAGATAGCTGTCTAAGGTGGAGATAGCTGACTAAGGCTGAGATAGCTGACTAAGGCTGAGATAGCTGTCTAAGGTTGAGATAGCTGTCTAAGGCTGAGATAGCTGTCTAAGGTGAAGATAGCTGACTAAGGCTGAGATAGCTGTCTAAGGTGAAGATAGCTGTCTAAGGTTGAGATAGCTGTCTAAGGTTGAGATAGCTGACTAAGGCTGAGATAGCTGTCTAAGGTGAAGATAGCTGTCTAAGGTTGAGATAGCTGTCTAAGGTTGAGATAGCTGACTAAGGCTGAGATAGCTGTCTAAGGTGAAGATAGCTGTCTAAGGTGAAGATAGCTGTCTAAGGTTGAGATAGCTGACTAAGGCTGAGATAGCTGACTAAGGCTGAGATAGCTGTCTACCCTTACAGAAAATAAGTATACTTAAAGTTAATTTTATTAAGTATACTTTATGCAGTTACTATACTAATGTCATTGTACTAGTAGTACACTAGTATATGTACTATTTTAATACTTCTTGGGACTAAATTGACCCACTTTCTAGTTTTTAAAAGTATACTTTTAAGTACACTTTAAGTGTAAGAGTAGTAAACCAAGTATACAACTAGTTTTCTTTTGTACTGCAACTACACTAAAAGTAAACTTAATGGTTTACTGTTAGTTTACTAGCTTGTACGTTTTCTTTAGGTGAACTTAAACTTAACATAATACTTATAATTTACTGCTTATATTATTGTTGTACTTTAAAGTATATGACTAGGTTTAAGGGTTTTTTCTACTTAAAATCGAATTTTAACAACGTTTACTTACTCACCAGTGGACACACGTAAAATAAACAAGACACACTCAGATTAAGAAACATATTTGTATCTTTATAAATCTTTATAAATCAAATTTTAAATAAATATTGTACTGGATGTGTTTTTGTGCAGAGCAAGAATACTTACTTCTACTATCTCAATCAAAAAATTAAGTTCAAGTAAAGACCAAATATACTTAGACTGTTCTATACTTGTCAGTATAACCCCAGCATACTTAAGTATAACTGTGTTTAGTATATCACTGAGAAGTACATAAAAAGTAAACTAAAAGTATACTCACTTCCTTTTAGTTTAAAAGAAGTAAACTAATGGTACACTTGAATAAACTTCTTTTTTGTAAGGGTAAGGCTGAGATAGATGACTAAGGTGGAGATAGCTATCTAAGGTGGAGATAGCAATCTAAGGTGGCTGACTAAGGAGAAGATAGCTGACTAAAGAGGCTAAGGCAGAGATAGATGTCTATAAAGTGGTGGTGATGGGAACCAGGCATCACCATGTCTTATGATACAAATACACCAATTTTTGGTGTATCTTGATTTTTGTCGATTTTCTTTTTTCTACGTCATTTGAACACAACAGCTGCGGTTAACAAAGTCCAAAAATTTAATGGCGAACGGACCAATCGAAATGCTCGAAAATAGCTTGGAAAGAATTCTGGTTCCATTAACTTACATAGAAAGTAAAGACAGTTTTTGTCCTCTCCTGTAAAGTTGCCATTTTAGAGATGCTTGTTTCTTCATTGGACAGCGAGGATATATTTCATATAGGAACTTTCTATGAGGGAGCGTTTAGAGGCATTTAACCCATCAGGCGTCTGATTCCAGCGTTCCAACAATGTAAACAATACTCATTCAATTGCTGGAACAATGAAGCTTATTACACTGAATGTCTCATTATTTAAATGTTGCGTAATTATCATGTGATTATTGTTTAATTATCTTATAATTATCCCCTAATTATCTCTTTGAACCATCGGTGGATGTCTGACCTCTATAACCTTATGCTCAGTCAATGTGCCCTTGTCAAAAACGGGAAAAGCCAAACATGGGTGTGATGTTATTTTGTGCTTGTGCTCTTTGTCAGCTAATCTGTCAAGTCACGCCATTAATCCAGAGTAATGCTACATCTAATGCTTTACATGCTGCCGCAGTGCTGCCGGACCCGCCTAACGCTGTGTGGTGGAAAAGTAAATGCCAAAAGAATTACTGAATTATAACGCAAGAACAATAATGTTGCAGTTAGCACAGCGAGAGGGCTTTTATTAGCTTGGATCAGTCATCGGCCCCCTAATATTTACACGGAGGGTAGGGGAGGGGGGGAGCGGAAAAAAAAGACACGGTAAAAGAGTGCGGCGCACCACCCTGCAGGAACGTCTGTGTGGGACGGGTGAGGGGTGGGGGGGGGTGGTTGGGGAGTGCCTCTTCAGCTCGCTCTCACGAAGCAGCCCAGTTCAGCAGACCAATGAAAACAGAAGAGAAGCAGGAAAATAAATGTTACAGTTGTTTCCTCCCGACCAAGGTTGGGGTAAAAAGGGCACAGTTCTCAGGATTGTTCGCTCCGCACAACGGAAAAGAGAGAGAGTGCGGCGGAGGAGAAAGATCCGGGTGAAAATGAAACCCATGGAACACAATGTGCCACTCCGGTACCAGGAGGGAACGAGACTGAAGCACGAAAGCTCAGCCTTTGGGATCGTGTCAGTAATGGCGGCTTAATTACAACCATAATGAGACACGCCGAGAGCTAAAAATGGTCAACAGTTGCACTTTTTTGATAAAGGAATGAAGGGATGAAGGAACAGTGTTGGTGATGATAAAGGAATGAAGGGATGAAGGAACAGTGTTGGTGATGATAAAGGAATGAAGGGATGAAGGAACAGTGTTGATGATGATGATGAAGGAATGAAGGGATGAAGAAACAGTGTTGATGACGATGATGAAGGAATGAAGGGATGAAGGAACAGTGTTGATAATGATAAAGGAATGAAGGGATGAAGAAAGTGTTGGTGATGATAAAGGAATGAAGGGATGAAGGAACAGTGCTGGTGATGATAAAGTAATAAAGAGATGAAGAAACTGTTGGTGATGATAAAGGAATGAAGGAACAGTGTTGATGATGATAAAGGAATGAAGGGATGAAGGAACAGTGTTGGTGATGATAAAGAAATGAAGGGATGAAGGAACAGTGTTGGTGATGATGATAAAGGGATGAAGGATTAGTGTTGATGATGATGATGATGATGATGATGATAAAGGAATGAAGAGATGAAGGAACAGTGTTGGTGATGATAAATATTTGAAGGGATGAAGGAACAGTGTTGGTGGTGATAAAGGAATGAAGGGATGAAGGAACAGTGTTGATGATGATAAAGGAAAGACTGGATGAAGGAACAGTGTTGGTGATGATAAAGGAAAGAAGGGATGAAGGAACAGTGTTGGTGATGATAAAGGAATGAAGGGATGAAGGAACAGTGTTGGTGATGATAAAGGAAAGAAGGGATGAAGGAACAGTGTTGGTGATGATAAAGGAATGAAGGGATGAAGGAACAATGTTGGTGATGATAAAGGAATGAAGTGATGAAGGAACAGTGTTGGTGATGATAAAGGAATGAAGGGATGAAGGAACAGTGTTGGTGATGATAAAGGAATGAAGGGATGAAGGAACAGTGTTGGTGATGATAAAGGAAAGAAGGGATGAAGGAACAGTGTTGGTGATGATAAAGGAATGAAGGGATGAAGGAACAGTGTTGGTGATGATAAAGGAATGAAGGGATGAAGGAACAGTGTTGGTGATGATAAAGGAAAGAAGGGATGAAGGAACAGTGTTGGTGATGATAAAGGAATGAAGGGATGAAGGAACAGTGTTGGTGATGATAAAGGAATGAAGGGATGAAGGAACAGTGCTGGTGATGATAAAGTAATAAAGAGATGAAGAAAATGTTGGTGATGATAAAGGAATGAAGGAATGAAGGAACAGTGTTGGTGATGATAAAGGAATGAAGGGATGAAGGAACAGTGTTGGTGATGATAAAGGAATGAAGGGATGCAGGAACAGTGTTGGTGATGATAAAGGAATGAAGGGATGAAGGAACAGTGTTGGTGATGATAAAGGAATGAAGGGATGAAGGAACAGTGTTGGTGATGATAAAGGAAAGAAGGGATGAAGGAACAGTGTTGGTGATGATAAAGGAATGTTATGTTTGAATGAATGGTATGTTTTGGTGATGCTGGTTAGTTTTTAAGCTTCTCTGACTCTGAAACTGGTTTGAGTGGGTGTGGCCAGAGAGACACCAGCCTCGTGATTGGTCGGGGTAATGATTACAGAAGCGTTACCCAAGATTAGGACCCAGTTTACATGGTGAAAGGAGAGAAAGATGGTGTCATATATTGGTCAATTATTGGTACATTATTCAAATTGTTTACTGTGTGTTTACTGTTTACCTGCAAGAAGAAGATTTTAACATTTAACAGCAGCTCTGTCAACAACTATGATTATATTATAGAGTTTAGTCCAGTAAAACACTAATGAGCTCATGACATTCACCCATAATTCCACATGAAGCTACTTAAAATTTTAAAATAACACTAAAGGAAAGGAAACAAAACACAATAAACATATAAAAGTCAGTGTCCTGAACGGAGTGTAGACCTGCTGGGCACTGAGAGATGCCACATAGAGAGGGCGCAGGTCCAGACATGCCGTATGCAGAGGTGGTTGTTTGCCGTCCCAGTAAACAGCAACAGGAAATAGCTATGGTATGATACCAAAAGAGCCTGGCATCTCACTTTTCCAGTGAGGTAGCCAGAAGTTCACGGCTGTGTTTTATTTGGGGGTTACAGTCGAGTCCTTTTCACTGTCAATTATACCTACGAGGTTAAACTATTATTAATCATTGGGCCTCTTTGCCATCCACATATGAGGGAAATGTGATCGTAGATCACAAAACTATATATATATATATATATATATATATATATATATATATATATATATATATATAGTGAATATAAATATATATATATATATTATAATAAATATATATATATATATATATATATATATATATATATATATATATATATATATATATATATATATATATATTCACTCACTCACCCATCAAATCATTGAATTCAGGTGTTCCAATCACTTCCATGGCTACAGGTGTATAAAACCAAGTACCTTGTCATGCAGACTGCTTCTACATACATTAGTGAAAGAGTGGGTCGCTCTCAGGAGCTCAGTAACTCCAGTGTGGTACCGTGATAGAACACCACCTGTGCAACAAGTCCAGTGGTGAAGTTTCCTCACTACTAAATATTCCACAGTGGACTGTCAGTGGTGTTCTAACAAAGTGGAAGTGATTGAGAACGACAGCAACTCAGACACCAAGTGGTAGAACACGTACAATGACAGAGCGGGTCAGCGCTCACCAACTTTCTACAGATCAAAGCGTAGAGAGCTTCATGGAATGGGTCTCCATGGCCGAGCAGCTGGATCCAAGCCTTACATCACCAAGTGCAATGCAGAGCACCAGATGCAGTGGTGTAAAGCATGCTGCCACTGGACTCTAGATTAGTGAAGATGAAGAGTTGAAGCTGTTATCTTATTGTGAAAGAAGTAGATCATATCTTGAGCTCCAGTTTGAAGAACAAAGTGTAGTTCCAGATTTCTCCTGGACGCCCCAGACATTGTATAAATGTATTCAGTTCCTTCAGCAGTAATCTTGATTTAGCTTAATGAAGTACTGAGCAGTCAAAGCAGGTATTAGATGAGAACTGTAAATAATACTGGGTTGTTTATAGAAGGAGAAGCTTGGAAAGGGTTAAATAAACACACTGACATAGGTAAAAGCACTACTTACTCTATTAATACTGTTTAAAAATTAAATAATGACAGAGTTCAAACGTAAAAACATCTATTTTTTAAATACATTCATAGTTGGACACATATTACTTGGATACAATAGCCCTGGCCTCAGGGCTCTAACTCCGTGGGCAGCATAAGGAGTCGGTCAGTCGTTCTGATGCTGATGAAAGCGTCTTGGAGGTTCACAAGTGGACCTTTGTTCACGTAGCCAGAGCACAGCCCTCCCTCAGACCACCAGGCTCGCAGGGAGCAGGCAGAGCAGAGAGGGACAAGAGGGTCCTGATGACAGGCGGCGATAAACGAGTGTGGCTGCACCTCTCCTGCGCTTGGCAGGCCCAGACACATCAGAGAAACAGGCGCGAGCAGGAGCACGTGTGGTGTAGCAGCCTTGCCCTCTCCTGCGTGAGTGAGGGACTCTGTAGGAGACATGGGGCTACGTTGGTACATTTTACTCAACAAGTAGTCATCACGGTTCAAAGGAGGGGTAATAAAAGGGCAGCCTGGAATTCAGAAATATAGAGGATTGTTATCTAACTGCAGCCTTCCAAACCAAACTTCAGACCAGACAGGAAAGGCCAGAGCTCGGGCCGAAGTTAGCTAGATAGCTAGTTTATTTATGTCCACCCGAACGTCTGTTCATTTGGCGGCCGACTAAAGTCTCTTTGTAAATACTCTCAACTGAAGGTATATATACTGTTTCAACAACATGTTTGAAATCACTGATAAAACATAAAAACCTCATAAACGGCAATGTTTAACTCAATAACTCAATAATTTTCTAATAAAAATAGCTGTTAGTTGTTGTATATGAGCTTTCCCTGCTAGCACTACAAAATCGTTGACGCTGCCCTGCAGAAATACCAGTAAGTGTTGTGTTTTGACAATGGTATGCTGGTCAACCAGCATGACCAAGCTCTGATGACCAGATAAACCAACTCCAGAGCAACACTAGACCAGCATAGCCCATAGTAGAATGATTAGTCACCTGAAATACCAGCATATGTTGTGTTTTGGATGCTGGTTTGATAGTCAGCAGTAAAGGAAGTTAATATGCTGCATACCAGCAAAACCAGCATGTAGCGTTTTGACTCTGGTATTCTGGTGAAAAGCTAAACAAACCCCAGACCAGTAGTAGACTAGCAGGGCCCAGTATAGCTAGCTATTACCAGAAATACCAGGAAATTATGTCTTTTGACACTGGTATGTTAACCTGCATGGCCATGCTCTGGTGACCAGCTTAACCAACCCCAGACCAGAATAGCCCAGAAATGCCAGCATATGTTGTGTTTTAGATGTTGATCAGCAGCAATGGGAGTTGATATGTTGATCACCATCAAAACCAGCATGTTATGTTTCAATGCTGGTGTGATGGTCAACCAGCATGGCCATGCTCTGGTGACCAGCCAAACCAAGCCCAGACCAGCACTAGACATTGCCATAGCCAGAGTGGCATGGCTAGTCACCAGAAATACCAGCATACCTTGTGTTTTGGATCCTGGTTTGATAGTCAGCAGTGAGTCAGCAAGTTAATATGGTGGACACCAGTAAAACCAGCATATGTTGTGTTTTGACACGGGTATGCTGGTCAACCAGTATGACCATGCTCTGGTGACCAGCGATACCAACCCCAGACCAACAATAGACCAGCATAGCCCAGAGTAGCATGGCTAATCACCAGAAATACCAGCCAATATTGTATTTTAGATGCTGGTCAACAGCAATGGAAGTTGATATGTTTATCACCAGCAAAACCAGCATATTGTTGTTGTCCAAAGAAAAACATGTATCTCAATTTTTGTCGAGTGTTTGATGTCTACATCATTTGAACACAGCAGCTGCTGTTTACATAGTGTGAAAACTTTATGATGAATGGACCAATAAAAATACTAAAACAATATTAAATTCTGGTTCCATTGACTTACATTATAAGTAGAGACAATTCTTGTGCTTTCCTGTAAAGTTTTTTTGGATATTATTTTTGGAGATTATTATTATTTCTTTTTGTATGGCAACTATACGTTGTTTTGACACTGGTATGCTGGTCAACCAGCATGACCCAGTTCTGGTGACCAGCTAAACCAACCCTAGACCAGCACAGTCCTGGCTAGTCACCAGAAATACCAGCATATGATGCTGGCTTGCTATTCAGGAAGTTTATACGCTGGACACCAGCATATGTTGTGTTTTGACACTGGTATGCTGGCCAACCAGCATGGCCTATGCTGGGATGACCTGCTAAACCAGCTGCAGACCAGCTTAAACCAACACAGACCAGCATAAAAAGAATGCTGTTTATTTCAGCAGGGTCGGCTGTGCAACCTTTAAGGACCCCATGACGTCAGCCTTAACTTGAAGAACACTTTCTTTGACACATCATCTTGAAATATGATATAAAAAACTGAACATAAGCCCCGAAGATAAAAGAACCCTGATACAATAAATGTAGGTATGCTAACTACTTCAGCACAGGCAGCTAACGTTAACATCAAACATCACCATGAACGTTTTAAAGTGATTGTAATTGTGTTGTAGACATTTTCTGGTGCACGAGTGTTTGAACTTACAGTCAAATAACTTAAACATATCCTTTCAGTGGTAGCAAACTAGCTAATGCTAATGCTAATCATAACTCCCTTTTATCTGGAGCTATTTCCATCCGCCTGAGGTGGTTTCTACTTCGAGACTCCGTGTCGTCGGCCCGCTTGGCTCCAGCCAGATACCGCTGGGACGAAAGACAAGGAGAGATGTCTGTTGTGAAGCACGGTTGTTTAAAAACGGCTAATGTCCTCCAGCTTCCTCCCAACATAGGCTGCATTCACGCAACTCCCTGAGGATCTCCGAAGGACACGCAAAGCTTGTGTAGTTGGCTATTCTCAAACAGCTCTATGTTTAAGCTCGACGCCACTGTCTAGCGGCTTCACCTTCCCTATAAGGAACAAGAAGGCTTTTTCCGCCACCATTGCTCGTTAAAGATGCCAACACGTCACCGGATGGTGCTGCCCGCTCGAACAAAGCTCCTGTTTTCTGTTTTCTCAGAACTGCTTTTATTGACCGCATCCGTGAGTCAATAGAGGAATCCTTATGTCAGGTTGGTCACTGCACCGCTGACTGTTCACTCGCAGGCACATTTGTGGTAAACCAGCCAGAGAGCTGAGGGAAGCGCTGCAAGACTGCATGGCACCAGGCCGTCCAGGAAGACGCATGAAGCTGCGCTTTGTTTCCTGGGGACCATCCCTTGAAGGGCAGGGCAGTGAAACGTACCAGGAATTACAGACTCAGGCATCTTGCTATCACATGGACGCTGGGCTGAGCACGTCCACAGACCCAGTCTGGGTGTATATAGAAATTAAAGAGATGGGACAACCTTTCTGACCCACTCAAACCAGAGTATAACTGCACAAGCTCCTATACTAACAGCTCCCGCCTTCAGCTACATTAACCCTATGATGCACAATCTAGGTCTAAAGTGATTCGACTGAGATTTTATTCTCTATATCTTTAAAATAATTCATCATTCAAGCTTCCATGAATTCCTCAGTTTACTCATTTCTGATCATCACAGATACATATTTCAGTTTTATCATTTTATTTTATTAATAAAAATCTTTTTTTTTAATCACTGCCTTTTAATACACAACATGCGAATTAACCCTTGTTCACTATGGAGAGTTTGATAGGAACTGTTGACGTTTGTAAACATTTGAAGTCAGGAACATATTTACAACCACTATTTTTTATTCATGAAGTAAATAAATAAGAATTTAAATAATGATTTAAGATCAAAAGCAAGAATTTTACTGAACACTTGGAACAATAAATAATGAAATGAACTGATTTTAATAGATTTACCAAAGAGACACTCAGCAGTACATACAATAACATAGGAAATAAATATGGGTGCCATGTTGTGCATTAGAAGGGGTTTGCTTGGCTTGTCCATCAAAGGGTTAAAAGGGCCCATCTTATATTATATTTTGATCCCTGAACTCAATTTATGTGGGTCTGAGTTTATGCACAGACATCACTCATAATACATTTTATATCACAATTTTTTAACCTCTGGTATACCTCAGCAGTTCCAGCTCAACACTACTTATAGCTCCAGTGTGAGTGGAGCTAAACGGCTGTATATATATATATATATACAGCGGTTGAGCCTACAACCATTCAACTCCATACATTTATACACACACTTACAAAGATGTTAAACGTATTCACGTTCATTACTCAGGTAGAAGTATAGTTACTAGGGTTTAAAAATACTTCTGTAGAAGTTGAAGTATCACCTCAAGCTTTTTACTCCTGTAAAAGTGTAAAAGTACTGCTTTAGTACAATGTAAATATCTTAAAGAAGCATATCTGTGTACTACTGAACATTAACATGTGTTTCATTGAGCAGAAGATATGATGACTAGTTGTCTATAAGTATTGTAATGAAGTCAAACTTCAAAGACAATAATAATCAATAATCTTTACTAGAATGTAAATGTAGATGAATGAAAACAAGCTGAAAATGAAATAGGAGTAACGATACTACGTTTAAAATATAAGTAGTAGAAAGTACTGATAATGGAGTGTAAATGTAAGGAGTAGAAAGTACAGATAATGGAGTGTAAATGTAAGGAGTAGAAAGTACTGATAATGGAGTGTAAATGTAAGGAGTAGAAAGTACTGATAATGGAGTATAAATGTAAGGAGTAGAAAGTACAGACAATAGAGTGTAAATGTAAGGAGTAGAAAGTACAGATAATGGAGTGTAAATGTAAGGAGTAGAAAGTACTGATAATGGAGTGTAAATGTAAGGAGTAGAAAGTACTGATAATGGAGTGTAAATGTAAGGAGTAGAAAGTACTGATAATGGAGTGTAAATGTAAGGAGTAGAATGTACAGATAATGGAGTGTAAATGTAAGGAGTAGAAAGTACAGATAATGGAGTGTAAATGTAAGGAGTAGAAAGTACTGATAATGGAGTGTAAATGTAAGGAGTAGAAAGTACTGATAATGGAGTGTAAATGTAAGGAGTAGAAAGTACTGATAATGGAGTGTAAATATAAGGAGTAGAAAGTACTGATAATGGAGTGTAAATGTAAGGAGTAGAAAGTACTGATAATGGAGTGTAAATGTAAGGAGTAGAAAGTACTGATAATGGAGTGTAAATGTAAGGAGTAGAAAGTACTGATGATGGAGTGTAAATGTAAGGAGTAGAAAGTACAGATAATGGAGTGTAAATGTAAGGAGTAGAAAGTACTGATGATGGAGCATAAATGTAAGGAGTAGAACGTACTGATAATGGAGTGTAAATGTAAGGAGTAGAAAGTACTGATAATGGAGTGTAAATGTAAGGCGTAGAAAGTACTGATAATGGAGTGTAGTCAAGTCAAGTCAAGTCAAGTGGGTTTTATTGTCATTTCAACTACATACAGAGTACACAGTGAAACGAAACAACGTTCCTCCAGGACCATGGTGCAACATAGACAGTGCATACAAGACACAAGTGCAACACGAACAAACAAGTGCGGACAGACAACACAAAACAGTACAGACAGAGAATAATAAATAATTGCTGGTAGTGTGCAAATTGTGCAATGTGTAATAAACAGAGTCCAGTGAGGTAGTAGAGTTATTAGTGCAATGCTTTGTGCAAAAATGCTTCCCTTTTTTATCTGGGGTAAATGGTTGGAGAGAGAGAGAGAGAGTGTACATGTACCAGGAAGATATCAGTTCAGACGTTGAGTTGTGTTGAGAAGTCTTGGGGGAAGAAGCTGTTGCAGAGTCTGGTCGTGTTGGACCGGACGCTGCGGTACCTTCTTCCTGATGGCAGGAGGGAGAACAGTCTGTGTGAAGGGTGGGTGGGGTCATCCACAATGCTGGTTGCTTTGCGGATGCAGCGGGTGGTGTAAATGTCCAAGACGGAGGGGAGAGAGACTCCGATGATCCTCTCAGCTGTCCTCACAATGCGTTGGAGGGACTTGCGGTCAGAGGCTGTGCAGGTCCCAAACCAGGCAGTGATGCAGCTGCTTAGGATGCTTTCTATGGTTCCCCTATAGAAGAGGGTGAGGATGAGTGGAGGGAGACAGGCCTTTCTCAGCTTCCGGAGGAAGTAGAGACGCTGCTGGGCTTTCTTGGCTGTAGAGCTGGTGTTCAGGGACCAGGTGAGGTTCTCCGCTAGGTGGACACCAAGGAACTTGGTGCTCTTAACGATCTCCACAGAGGAGCCGTTGATGTTAAGCGGAGAGTGGTCCGGTCTTGATTTCCTGAAGTCAACAACCATTTCCTTGGTCTTCTCTACATTCCAGTGAAGGTTGTTGACTGTACACCAGTCTGTCAGCTGCTGTACCTCCTCCCTGTATGCTGACTCGTCGCCTTTGCTGATGAGACCCAGCACAGTTGTATCATCGGCGAACTTTATGATGCTGTTAGAACTGTGTTTCGCAACACAGTCATGAGTCAGCAGGGTGAACAACAGAGGACTCAGTACACTGCCCTGGGGTGCCCCAGTGTTCATGGCGATGGTGCTGGAGCAGCTGTTCCCGAACCGGACTAACTGGGGCCTCCCTGTCAGGAAGTCCAGGATCCAGTTGCACAGGGAGGTGTTGAGGCCCAGCAGGCTTAACTTCCTGGTGAGATTCTGTGGGATGATGGTGTTGAATGCTGAACTGAAGTCTATGAACAGCATTCTGACGTAGGTGTCCTTCTTCTCCAGGTGGGTAAGGGAGAGATGAAGGGTGGTGGTGATGGCATCGTCCGTGGAGCGGTTGGGACGATATGCAAATTGCAGGGGGTCCAATGAAGAGGGCAGTTGGGTCTTGATGTTCCTCATGACTAGCCTCTCAAAGCACTTCATGATGATGGGCGTGAGAGCTACGGGACAGTAGTCATTGAGGCAGGACACCGTGGACTTCTTCGGCACGGGGACGATGGTGGTGGTCTTGAGGCACGTTGGGACAGTGGAGCTGCGCAGGGAGACGTTGAAGATGTCCGTGAGAACATCTGTCAACTGGTCTGCACACTCTCTGAGCACTCTGCCAGGGATGTTGTCTGGTCCTGCAGCTTTCCGTGGGTTGACTCTGCGCAGAGTTTTCCTCACGTCCACTGCAGTCAGGCACAGCGCCTGCTCGTCTGGCTTGGGTGTGATCTTGCTCACCAACGTGTTGTTCTGTGCCTCAAACCATGCATAAAAGTCATTTAGGGCATCGGGGAGGAAGGCATCACTGTCACAGGATGGTGGCATTGTCCTGTAGTGTGTGATTTCCTGGATGCCCTGCCACATGCACTGCGTGTCACCCGTGTCCTTGAACTGGTTGTGGATTCTCTGTGCGTGTGCGCGCTTTGCCTCTCGGATGGCTCGTGACAATTTGGCTCTTGCTTTCCTTAGGGCCACCTTGTCACCCACTCTGAAGGCCGAGTCGTGGGTCCTCAGTAGCGCACGTACCTCAGGAGTCATCAGCGGCTTCTGGTTTGGGCGTATGGTGATGGTCTTGGAGAAAGTGACATCATCAATACACTTGCTGATGTAGCCAGTGACTGATGCTGTGTACTCCTCCAAGTTAACAGAGTCGCCTTCAGTCGCAGCCTCCCACGTCCCATGCAGTTCACTCAAAACAGTCCTGAAGGGCAGAGATGCTCCTGCCGGCCAGGTTTTCACCTGCTTCTGAACTGGTCTGGAGCGTCTGATGAGGGGTGTGTAAGCTGGAGTCAGATACACAGACATGTGGTCCGAGAACGCGAGGTGGGGGCGGGGCTCCGCCTGGTACGCGCTGGGTATGTTTGTGTAAACAAGGTCCAACGCGTTCGCTCCTCTCGTGGCAAAGTCCACATGCTGATGGAATTTAGGGAGGACTGACTGGAGATTAGCGTGGTTGAAATCTCCGGCAACAATGAACAGTGCGTCTGGATGTCTGGTCTGCAGATCACTAATGCCCCCGTGCAGCTCCCACAGTGCCTCTTTAGCATTAGCATTAGCGCTAGCGCTAGGCGGTATGTACACGACGGCTATCAGCACGGCGGAGAATTCCCATACTAAATAAAAAGGTCTGCACTGGACTATGATGAACTCCACCAGCAGAGAGCAGTGCTTGGCGACAGTCACAGCGTTGTTGCACCATTCTGTGTTGATGTAAACACACACGCCTCCACCGCGGGTCTTCCCGGACAGAGCCGCACTCCTATCCGCTCTGAACGAGGCTAGCCCGTCTAGCTGAATGGCGCTGTCTGGAATACTGTCGCTGAGCCACGATTCCACAAAGACTAGAGCACAGCAGTCTCTGAACTCTCGCTGGGTCGCTCGCTGGAGTCGTATGCAGTCCAGTTGTAAATGTTAGGAGTAGAAAGTACTGATAATGGAGTGTAAATGTAAGGAGTAGAAAGTACTGATAATGGAGTGTAAATGTAAGGAGTAGAAAGTACTGATAATGGAGTGTAAATGTAAGGAGTAGAAAGTACTGATAATGGAGTGTAAATGTAAGGAGTAGAAAGTACTGATAATGGAGTGTAAATGTAAGGAGTAGAAAGTACTGATAATGGAGTGTAAATGTTAGGAGTAGAAAGTACTGATAATGGAGTGTAAATATAAGGAGTAGAAAGTACTGATAATGGAGTGTAAATGTTAGGAGTAGAAAGTACTGATAATGGAGTGTAAATGTTAGGAGTAGAAAGTACTGATAATGGAGTGTAAATGTAAGGAGTAGAAAGTACTGATAATGGAGTGTAAATGTAAGTAGTAGAAAGTACTGATAATGGAGTTTAAATGTAAGGAGTAGAAAGTACTGATAATGGAGTGTAAATGTAAGGAGTAGAAAGTACTGATAATGGAGTGTAAATGTAAGGAGTAGAAAGTACTGATAATGGAGTGTAAATGTTAGGAGTAGAAAGTACTGATAATGGAGTGTAAATATAAGGAGTAGAAAGTACTGATAATGGAGTGTAAATGTTAGGAGTAGAAAGTACTGATAATGGAGTGTAAATGTTAGGAATAGAACTACTTCGTATATTTCAGTCTGAATCCCAAATTTGCCTATTTTTTAGCTATACTATGTGCTGTTGGGCTCCAGTATTTAAATTCAAATGTAAAGGACTATATAGGGACCAGGGAGGCGTTTGAAAATTAGCCCCAGAAGGAGGGTTGACGGATTGGTGCTATATTGGCATAAACTCTTCTTATTATTATTTTTATTATAATTATATGACAGAAAGTTAAATAGTTTATGACCTGCCTGCATACATACAATCATTGGTGAATCCTGGGTGACTATTTACAGCTATGCTATGTGCTGTTGGGCGGCAGGAGCCAGTATTTAAACTCCTGTGTAGTGAGGCGTTTAAGAATTTAGCTCCAGCATGGACAGAATAGTGGTGCTATATTAGTATATCATCGCTGTCCAAGGAAAAACATGTCCTCCATTTCCATTTTTGGCAATTTTTAGTTTTCTACATCGTTTGAACATGAGAGCTGCTTTTTACCTTGTGTGACAATTTCATGAAGAATGGACCAATAGAAATGTTTCAAAATAGCTTGGGAAAAATTCTGGTTCCATTCACTTACATTAAAAGCTAAGTATGTTTTTGACCTCTACTGTAAAGTTACTATTTTGGAAATACTCGTTTTTTCATTGGGCAGCAACGATACGTTCTTCTTCTTCTTATTATTATTATTATATGATAGAAAGTTAAATAGTTCATGACATGCCTGCATACATACAGGAATTGGTGACCAAACATTCTTCTCCAACAGTTGCTTGGCATGTTACCATATTTCAAAGGAACTACATTCCCAGGTGGAATTCTGGTTTATGTAGACTATGATAACTCTGATGGTGTGTTGGACCATATTCTATGTTGGCCACTGCTTTATAACAGCAATGCGTCACTTGAGGCCGTGCATTGCAGTGATTTTATTCCAGGGAACGAGGCGGAATTTCCCATTGAAACCACTCCTATGCTCATTACGGGGACAAACTAGCTTGTATGTAAGTACAAGGCCTACTGCTCATCAGTTTGGCAGCTGAGCAGCATCAGGGGCGTCGGCTCTGGAAAAACGACCCGACTCACAGCCGGGAGCGCTGGGGGAATGAGCCAGCACTGTTTCCGTGGATGAGCTTCTTTTTCCCATCAGGCCGTCCAGGTTTTCTTTTTTGTGTGAGTGTGTGTGTGTGTGTGTGTTTTATTTTTTTTTACCATGTCCATAAAACCGGCACATAAACACGCCATCGTTCTGGGCCAAAATCCTGAACTCCAGGATAAACTTTGCCTTCTATCTGTTTACACATGAAGCGGGAGCCATTTGTCCCGAAGACATTGAGGTTTATGAACGATGGCGAGGCAAAGCACCGGTAATTATTTTCTTGCACAACTCCGTCTGAGACCGGCCTGACATTTCGCTCATGCCCTGCGTCTTGACGGCATCTTCGCCTGCGCAGAGTTCGCCCCCACAAAACTGTTTAATTAGCTAACCGCGGCAAGAAAAGGGTCCGTTTTCCTCCTGCTGAAATCAGCCCGAGGGCCAGGAGCTGATTTCCCCCCCGCCTGCTTTAAGCAGCCCTGAGCTTTGATTCGCAGCCACATATTGAGCCCTTTTTCCGACCCAGGCCTGTAATTACGCCGAATTATCAGGAAGCTGAGTTTCCAGTGGTTTGCCGTTAATTCGGCTCTAAAAACATTGGAACACACACCTTCTCTGGATCTTATCTCCGTTACTGCTGGCTCTTGCGGCCATATTAATTACCCAAAGCCTCCTAAACATGTGTTCATAACGGCGTATGTGGAGGCAAAGAGGCTTTAAACAAAGGAGCTGTGTATTTGTGTTGCTGGTGGTTGCGGCGCACATCTGATCTGGATGCAGTCCCGATATGTTATATTATTTCTATTATTATTTATGGAAGAAGGCCTGACGGAGCTAAAGCTAATCGTCTGTGCAGAAGTCAATGTTCGCTCTTCGTTTATTTCATTTCCACTCAAAACAGCCCCTGAGTTATTCAGGAAGTATTTCTGAGGAGATTAGATAGTGGTTGATATAGTGTGGGGGGGGTTAAAGTTCCTCCCTCCATGCTATAGACTGGGGTTGTTTCCACACCTGGGTAACCACAGTACACTGTACTTGGATAAGACTCCTAACACTACCTTCACCTACCTGTGTACAGGTAAACTGTAACACGACCTTCACCTACCTGTGTACAGGTAAACTGTAAAACCACCTTCACCTACCTGTGTACAGGTAAACTGTAACACTACCTTTACCTACCTGTGTACAGATAAACTGTAACACTACCTTCACCTACCTGTGTACAGATAAACTGTAACACTACCTTCACCTACCTGTGTACAGGTAAACTGTAACACTACCTTCACCTACCTGTGTACAGGTAAACTGTAACACTACCTTCACCTACCTGTGTACAGATAAACTGTAACATTACCTTCACCTACCTGTGTACATTTAAACTGTAACACTACCTTCACCTACCTGTGTACAGGTAAACAGTAACACTACCTTCATCTACCTGTGTACATTTAAACTGTAACACTACCTTCACCTACCTGTGTACAGGTAAACTGTAACACTACCTTCACCTACCTGTGTACATTTAAACTGTAACACTACCTTCACCTACCTGTGTACAGATAAACTGTAACATTACCTTCACCTACCTGTGTACAGGTAAACTGTAACACTACCTTTACCTACCTGTGTACAGATAAACTGTAACACTACCTTCACCTACCTGTGTACAGATAAACTGTAACACTACCTTCACCTACCTGTGTACAGGTAAACTGTAACACTACCTTCACCTACCTGTGTACAGGTAAACTGTAACACTACCTTCACCTACCTGTGTACAGATAAACTGTAACATTACCTTCACCTACCTGTGTACATTTAAACTGTAACACTACCTTCACCTACCTGTGTACAGGTAAACAGTAACACTACCTTCATCTACCTGTGTACATTTAAACTGTAACACTACCTTCACCTACCTGTGTACAGGTAAACTGTAACACTACCTTCACCTACCTGTGTACATTTAAACTGTAACACTACCTTCACCTACCTGTGTACAGATAAACTGTAACATTACCTTCACCTACCTGTGTACATTTAAACTGTAACACTACCTTCACCTACCTGTGTACAGGTAAACAGTAACACTACCTTCACCTACCTGTGTACAGGTAAACAGTAACACTACCTTCATCTACCTGTGTACATTTAAACTGTAACACTACCTTCACCTTCCTGTGTACAGGTAAACTGTAACACTACCTTCACCTACCTGTGTACAGGTAAACTGTAACACTACCTTTACCTACCTGTGTACATTTAAACTGTAACACTACCTTCACCTACCTGTGTACAGGTAAACTGTAACACTACCTTCACCTACCTGTGTACATTTAAACTGTAACACTACCTTCACCTACCTGTGTACAGGTAAACTGTAACACTACCTTCACCTACCTGTGTACAGGTAAACTGTAACACTACATTCACCTACCTGTGTACATATAAACTGTAACACTACCTTCACCTACCTGTGTACAGGTAAACTGTAACACTACCTTCACCTACCTGTGTACAGGTAAACTGTAACACTACATTCACCTACCTGTGTACAGGTAAACTGTAACACTACCTTCACCTACCTGTGTACAGGTAAACTGTAACACTACCTTTACCTACCTGTGTACATTTAAACTGTAACACTACCTTCACCTACCTGTGTACAGGTAAACTGTAACACTACCTTCACCTACCTGTGTACATGTAAACTGTAACACTACCTTCACCGACCTGTGTACAGGTAAACTGTAACACTACCTTCACCTACCTGTGTACAGGTAAACTGTAACACTACCTTCAAAAGATTAAAAGCTAGAGAGAAATTGGGGCTCCTGATACCCACCTGGATGACCCACTAAAGCTTTCGTCTTTAAGAGAGAGGAGAACATCAAGCTCCACTCCTTGCTTCAGATCTGAGAACATCCACAGGTGCTTCTGTCCATCCTACAACTGTGACAGGGATCACTGAGAAATGGAGATATTAACACATCAAACATAGAAGCCGTTGGTGTTCTCAGAACAGTGGACTGACCACCTCAGAGTCCAGAACCTCAACATCACTGAACGTGTTTGGGGTTATTTGGATGGTGAGAAGCAGAACCAACTTCCGAGATTGAACTTTGGAGAACTTTGAGGAGCTGAAAGTGAAAAGTAACTATAAGTAATTGTGTAGGTACACATGAACAACACATGCAACTACAATGTAACTGGGTGATTCTTCAATTAGGGGAACTTTACGTCCCTAGGTTCTAAATTTAGTTGAAATTACTTTATTACAAAACAAACATTTTGGTATTAAAAAGATCAATAATTGCATCACCAAAAAAATACACACCAAAATAATTATGATTTCCATTTTTTATAATAATTTAAACCCAATAAAATGTTCACAATATGAAAAAGATCACAATATGAGTTTCATAAAAACTTAAAAAGAAACTAAATGTACTGTTTAGTTTCATATTTGTACCTATGCATATTTTTGAGCAATATATTATCATCCCCAACATTATCATCATTACCGCAACAGTGTATGACTTCTGCAGGGAATTATTTAAAGGTAGCACTTGTTTATGTTGTAACCATGGAAACAAAGACTCACAAAGGAGCACATGACAGCCATGAGTGAGGAGTGAGATGTTAATGTGTGTAAATGGGAGTAACTGATCATAGATATATGTATTGCTCCTGATCATAGAGTACATTTATTCAGAGTCATTACCGTTTACATCAGTACGGCAGTACTTTACAACTAAACATTACATTTACACATTATTTATTTATTTATTTACCACAAAACATTACATTTACACATTATTTATTTATTTATTTACAACAAAACATTACATTTACACATTATTTATTTATTTATTTATTTACAACTAAACATTACATTTACACATTATTTATTTATTTATTTACAACAAAACATTACATTTACACATTATTTATTTATTTATTTACAACTAAACATTACATTTACATATTATTTATTTATTTATTTATTTATAACTAAACATTACATTTACACATTATTTATTTATTTATTTACAACTAAACATTACATTTACACATTATTTATTTATTTATGTACAACTAAACATTACATTTACACAATATTTATTTATTTACAACTAAACATTACATTTACACATTATTTATTTATTTATAACTAAACATTACATTTACACATTATTTATTTATTTATAACTAAACATTACATTTACACATTATTTATTTATTTATAACAAACATTACATTTACACATTACTTATTTATTATTTATTTATGTTTATGTAAAGAGCATCTTGTACTAGCTGTTAACTAATTTTAGCAAATCCATGGCCTAGCTAGCGTTTTTCTTAAAAAAGTGAAAATTGTCATTACCGCAACACGTCATTACCAACACATAACCTGTTGAGATGGTAATGACATTTGTTGATGGTAATGACAGGTTTCCCCATCAGTATCTTTTAAATTATGTAGAAATTAAGTCTAACAGTGTGATTTTATAATGAGATTCAAGTGAAATGCATTACTTTATAAAGTACTGCTTCTGATGCAACCACTGTTACCGATAGCTTACAGCAGTACAGCTTATTTTATTACACATCTGTATTAATTAGTTTTTGCCTCATGTAATGTAATTAAGTCAATAGATATTTATAACAACATATTATATGTTGTTATTACACATTCGTAATAACATAAGTGTATTTTGTGAATAGTAGTTTTTATGTTATAACACATTTTCTTATAATGCTAGTCAAAACTGTTAATTACAATTACACACAAAAAAACTAATTAATACACATGTGTTATTACTGTGTAATTACAAATGTATTGCTGCAATCCATCTGTAACAGTGGCTACATCACTAGTAGTTACATGTGTTATTGCATGTGTAGTTACACAGTTATTACAGACCATTAATCTAAAGTGGAATTAAAACTCTGATAGTGTATTTACTTGTTAAAGCTTCTGAGCTGCTTCACTGTTGCTCTGGCTCTGGAGATGAGAAGAACGTTCTGGTCCAGCGCTGGTGGAAGCTGGTGGAGTAAAAGTTCCACAGCAGTTCTTTTTTTACTGAATCTGTTTTTATTACTAGTGCAGTAACAACGCTGTCTGACCAGCAGACGGTCCACGTGACTCGTTAGACGGAGAGCAGGAATGCTTTAGTCCGTCATCTCACTGACCACCATCCCAAAACCAACATTCCTGCACACTCACATCTAATCAGGCAGGGAAGTGGCACCTCCGGGTCCTCCAGGTCAGATAACACCCTCCCTACTGGGGCCGCCACTCTCTCTGACCATCAGACTGACCTCAGCTATTCAGAGCTTTCATATCTCGTTCTCTCTCTCTTTCTCTCTCTCTCTCTCTCTTTCTCTCTCTCTTTCTCTCTCTCTCTCTCTCTCTCTCTCTTTGTCCCTCTCTTTCCCCTTTCTTGTTTTCTCTCTCTTTGTCCCTATCTCTCCTCTCTCTCTCTCTCTCTCTCTCTCTCTCTCTCTCTCTCTCTCTCTCTCTCTCTCACTTTCTTTATCTCTCTCTCTCTCTCTCTCTCACTTTCTTTATCTGTCTCTCTCTCTCCCTCTCTCTCTCTCTCAGTCTTTCTCCCCTCCTTTCTTTCTCTCTCTTTGTCCCTCTCTCTCCCCTTTCTCTTTCTCTCTCTCTGTCTCTGTCTCTCTTTCTCTCAATGTCTGTCTCTCTCTCTCTTCCCCCCTTCTCTCTTCCTCGTTCTCTTTTTCTCTTTCTTTCCTCCATTCTTTTTTCTTTCTCTTTGTCCCTCTTTCTCCCCCTTTCTCTCTTTCTCCCTCTCTGTTTGTCTTTGTCTCTTATTCTCTCTCTGTATGTCTCTCTCTATCCCTCTCTTTCTCTCTCTCTGCCTCTCTCTCTTTTTCTCTCCCCTTTCTTTTTTCTCTCTCTTTGTCCCTCTTTCTCCCCCTTTCTCTCTTTCTCTCTCTGTCTGTCCCTGTCTCTTATTTTCTCTCTCTCTTATTCTCTGTCTCTCTCTCTGTTTGCCTTTCTGTCTCTCTCATTCTCTTTGTCTGTCTATGTCCCTCCCTTTGGCTCTGTCTCTCTTTTTTGTCTCTCATTCTCTCTGTCTGTCTCTCTCCCTTTGTCTCTGTTTCTCTCTCTCTTTGTCTCTTTCTCTCTGTTTCTCATTCTCTCTGTCTCTCTCTCTCTCTTATTCTTTCTGTCTGTCTGTCTGTCTCTTTCTCTCATGTCTCTCTCTTATTCTTTCTATCTCTGTCTCTCTTTTTCTATCTGTCTCTCTCTTATTCTCTCTGTGTCTCTCTCTCAGTCTGTCTCTCTTATATCTCTGTCTGTCAAGCTCTCTCTTATTCTTTCTCTCTCTCATTCTCTCTGTCTGTCTTTCTCTTATTCTCTCTCTCTGTCTCTTTTATCTCATCTGTCTCTCTCTGTCTGTCTGTTTGTCTGTCTCTTATTCTTTCTGTCTCTTTCTTTCTCTTATTCTCTATCTCTGTCTCTCTTGGTCTCTTGTATTCAATCTGTCTCTCTCTGTGTCTATCTGTCTCTCTCTGCCTGTCTCTTTCTTATTTTCTTGGCCTCTCTCTCTCTTTCTCTCTGTCTGTCTCCCTCTTATTCTCTCTGTCTGTCTCTCTCTCTCTCTCTCTTTCTCTTTCTGTCTGTCTCGCTCTTATTCTTTCTCTGTCTCTTATATTCCTATCGTCTCTTCTCTCTCACTCAGATTCTCAAAATTAAACCTCAAAGTTTATATCAGTTCAACACAGAACACGTCCCTTAGTTTCCAAATAAGAGACGATTTGATATTTCAGATGAAGGTTAACGCTCTTAGAATAGTGACTAGCAATACTAAATACCTAAAATACTCAGCCAACTACACAAGTATCTAACTTAGGGCTGCCCACTCTCCCACACTGGCCGGGAGACCCCCGCAATTCAGTCGGATCTCCCACCAAACTTGTATTTTCTTACGCAAGTACATTAAGCTCATTGCTGAATCCACATATCCCAGAACACACAGTGAGCAGTTTGTATAGTTGATTGGTTGTTAACAGAGGGAGGCTCCGCCCACTCACTGTATATCCCTGAAATGAAGCTGCACTTGTTTAAACGCTGCATGTGTGAGTGACCAGACTGACTTTGTTGTTGGGAGTTTAGATTTTTTGAACTGCTGCAGACTCTCAGGCTGTCAGCCGTCCAGCAGTGGCTCTTTTATCTGTTATCTCTGAGAGGCTGATGGGGAATAAAGCCGTGTAAGCATTGATTGGGGTTGGAGCAGGAGCCGGACTGTTTGCCTCTGTCTGGCGAGAGTGTCTGACTCTTTAATGATTAATGCTGTAAGGATTGTTATGGTATTCTGGGCTGCAAGGTGAGTCAGCAGTAGCCAATGCCACTGAGAATTAGCTTTCTAGCTTTAATGCTAACACTAACTGTAGTTGTTTAAGGGTCCTGTATTACCTGTTGGACACAATTTCCTTCTTACCCTCAATACTTTTATCAGAAAGGACATGTTTGAGTGTCTGAGGTTTTGTTTTCACTAAAGCTACGAGGCTAATAGCTAGTAACAGAAGCTAATACTTTACCATTAGCTTTGTGCTACAGCATACTGCTAACATTTGAGTGAAACTGTGTTCAGAAATCTCGGACAGACTTGCTTAACACTGTTACCAATAAAAATACAAACTAGCTATGTAACATTTTCACACCCGTATGATACTTTAGGTATGCAATTTGTGTCCTGCTAACTAGTGACCCTACTGAATAAAACAGTAGGGAATGTGTGCTGGGCTGGTGTAGGGTGGTCAGGTGCTGGTTTAGCTGGTCATCCAAGCATGGCCACGCAGGTTGACCAGATTACCAGCATCCAAAACACAGCATTTGCTGTTTTTTCTACTATGCTGGTTTCGTGCTGCTTTAGGGTTGGTTTAACTGGTCACCCAGGAATGGTCATGACCAACATACCAGCATCAAAAATGTGCTGGGTTTTCATGGGACTAAACATGCTGGCCAATGCTAGCCAATGCTGGCCTATATGCTGATCCAGTGCTGGTTTAACTGGTCATGACCAACATACCAGCATCCAAAACACAACATGTGCTGGGTTTTCATGCCAGTAGACATGCTAGCCAGTGCTGGCCTATGCTGGCCTATATGCTGATCTAGTGCTGGTTTAACTGGTCACCCAAGAATGGTCATGACCAACATACCAGCATCCAAAACACAACATGTGCTGGGTTTTCATGGGACTAGACATGCTAGCCAATTCTAGCCAATGCTGGCCTATATGCTGATCTAGTGCTGGTTTAGCTGGTCACCCAAGAATGGTCATGACCAGCATACCAGCATCCAAAACACAACATGTGCTGGGTTTTCATGGGATTAGTCAATGCTAGCCAATGCTGGCCTATATGCTGATCTAGCGCTGGTTTAGCTGGTCACCCAAGAATGGTCATGACCAGCATACCAGCATCTAAAACACAACATGTGCTGGGTTTTCATGGGACTAAACATGCTAGCCAATTCTAGCCAATGCTGGCCTATATGCTGATCTAGTGCTGGTTTAGCTGGTCACCCAAGAATGGTCATGACCAGCATACCAGCATCCAAAACACAACATGTGCTGGGTTTTCATGGGATTAGTCAATGCTAGCCAATGCTGGCCTATATGCTGATCTAGTGCTGGTTTAGCTGGTCACCCAAGAATGGTCATGACCAGCATACCAGCATCTAAAACACAACATGTGCTGGGTTTTCATGGGACTAAACATGCTAGCCAATTCTAGCCAATGCTGGCATATATGCTGATCTAGTGCTGGTTTAACTGGTCACCCAAGAATGGTCATGACCAGCATACCAGCATCTAAAACACAACATGTGCTGGGTTTTCATGGGACTAGACATGCTAGCCAATGCTGGCCTATATGCTGATCTAGTGTTGGTTTAACTGGTCACCCAAGAATGGTCATGACCAGCATACCAGCATCCAAAACACAACATGTGCTGGGTTTTCATGGGACTAGACATGCTAGCCAATGCTGGCCTATATGCTGATCTAGTGCTGGTTTAACTGGTCACCCAAGAATGGTCATGACCAGCATACCAGCATCTAAAACACAACATGTGCTGGGTTTTCATGGGACTAGACATGCTAGCCAATGCTGGCCTATATGCTGATCTAGTGCTGGTTTAGCTGGTCACCCAAGCATGTGTAAGATGGTTGACCAGATTACCAGCATCCAAAACACAGTGTTTGCTATATGCTGACCTAGTGCTCCCCTGGAGCTGGATTAGCTGGTCATCATAAGATGGACATGCTGGTTCAACAGATTGCCAGCATCCAAAACACATGTTCTGTTTTTTTAGGTGGTAACCATGGTAGCTGATACTGGCCTAAATGCTGGTGTAGTGCTGCTCTGGTACCCAGCATGGTCATGTTGGTTGACCAACATCCAGTATCCAAAACACATTTGCTGCTTTTGCTGGTGATCAACAATTCAACTTCCATTGCTGCTGACCAACTTACCAGTATCCAAAATACACCATGTGCTGGGTTTTCAGGGGACTCGACATGCTAGCCAGTGCTGGCCTATATGCTGATCTAGTGGTGCTCTGAATCTGGTTTAGCTGGTCACCACAAGATGGTCAACATCTGCTGGTTTATGATGTGACTAGCCATGCTAGTCGATGCTGGCCCATATGTTGGTCTAGCGCAGTTCTGGTACCAGTTCATATGGTTACCCAGCATGGTCATGCTAGTTGGCCAGATTACCAGCACCATGTTTGCTGTTTTTTCTAGTGACTGGTTTCATGCTATATTGGTGCTTGTTAAACTAGTTAGCATGGTAAGTGCTGCTCTGGTGCTGGTTTAGCTGGCCACCACAAGATGGACATGCTGGTTAACCAGATTGTCAGCAAGCAAAACACAACATGGGCTGGTATATAAAGTGGTGGTCTATATGCTGGTCTGCCACTGCTCTTGGATCAGTTAATCTGGTTACCCAGCAAGGCCATGCTGGCTGACCAACACACCAGTACTAATACTGGTGACTAGCCATGCTGGTTAGCTAGCTCCAGTGTGAAACCTATATAGTTAGCTACACTAGGGCTAAGAAAAACTTTTCTCCAAGAGGCAAATACCATGCTTGGCTAGAGTATCTCTGGAGTGACCCTGTCCCATGTCCTCTGAGTCCCACCAGAGGGAGCCCTTTGGGAACCCGGTGCCAGTCATGGAGTTCACTAACAAGAACTTTATGTTGGATTGAAGGCAGGTAAGCTGATTCTGGATCAGAATAACAATGACTGCTGTCATATTGATGAATGGAACTGTGTGCTAAGGCACAGAATTCTGCCCAGATCATCAAAGCAAATGTTTGGGATAACAATGAGCCTTTTTTCTGTGGGCTAGCGTAGCGCTTCGATATATTCTCATTATATGCGCCATAATAAGAGCAGATGTTGCTTTATGATCACAGAAATTATCTGTGCTCGTAATGAGAACTGAGCACTGGAGCCATGATTTGAGGTTTGGTCCTGCATGCGGAGTGCTTTTGTGAAAGCTTCAAAAGGGAAACAAACGGAGAGCCCAGCAGAGATAAACACTTTCAGCTGAACTTCTGGTCAGGAGGGGGTCGGCGCTCAGAAATATTTATGTGTTTGTGCGGGTTTGTGCTAGAACTGCGCCCGTAGCCAGTGCGGTAGAGATTAATTCACAAAGAATAGGGTTCGGAGAGGTAAATAAATCAACAAGAGGCTTGTTTGTGTTGGATGTGGAGCAGATTTTAGGAATTCACATTGTGGGTTCTCGTGCCAAAGTGAGAGATGTGGTCAAGGGTCAGCGGTGGACTATCTATGGATAGGAGAGCAATATTTAAGGTCTGTGAGGCCTTATTATAAGGGTATAAGGGTATTCAAGGCATTTTAGATCTGAGGAAATTCTCTTATTCCGTAGAGAATTGCTTGATTTGAAGGAGAATGTCACCATTTGTTAAAAAAAATATGTATAATTAAAATAAGTAAGATGTAAACAAAGTCATTTAGAATTCTTTTGTGGTAAAACACTCTGTTCTAAAGTAATCATTCAGAATGGTGGTGATAGTGACCAGACGTCCAAAGTATTTAACATCTCTAAAAGTTGTGGTCACTTTTTGTTGTAAGGCACTGTATTTTTTAGGGGGCTGGGATTGGATTGTGGCCTAAAATGTATTGTAGAAATAGGCTAATGATACTGAGTGACGTGACTGATGATGTCTGAAGCCTCACTGGTTCAAGACGTGGTTCGAGTATTGGCGAGATTTCTTGTTTCTTAATAAAATTAAAGTCACCATCAAACCACAACCACTGTCCCATCTCTTAAAAGCACTACAACAGTTTTAACATCAATATCTCACGACCTATTAGATTTATTTACTGACTAAAATCATACTGGCAGGTTTTTTTTAATTAACAGACCTCTATTACCCAAACAATCAAATACAGATAAGACGAACAAATAAAGAAAATTAAACTGAGGTGTTTTTATGTATATTCTCGGCAGTGTTTATTTCCATGCAGACAATGAGGCCATCACAAATATTGAAATGACAAAATAAAAGTTTTGGCCAGCAGGGGGGTTTGTGTGCATATGAAGCTTCGAAACCAGCTGGAGGTAAAGCTTCAATGCTTCAAGAGGTTTCACCTGGCCATCACTAATGTATTGTACCACCTGGCTTCAAGCCATGAGAGAGAGGCCATGCCAGGAGGATCACTCTACACCAACGCTACATTGGTGTCAGAGGTGGGCTTGATGCTTCCATGAACTTGAGAGTGGACAGTTGGAGAAGCAGAGCTGCTTGGAGAAAGACTTTGAGGATAGTGCTGCAAAGCTCCTTTTGGAAGACAATGGCACAACAGTGATGCTGACATGGTTGATGGTGCCCTCCAATGTTAGTTCACTCTTCTGAAGCAGATCCTGCAGCAGATGCATGGTTTTCTCTGTATCTTACTCTACACCAGTGCTACATTGGTGTCAGAGGTGGGCTTGTACTCCCCAGTGGACTGTTGAGGAATGTTGCTTCCATGAACTTGAGAGTGGACTGTAGGAGAAGCAGAGCCACTTGGAGAAGATAGTGCTACAAAACTCTTAGTGAGGCAGAATGGCAATGCTGACACGACATGATGTCAGGCTGATGGTGATCTTCCACAGAGCCTCCTCTGTGTTCTAGACCATGTTTAGACTGTCAGCTCATATTACACTTTTGGCATGTCCAGATTGTATCTCTATAGATTCTTAGAGACAGAAAAAACCCATGAAATCCACATTGAATTGAACCCCAATCACAATGGATTCTAATCTGATTTTTACAGGGACGTCTCGGTTGGAACGATCTGGTCACTCAAACCAGATTTCAAGGTGTCTTTCGCCTCACTCGCAATGCGGCAGCAACGTCAAATGCAGAGCGACGTATTGCTGGGATTCAAGAAGAGCACTAAAGATACATGCTCGAGGCAGAAAAGTTCCACTTGAATGGAAGAAAATGTCAAGCTGCGACTTGACTGAGTGATCGTTGGGAAGGAGAGATGATGCGTCTCCATGTTTCCTACATCTGCATCTGAAAACCACATCATTGTATACAACCTCAGGAGACACGTATAGTTTAACTGGTGGGTTTGCTAGTAAATAAAAGGAATATATACATACACTACCGCTCAAAAGTTTAGGATCACTTTAGAATTTCATTTCATGCAATTTTCATGCAATTCACAAACAATATTGTCCATTTCACAATTAATGTAAGTGTATCAGATGATTTTTAAAGAATAAAAATGTTTGTATTAAAGTCTATTTTTATATAGAGGCTTATTTTACATATTATTATAATATAATAATACCTATTATCAGCAATTCTCAGTCCTCTGTCTAAATCTCCTGGTATGGCCACCAATCCAAGTTAAGGATGTTATTGGACTAATTGGTTGTTAGGACACTCTTGCTCAATTGTGATGCACAGCTGAAAAACATTCTACTAATAAGTGAGTATAAAAGGGAGAACAACATTCTAGGTTAGTTTAGTATCTGAAGATCAGCAGTTGATGGCTTGCTGACATATATATATTATATTATATTGACATATAAAAAGAATCTGTAGGTTTTTCTGTTTATGAACCATTTTACAAAATAAAAGTCACTAAAAGTCAATAAAATGACTTTCTATGCAAAATAGTTGGAAAATAATTGGACTCCCCGTGAGCTGCTACTTGACTGAGCGATCGTTTGGAAGGAGAGATGATGCGTCTCCATGTCCCCTACATTTGAATCTGGAAACCATATCATTGTATACAACCTCAGGAGACACGTATAGTTTAACTGGTGGATTTGCTAGTAAAAAAAAAAGAATATATATGTATATACACTAACGCGCAAAAGTTTGGGATCACAGTGAAATGTTCTTGTTTTAATGGAGTATCTTCTTCCTTAACACAACAATGGACTGACGGGTCTCTAAAGAAAGTTGTTTCTTTCTGGTCATTGTGAGTCGGTCAGCAAGCCATCAATTGCTGATACTTCAGATACTAAACTAACCTAGAATGTTGTTCTCCCTTTTATACTCACTTATTAGTAGAATGTTTTTCAGCTGTGCATCACATTTGAGCAAGAGTGTCCTAACAACCAATTAGTCCAATAACATCCTTAACTTGGATTGGTGGTCGTACCAGGAGATTTAGACAGAGGACTGAGAATTGCAGATAATAGGACTATATGCAAAATAAGCCTCTATACAAAAATAGACTTTAATACAAACATTTTTATTCTTTAAAACTCATCTGATACACTTACATTAATTGTGAAATGGACAATATTGTTTGTGAATTGCATGAAAATTGCATGAAATGAAATTTTTGAGCGGTAGTGTGTATATATATATATATATATATATATATATATATATATATATATATATATATATATAATGTGTGTGTGTTGGAACAGTGACGACCCCTGGTTACTATCACCACCACTGTAAAAAGCATCTGTAGATTGTTCTGTTTTTAAACCATTTTGCAAAATGAAAGAAGTCACTA
Source organism: Megaleporinus macrocephalus (assembly GCA_021613375.1). NCBI lineage: Eukaryota > Metazoa > Chordata > Actinopteri > Characiformes > Anostomidae > Megaleporinus > Megaleporinus macrocephalus. The sequence goes on from CM038723.1 coordinate 34,672,722, forward strand.
AAAGTCAATAAAATGAGTTTATATGCAAAATATTTGGAAATCCCCTGTAATATTTTGGACTTCCCCTGTATGCATTATATCTTATAAGCAAAATCATGTGAGATTATATGGATAAAGTGTAAACAGGGCCCAGAAATAGGTTGTAAATCCAAATCATATGCTAACAACAATGAGAAACGCTACATGTAGCCACATTTAAGGTGGAATGACTCGCCGAGCTGTTTGTTCTCGCAGCAGAAGTTCCTGTGAACGCACCTCTGCCTGCGCGCTGTTCCGATCCACTTCACGCCATAACCACATCTGACATGCATGACAGTAAGTGCTTGCTAATTACTGCTCAAATGTTGCAGGACAAGGTTTTGTGTCACCAGCCTTCCGGAACAATCCCCCGATTGTTGGGTGAGTTGATTAGGCAGACGGGGCAGGGCCGTTCCTCTCTAATTATCCCCATTTGGGAGACCGTTTTCATGCCTCCGTGCCCACGACAAAAAAAAAAAAAACAAAAGAGCGAGGGAAGCTGGAGAAGGAGGGGAGGCCGGGCGGAGAGCAGAGAAGCGAGGGAGGGAAGGGAGAAGAAAAAGACTGAAATTGTAGGTTCTGCTGGCGGACTGGTGTTTACGAGGGCTGGTCGGAGGTCCTCTCAGGGGTATTTAGTTCACTTACAGCTCCAGCGCGGTCGGAAAATGTCACTGTGTCCAGACAAAAGATGGCAAGGAGCGAGTCGCGCAGCTAACAGCAGAGATTAGCCTTAGCTTTAGCGTAGCTCATGGAACCCGGGAGAGAGCGATTACTCACACTCAAATAGCCGAGCAGAATTTGATTTAGACTTTCGACTGATTCAGGGATTACGGGGGACTTGTGTACTGTCGGCAGCACAGGGACACTCACGGTTAGTCGCTAGTCTGGTTGGCTTTTTCAGTTGTGAGCAATTAGCGGATGGAAAAGAACGTGATCGAACAATACATTTTAGTTTGGAGGAAAAGTGCAATCGTCCTTAAAGGAGCTTATATCATTGAAAGTCTGGTTATCCTCATCATTTAAATATAAAAATTTTATATAAACAGTGTTGAAGTTTGAAAATATAGTGGCTGTCCACAGAAAAACATCTTAAACAGTTGATTTGTGTGAAACCTTCATGATAAATGAGCCAATAGAGGTGCTCCAAAATAAAACATCCTGTTGAAGATGCCTTGTCTTCTCTGTATCTTACTCAACACCAGCGCTACATTGGTGTCAGAGGTGGGCTTGTACTTCCCAGAGGACTGTTGAGGAATGGTTCTTCCATGAACTTAAGAGTGGACAGTAGGAAAAGCAGAGCCACTTGGAGAGGATAGTGCTGCAAATTCGTGAGGCAGAATGGCACTTCTGACACGGCATGATGTATGGCTGATGGTGCCCTTTCACAGAGCCTCCTCTGTGTCCTAGATAATGTTGAGACTGTCAGTGTGATGTAAACAGTATTAAAGTTTTAAAACACGGTCACTGTCCAAAGAAAAACACTGTAAACAGTTGATTTGAATGCAGCAGCTGCTGCTTACATCGTGTGAAAGCTTCATGATGTAGGGGCCAATAGAGGTGCTCCAAAATGAAATGCAAAAAATTCTGGTTCCATTGACTTACATTACAGGTAAAGACTGTTTTGGTTCTGTCCTGTGAAGTGAAATTTTGGAAATTTCTCATTGGACAGACAGTGTACTACTCCCAGTCCTTACAGCCTGTAAATGTTAATTAGGTTGCAAAAGTAGGCATAGGTTTTGTCGTAAAACCAGTTCAGAGTATAAGATTTTATTCTTAGGACCACAGTACAGATGTTCTCTGAGCTCTCAAACCCTGGTCTCAATCGTGTCTCCGACTGCATTGTCTTTTATAGGCCCGCCTTCCTACTCCTTCTGGCCCATGTAGTACACCTGGTCAGTCGTAATTCTCTGGGTGGACAGTGGTTCTCGAATGGAAGTTCCTAAGAGAAGGATATCTGGCTAGGCCAGATATGTGAAGCCCTATATGGCGGGGGTCCCAAAAGCCCTGACCTTCCCGCAAGCTCTGCAACATTCTTTGGGCCATCTGTCTTATCAAGATTTTAACAAACACCATAGCATGCAAAAATATTTAGTTTCGAGATGTGTGTTTGTGATGTCACAAAAAGAAAAAACACCACACGTGGCAACTTTGAACTGTAGATAATGGCAGAGTCACTACACAACTGCAGCCCCAATTTTTGGGTTTCTTGCTGTTTCTGGAGATCGGAGGTTGAAGGCGCATTGGCGTCGCTTTATGTGAAAAGTTGAATGACCTCACTGAGAACTCACTGAGAGGTCGCCGATGCTTTACAAGCCGCCCTGACAAATAGGAGGGTTAAGATCTAGACCTATCTGCAACTCGAAATAGTGGTAGTGTGAAATGCGTTGTGACTGAAAGTTAGTGCAGCAACTAGCTACAGCCACTGAGAAAGCATGAGACATGAGGTGAGGAGAAAGCTGACGTCGTAAAAAACACTGAGGGTGGGTTTTTGGAGAGCAGATGGCAATTCATGACCACATGTCAATGATCAGTTGTGTAGCGTGCAAGCCACGACAACTGAAAGATTCCCCATTACAAGACAGCACGTTGTGTACTATAACAGGTACAACGATCTGATAGCTCTGAAAGTGGTGTAGTGTAAACCTGATACAGGTTTTCTAGCTTAAAACTGTGTATATGTGTTGTTTAAGTCTCTCTTGGCTGGGCTTTGGAGTTGGTGTGAGTTTGCTATCTACCATGTACATGAAAACGTATGGATATCAGTGATCTGTCTGCTTCCCGGTCATTTCAGCCTTTCAGCATTGAGCGGCGGTTCTCCTCTACTGTGGTGTTCAATAAACACCACAGCGGCCCTGGGATCTAGGACTGTGCTGCCTTTGACTTAAAGGCTACAAGGAAAGCATGATGAGGCTTGCCAGTGGAGCCAGGCTGGGGATGAAGGCGCCCCAAGGACTCTGCTCAGACTTTGCGAGGGTTTGGGATGGCTGACCTTTCAAAGGGGCTTTATGTAGCATTGTGCTACTGGCTCATTTGCCCATGGATGCACAGGATGTGGGGTTCAGCCATGGTTGGAGCTTGCAATAAGAGAGACTTTCAATTATAAATAAGTTGTTGTTAGTTTAACCATAGAGTTTGCACATTCTCCCTGTGCTTGAGTGGGTTTCTCTGGGTACTCCGGTTTCCTCTCACAGTCCAAACACATGCATGTTAGGTTGATTGCTCACTCTAAACTGCCCGTAGGTGTGGGTGTTGGCCATGCAATGGACCTGTCCATGGTGTACCCCGCCTTTGCCCGATGACACTGGGATAGGCTCCCCCAACTAGCAGGACAAAGCCAAAGATATTGGATGGATGGATGGATGGATGGATGGATAGGTTGTTTAACAATATACATAGACAGATGTAATTATAAACCATATTAAATGAAAATAAGATCAATAAGTTTGATTTAGATTTCAACATATCTTCCCAGCTGGCAATAAACAGTTAAAGAACTGGCTAAACAAACTTAAATGTTCTGAAGTGGAAGAATGGCAGTTGGTGAAAGAAGAAGAAGTGAATGCTGGGAACAGCAAAAGGTACACATATTGCCTGTTTACACAGTTTTTGGAACGAGTCGAACCTTGCTAGCGGCTTTTGATCTGCCTCGGCGTCTGACATTAAATGCTCTTGAACCACATCAGAAGTGGCTGTGTGATGTTTTAAAGTCCAGCTAATGTTGAAGTGCTAGCATTTGATCTGTGTTAAACTATTACGTAGCTGCTGGAACACCAGCAGCATGAACTGTAGCAAACAAACCAGACAAGAAGAAGCTTTTATTCTCAGCTTTCCACCCAAACATTCATGGTGTAATAGGATTCCGTACCATGAGCGTGGTTTTGGCCAGAAAATTAGGAAGAATATTGTGGAACTTCACAGAGAGGTAATTAAAAGAGTGAGTTATCTCATAAACAGAAGTTAGTAGTTAGCTCTGGCTGGATGTTACACAAGCAGTGGGTGAAAAACAAGAGATCCATTAACAGTCAAGTGACTGTGCGGTGCAGGAACCTTAACTAAAGCCTGCAGCCTGTAAGCTAAACTTTAAAAGTAACATAAGAAGCCCAATCTTTAAGTAATACACTGGCTTTGTTGAACTTCTATGTCTTCACATAGCCTTTCACAAGCTGGCCTTCCACTGTGTAGTGTTCCTGTGGAACGTTAGTGTCTTCATGCTAATAAATCACATGCTAATTTGATTTTCAGTTAACTCTATTCCACTGGGACATTAGGTAGTGCTTAGGAGATCAAATGTTAGCCAAAAATCACATTCCCATAATTCTTTCCTTAGCCTAAATGTAGTCCATCAGCCAGGACATGTCTGGTGTTTGAAGTCCACTGAGTTTTGAACTGGAGCTAAAAAGTATTGGATGTTTACAGCCGTTAGCATGGAGGCTACAGGCCTCAAACCAAATAGACTTGCTTGTGTTGTTTCTGACATTGTATGCCATGTTATCAGTGGGAAACCGTTGGGCCTTCTGAGTGAAGGCCTGAAGATTTCTGTGAAATATAAAATCTGTTGTTTATTTAATAGAAGTCTGGTTCCATTGACTTCCATTAAATGGTAAAGTATGTTTTTTCCTTCTCTTGTAAAGTTATCATTCTAAAGAGATGTTTGACCTTTACATGGACCAAATCAAGGTAAAACCCAACACTACGACAATACTAATTGTTTAGCTCTGCTAGCACCACCATAGGATTCTAATAGCATGTAGCTCTAAGCTAAGGGCAATTCACATGAACTGTTCCAGATTAAACACACTACATTTAAAGCTTGTAAAAGACATACCATGAAGCCATGTATGTATTTAATCTGGATTGGCCAATAAATGTTCATGTGGTTTGCTCCTAGCTTAGAGCTACATGCTACTAGAATCTTAGAGTGCTCCTAGCAGAGCTAAATAATTAGTATTATCATAGTGGTGGGTTTTACCTTCATTTAAAACATGTTATGGCTTAAACTGAAGGCCTAGAACGAATAGTCACGGTTCACCACTAATTTCATCTATCAAATTAACTAAAGTGTAAACAAATAGTCAGGATTCCAGACTTCTGCTACAACTAAGACAATTTAGACCATTTCATAAAGAACAGTGTGTCATACAGTGTTAGAACCCACATGAAGTTGTGGGCTTGAGGTTGGGGAACCAGCCTTGTGACCAAAAGGTCGCCGGTTTGATCCCCTAGACCAACAGGGCAAGACTGATGTGCCCTTGAGCAAGGCACCTAACCCCTAACTGCTACCTGGGCACTGTGAATAAGGCTGCTGACCGCTCCGGACAAGTGCTCACTGCCCCCTAGTGTGTATGTTCACTAGTGTGTGTATATGTGGGTGTTTCACTGCCCCCTAGTGTGTATGTTCACTAGTGTGTGTATATGTGGGTGTTTCACTGCACGGATGGGTTAAATGGGAGGTCAAATTCCGCTGTGCACAAACACAAGTGGCAAATAAATCTAATTCTAATTTGAGATTACTAATTGTTACTTAACAATGTGAGGCAACTATAAGACAAGGACATAGGTTTCAACATAGGTACACATAAGGCACAACATCCCATTGCCACTAACTTCAATACTAAATCTTCTCTGTAATTCCAAAAATTCCAAACTTTAATAATTCGGAGCTCACCTGAAACTCTGTCTGCTTGAAACTAGTCTGCTTTGTTTCTCTAGTCGTCTGATGTCTTTTCTGCAGTGCAATTAACGGTGACATTTTTCATGATATTTCTGAACAGAACTTCAACTCATCCACTTATTTTATTCCAGTTTATTCCTGCTAGCAAGCTGATGGCTAACTAGCCTACAGATGATAGAAGCCAGGTTTACCTTGCTTGTTAATGCTAGCTAACATGAACAACAAATATGAGTTGACATTATTTCTCACAGTGGAAAGTTATGACAGGTAGCAGGTCTTAGCCAAGGGCATGGACTGAATTGACGTGTCCCCACCAATACCCAGCGATTATTGAATGGTCCCCACCAATAATTTGATTCCCCCCGGAAAAAAACCCAGATTGATTAATGTCTGATTAACCCAGAGGTGCAAAAGGGTTAAATCACACTCTCTACTGGAGTCCTGCCTCACAGCAACACATATGGCCAGTGTGAGTTCTGCTTTCCTTGCTGTCACGTGAGACTCTGTAGCTACATTTGGTTGTTAGCAGCAAGACTCACTGTGCAAGACTCACTGTGCAAGACTCAGGTGCAACGTGAGTGACAGGGAGTGAGGATGGCAGCAAAAAAAGTTTTTTTTCAAAGAAACATGTCACTCACAGTCTAGTTCACAGTCCATCATAATAACGTTACTGGGGATGCTAGACTTTGGCGCACAGCATACAGAAGACTAACATCGTCTGTAGCTCTGAATAACTAGCAGTGTTCTACTGTTATTAATGTTAATGTAGTAGAGAGGTCAGCTGCTCTATGGTTGAAGTAATGTTGATCAGTCTTTAGATGTAAACTCACTGTTTACTGGTTTAAACTGGTTAAACGAATCCGTCTTGTAGTTTAATTGAGACGTTAAGAAAGATTGAATTGTTTGCTGGGATTTTTACTTTGGTTGGTTTTGTGGACAACAGCACCAGGTTATGCAGCGCTCCATGTAGTAACTCTGATGTATGAGATCTGTTTCATGGATGTCCTCGGGACCTGTTTTTGTTAGCTGGGCTTTGATTGGCACACTGAGAGAGATTGTTTTTCTGTGATTGTTACTGTGATTGTTGGGTTTGTAGAGATTCAGATGCAGCTCCATCTACTTTTATAACTGCTGATGTATGAGGCCTGTTTCATTTGCACTGAAGTCTAAACTACTTCTTTGGGCATAGCAGGGCAGTGTGGGGTAGATTCATAGGCCACCAATGTCTACACCCTTTGTTTTAGCTCCTGGCTGGTTAGCTTACTACCTATTAATAATGCTCTGGATGGTGAAAAGGCTCCTAAAGTCTGTAGTGTTTGTGGAAGCTTGTTGGCATAATGAGAATTATGTTCGCTGTGCAGTCGAATGAAGCAGTAAGTCACCTGAAAGACCTGTGTGTTGGCTGTGTGTCACCTGTGCCTGAGGTATATGGACTAACAGCCCTGATAACTTAGCGTTAGCACAGCCTCCTTTGTGTTTGCCAGTAAGTATGGCGTTTGCATTGTGTCACAGATAGCCCGCAGATAGCCCCTTGCTTTCAGCCAATCAAATGCTAGCGTGCCTAAACTTCGTCTGTGAGTCGTAGGCCTTGGGAGGCATATCAGAAACATCTAATATGACTTCACTACCCAAATAATGAAGGAGTTAGCTCAAGTATTGGTGGAGACAACGCTCTCCTCCCAAAGTATTGTCCCTACTGTCCAAATGCAAACCTGCGTCCAGGGATTTAGGTAGGTGGTTTGCACAATGCTAAAGCTAGTTTGCATTGTCGGCTGTGTTAGCATTGTAGCACCGAAGTAAAACTAATAAAGCAAACTTCAGACACCAAACAGGCTTCAGCTGATTCATTACATTTGGGGAAAATTTGATTTGAGCCGTTTAAATCTTTTTAACAAACCCAACAGAACAAAGCCGACCCTTCTGCCCGGCTAAGTAGGGCTCCCAGCTCCTGTGTAGGTGCCCGGTTCATATTATCTCTCTCCTTTAGGCCCTTATACGTAGGCCTCGCAGAGGGCAGCTGTTTTTTTCCCCCCTCTCTCTCCAAGATGGACAGTCATTTGGCCCGCCGCAGCGGAGCTACACTCAGCTGCTGTTCTGCCTGCCTGCCTGCCTGAGGGGCTCCTGAGCGGAGTTATTGAAGTGGAAGTCCTGGTGGGAAGCAGGTTTCATTTGAAAAAGCCTGCGCTCCTCGCCAGGGCCTGTAATTATGTGATTTACAACCAGAAAACTCTTTTTTTTTCTTCCCCCCCTCGCTTTTCTTCCTCCCTGACAGTTTACCCACCTCAGCTTTGAGCGACGTCCTTAAATCTGAGCACTGGCTAAATGAAAGGGAATTAAATGAGGAGACATGGGGACAAAAGATGAGGAGGGGAAAGAAAAAAAAACATCATAGCGACCAGTCAGGGGCTAAATGTTTCCATCTGTTTATTTTAATTTGACTTTCTTTCCCTCCCTCCCTCCCTTGCTCTCTCTCTCTTTCATTCTCTCTCTGTTTCTTTTCATTCATTCCGTCTGTCTTCATTTCCCACTTAAACAGGCTTAAAAGCAGTGTACGTTGGTGGGAGGGGCTTAGACGGCGTCTGACCAATCAGAGACGCCTTTACTAGCGTGCGCTACTCCCTTCCTTCTTTTTCTTTTTTTGGTTCTTTTGCAACTGGCAGCTTGGGGTCCACAGATGTTCCCCCTATAATGATTTTTCTACCCATTAGCTTAATAGTTGTTTATGGCTGTGAAATGCAGGAATGTGGCCCACTGAAAAAAAAAAAAAAAAAAGAAAGAGGGGGGAGTAACAAGTCAGGGGGGCTGAGGGGGTCCTGTGGTACTGAATGGCAGACAGACAACAGCAGAACTGACTACAATAACCATCTACAGCACTGTGGAAACATCTGAGACCACACTGTCTTCAAAAAATGTTGAACTGCCATTTGGTACAAGATGTTTCGGAGGAGATTAGATAGAAGATAATCCAGCTGCCTCAAAAAGGAGAAGATAAAGGAAATGAAAATGACGAAAAAGAGGATTTTTCCAAAGCTACAGAGAAAATATAGCTCCTAACAACCACCTGGAAGAGCTGGTAGACCCACTAACACCCCACATTGGGCAAGTCAATCTTGGGGTTTAGAGGTTAAAAGAACCAGCCTTGTGACCGGAAGGTTGCTGGTTCAATCCCATGAACTGACAGGACACGACTATGGTGCCCTTGAGCAAGGCACCCAACCCCTGACTGCTCCCCAGGCGGTGTTGTATGGCTGCCCACCACTGTGTGTGTAGATGTGAGTGTTTCACTGCATGGATGGGTTTCTCTCTGGGATCAATATATCTATCTACTGTCCTCATCAGAAAAACAGAAGTTTGGTCACTGAGAGATTGAAAAGAACGTCAAGCTTCATATCTGAAACCATCCATAGGTGTTTCTGTGAGAAGACACCTCAACACTATGGGGTCTGGAATGATGTGTAGCTGTTCAAAGAAGCTCCTCACTGAGAAAAAGAGATACAACAAAGAAGCCGCAATGGACTGACCAGCCTCGAGTCCGGACCTGCTTTTTGTCTGACCTTGAAAAATGAATAGTCAAGTCAAGTCAAGTTTATTTATATAGCAAAGCAGCTTTACAGAGTTTTGAAAACAGACAGATACAACATATATCCCCCATTGAGCAAGCCAGAGACAACAGTTGTGAGGAAAACTCCCTCAGACTGGAGGAAGAAACCTTGGGAGGAACCAGACTCACAAGGTGAGACCCGTCCTCCTCTGATCAAACAGTATTTACAGTTTAATAAACTAAATATCACAGAAAAGAGTCTCTGTTTGAAATCTGGATAGCAAAGCTTTAGAAGCTGCACAGGTAGAGGCAGTCTCTGACTGAGGCAGTCTCTGACTGAGGGAGTCTCTGACTGAGGGAGTCTCTGACTGAGGCAGTCTCTGACTGAGTCTTTATGTAAAGTGGGCGTGAGCTGAAACAGTCCCATTCTATCTCAATGCTGGTTCATCTGGATGGTACAGTGATGTAACTGAGGGTGTAGCAGTTGACACAAATGGACAGGAGAGCTGGCTGGTGATGGGTGGGGAGGAGGCCCTGATGTTCTTGCTTACATAAAGTAATAACTTGCTTTGAATGGTCATTTTGACTGGATATTAAATAAAAGTTGGTTCCATATGTTTGCACGGAACTACATAGCTGTACCTTGTAGGTGTACAATTACAGACTGTAGTGCTGCACAGTTTATCAGCGGCCCTCTACTCCATTCATCACTGGTCAGTTTCTGACCTCAGGACTTGGGTGCTGGTCTGTTCCCAGTACCAGCACCATACTGACATGGTGCTGGTATGCGAGTATGAGACAGAACAGTGGACCATCACTTAAAAATATATACAGGACAGGGGGCTTCTGATAAAGTAGCCAGTGAAGTTAACACAAACCCTACATGCAAAAGTCACATGTAATTAAATCAGGTTAACTGGCCTAAATTAAACTAGGGCACGGTCACTGCCAGCCCTGTTGAATCTAATCATCACTTGGTGATGGAACCTTTCCAGCAATGCAAAGCAGGCTAAAAGATCTCAACATGCAGGGATCTATGCCATGGTCGACAGACATTCCAAAGAGATGAGAAGGAAAGTTATGGAATTATATACGTCTGGAAAGGGTTACAAAGCCACTTCTCTGGGACAAACCACAGGACGAGCCATTATCTCCAAGTGGAGACAACTTGGAACAGTGGGGAGTCTTCCCTGAAGAGGCCGCCCCACCAAAAGTCCTCAGAGAGCACAGTGACAACTCATGTGGGACATCATCAGAGACCTATATGACTTCCTCACATTCATGAATTCTCCAGATTAAAAGAGACCAGGCAAAAGGTTAAAGTGGAATAGTGTTCAGATCTGGCGACTCTGAGATCCTACCAACCTTGAAACATGGTGGTGGTAGTGTGATGGTGTGGGGAGGCTTTGTTGCTGTAGGATATGGGTCATGATTCTATGATCTGAAGCTCAAGCTCATCTGGGTTACACAGCAAGACAATGAATGCAAAGCACAAGCTCAAGTCCAGCTTTGGGTGGCTCAGAAGAAACAAAGGTCTATTCAAAGTCTTTGTCTGAAGTTGCTGTGGATCCAGAGGCAGGCCGTTTTTGAGATGTTTAGGAGAATTGTCGCTAACTGTTCTCTTAGCCTAAATGTAGTCAATTGGCCAAGACATGGTTGGTGTCCAAAGTTTGCTGTTTTCAATGTAAGCTGCAACATTAATGTAGCCAACAAGCCACGCAATCAACCAGTTAACCAAATCAAGTTAACTGGGCTTAATTAAACTAGGGCATGATTGCTGCCAGCTCTATTGAATCTTAAGATCATTTCAACTTTCCAGCAATGCGTTGCTGCTGATGAATAAGGGTCATGAGATTATGACCTGAAGCTCAATCTCATTTAGGTTACACAACGAGACATTGAATATAAAGCACAAGCTCAAGTCCACCTCCGGGTGGCTCAGAAGAAACAAAGGCCTACTCAAAGTCCTGACTTGAACTTGGTTGGCGAGACATGGTTGGCGTCCAAAGTTTGCTGTTTTCAATAAGAGCTGTGACGTTAATGTAGTTAACAACTCATGAATGTTAACACTTGTTGGCATGCAAAGCGAATGTCTCACTTTGCACTAAGTGGTAACTATTTTCTGAGACTGTATGATGAATGACTGACTCTAAAAATGGATAAAAGTTCTGAAACATTTCCAACTTTCAAGATGGTCGCTACCGCTGCATGGTGCATATGAGTTCCTCAGAAGTTCCTTCCCCATTTCCAAACCTTCGCTCGCTCTAGTTTCCTCTGTGAACAGGTGCTGGTGTGTGTTTGATGGCCGTGGCCCTCGATGTGCAGTCCTGCCCCGTGGTCCTCCTCCCTCCGCTCCTGCCAGCCACTTAATGAACTCCAGGCCCGTCAGTAAAGAGGCCGGCCGCTCTCCTGTGTACAGTTGCTGATGGCGTTAACACAAACCTCCTGTTTGAACCAAATAAAAAGGGGCCCTCTGTGAGCCACTTTATGGGGAGTCGCACAGTCACCCAGATTTCAGCGCTGCCTTTCTTGTACAGGGAGCAACCGGAATGGCCTACCACTCTTTCATTTCGGCCCCTTGAAAGCCCCCAGAAGCACTAACAGCCCACCGTATTTAACACAGTTTCTCTCAAGACAGCAGAAGCCTGTGAACAAAACTAAGATGCTAACTTCCAGATGCTGGCTTTGTCGGATATGGAAAGCTGGTAAAAGTATGATGGGTCAGTATATCTAGAACACTACTGCACGGTTCTTGCTGGTTTTAAAGCCTAAAGCTATCGCACCCTTTGGCATAAAATAAGCCTCAAAAGCCTATGTCCCTAAATTAACTTTTCTTTTCCAATTTTACTGGCTGCTTTGAATTATGGGATCATTAAAGATAAAATACAGAAGACACTACAAGAAAGCTAACACGCCTGTAAAGTGAACTGATATCACAAGACTGGCAACATTAGGCTTGCATGAATAGCTACCAGTCAAACGTTTTAGTACACTACCAGCCAAACGTTTTAGATACACTACCAGACAAACGTTTTAGATACACTACCAGACAAACGTTTTAGATCACTACCAGTCAAACGTTTTAGATACACTACCAGTTAAACGTTTTAGTACACTACCAGACAAACGTTTTAGATACACTACCAACCAAACGTTTTAGATACACTACCAGTCAAACGTTTTAGTACACTACCAGACAAACGTTTTAGATACACTACCAGTCAAACGTTTTAGATACACTACCAGTCAAACGTTTTAGATCACTACCAGTCAAACGTTTTAGTACACTACCAGTCAAACGTTTTAGATACACTACCAGTCAAACGTTTTAGATACACTACCAGTCAAACATTTTAGATACACTACCAGTCAAACGTTTTAGACACACTACCAGTCAAACGTTTTAGATACACTACCAGGCAAACGTTTTAGTACACTACCAGACAAACGTTTTAGATACACTACCAGTCAAACGTTTTAGATACACTACCAGTCAAACGTTTTAGATACACTACCAGACAAACGTTTTAGATACACTACCAGTCAAACGTTTTAGTACACTACCAGTCAAACGTTTTAGATCACTACCAGTCAAACGTTTTAGTACACTACCAGTCAAACGTTTTAGATACACTACCAGTCAAACGTTTTAGATACACTACCAGTCAAACATTTTAGATACACTACCAGCCAAACGTTTTAGTACACTACCAGTCAAACGTTTTAGATACACTACCAGTCAAACGTTTTAGATCACTACCAGTCAAACGTTTTAGATACACTACCAGTCAAACGTTTTAAATCACTACCAGCCAAACGTTTTAGATCACTACCAGTCAAACTACCAGATACACTACCAGATCACTACCAGTCAAACGTTTTAGTACACTACCAACCAAACGTTTTAGTACACTACCAGGCAAACGTTTTAGTACACTACCAGTCAAACGCTTTAGATCACTACCAGTCAAACGTTTTAGATACACTACCAGTCAAACGTTTTAGTACACTACCAGTCAAACGTTTTAGATCACTACCAGTCAAAAGTTTTAGATACACTACCAGTCAAACGTTCTAGATCACTACCAGTCAAACGTTTTAAATCGCTACCAGCCAAACGTTTTAGATCACTACCAGCCAAACGTTTTAGATACACTACCAGTCAAACGTTTTAAATCACTACCAGCCAAACGTTTTAGATCACTACCAGTCAAACGTTTTAGATACACTACCAGTCAAACGTTTTAGTACACTACCAGCCAAACGTTTTAGATACACTACCAGTCAAACGTTTTAGTACACTACCAGCCAAACGTTTTAGATACACTACCAGTCAAACGTTTTAGTACACTACCAGCCAAACGTTTTAGATACACTACCAGTCAAACGTTTTAGTACACTACCAGCCAAACGTTTTAGATCACTACCAGTCAAATGTTTTAGATACACTACCAGTCAAACGTTTTAGATACACTACCAGTCAAACGTTTTAGTACACTACCAGCCAAACGTTTTAGTACACTACCAGACAAACGTTTTAGTACACTACCAGTCAAACGTTTTAGTACACTACCAGCCAAACGTTTTAGATCACTACCAGCCAAACGTTTTAGATCACTACCAGTCAAACGTTTTAGATACACTACCAGTCAAACGTTTTAGATCACTACCAGTCAAACGTTTTAGTACACTACCAGTCAAACGTTTTAGTACACTACCAGCCAAACGTTTTAGTACACTTCCAGCCAAACGTTTTAGTACACTACCAGACAAACGTTTTAGTACACTACCAGTCAAACGTTTTAGTACACGACCAGCCAAACGTTTTAGATACACTACCAGCCAAACGTTTTAGATACACTACCAGTCAAACGTTTTAGATACACTACCAGTCAAACGTTTTAGTACACTACCAACCAAACGTTTTAGTACACTACCAGTCAAACGTTTTAGATCACTACCAGTCAAACGTTTTAGATACACTACCAGTCAAACGTTTTAGTACACTACCAGTCAAACGTTTTAGATCACTACCAGTCAAAAGTTTTAGATACACTACCAGTCAAACGTTCTAGATCACTACCAGTCAAACGTTTTAAATCGCTACCAGCCAAACGTTTTAGATACACTACCAGCCAAACGTTTTAGTACACTACCAGCCAAACGTTTTAGATACACTACCAGTCAAACGTTTTAGTACACTACCAGTCAAACGTTTTAGATACACTACCAGTCAAACGTTTTAGTACACTACCAGCCAAACGTTTTAGATACACTACCAGTCAAACGTTTTAGTACACTACCAGCCAAACGTTTTAGATACACTACCAGTCAAAACGTTTTAGTACACTACCAGCCAAACGTTTTAGATACACTACCAGTCAAACGTTTTAGTACACTACCAGTCAAACGTTTTAGATACACTACCAGTCAAACATTTTAGATACACTACCAGCCAAACGTTTTAGATACACTACCAGTCAAACGTTTTAGTACACTACCAGCCAAACGTTTTAGATACACTACCAGTCAAACGTTTTAGATACACTACCAGTCAAACGTTTTAGTACACTACCAGCCAAACGTTTTAGATACACTACCAGTCAAACGTTTTAGTACACTACCAGTCAAACGTTTTAGATACACTACCAGTCAAACATTTTAGATACACTACCAGCCAAACGTTTTAGATACACTACCCAGCCAAACGTTTTAGATACACTACCAGTCAAACGTTTTAGTACACTACCAGCCAAACGTTTTAGATACACTACCAGTCAAACGTTTTAGTACACTACCAGTCAAACGTTTTAGATACACTACCAGTCAAACGTTTTAGTACACTACCAGCCAAACGTTTTAGATCACTACCAGTCAAACGTTTTAGATACACTACCAGTCAAACGTTTTAGTACACTACCAGTCAAACGTTTTAGATCACTACCAGTCAAACGTTTTAGATACACTACCAGTCAAACGTTTTAGTACACTACCAGTCAAACGTTTTAGATCACTACCAGTCAAAAGTTTTAGATACACTACCAGTCAAACGTTCTAGATCACTACCAGTCAAACGTTTTAAATCGCTACCAGCCAAACGTTTTAGATTACTACCAGTCAAACGTTTTAGATACACTACCAGTCAAACGTTTTAGTACACTACCAGCCAAACGTTTTAGATACACTACCAGTCAAACGTTTTAGTACACTACCAGTCAAACGTTTTAGATACACTACCAGTCAAACATTTTAGATACACTACCAGCCAAACGTTTTAGATACACTACCAGTCAAACGTTTTAGATACACTACCAGTCAAACGTTTTAGTACACTACCAGCCAAACGTTTTAGATACACTACCAGTCAAACGTTTTAGTACACTACCAGTCAAACGTTTTAGATACACTACCAGTCAAACGTTTTAGTACACTACCAGCCAAACGTTTTAGATCACTACCAGTCAAACGTTTTAGATACACTACCAGTCAAACGTTTTAGTACACTACCAGCCAAACGTTTAGATACACTACCAGTCAAACGTTTTAGTACACTACCAGTCAAACGTTTTAGATACACTACCAGTCAAACGTTTTAGATACACTACCAGCCAAACGTTTTAGATACACTACCAGTCAAACGTTTTAGTACACTACCAGCCAAACGTTTTAGATACACTACCAGTCAAACGTTTTAGTACACTACCAGCCAAACGTTTTAGTACACTACCAGCCAAACGTTTTAGATACACTACCAGTCAAACGTTTTAGTACACTACCAGTCAAACGTTTTAGATACACTACCAGTCAAACGTTTTAGATACACTACCAGCCAAACGTTTTAGATACACTACCAGTCAAACGTTTTAGTACACTACCAGTCAAACGTTTTAGATCACTACCAGCCAAACGTTTTAGATACACTACCAGTCAAACGTTTTGGATACACTACCAGTCAAACGTTTTAGATACACTACCAGTCAAACGTTTTAGATACACTACCAGTCAAACGTTTTAGATCACTACCAGTCAAACGTTTTAGATACACTACCAGTCAAACGTTTTAGTACACTACCAGCCAAACGTTTTAGTACACTTCCAGCCAAACGTTTTAGTACACTACCAGACAAACGTTTTAGTACACTACCAGCCAAACGTTTTAGTACACGACCAACCAAACGTTTTAGATACACTACCAGTCAAACGTTTTAGATACACTACCAGTCAAACGTTTTGGATACACTACCAGTCAAACGTTTTAGATACACTACCAGTCAAACGTTTTAGATACACTACCAGTCAAACGTTTTAGATCACTACCAGTCAAACGTTTTAGATACACTACCAGTCAAACGTTTTAGTACACTACCAGCCAAACGTTTTAGTACACTTCCAGCCAAACGTTTTAGTACACTACCAGACAAACGTTTTAGTACACTACCAGCCAAACGTTTTAGTACACGACCAACCAAACGTTTTAGATACACTACCAGTCAAACGTTTTAGATACACTACCAGTCAAACGTTTTAGATACACTACCAGCCAAACGTTTTAGATACACTACCAGTCAAACGTTTTAGTACACTACCAGTCAAACGTTTTAGTACACTACCAGTCATATCAGAACACCAGGAGCTGTCATACAGAAAGGGGCCATAAGCAAAGGCACACGCCCCAGTTATAAAGGGATTGTTTATAATGTTTATATAATGTTAAGGTATGTGTCTATTTTATGTTATTGTGAATTGGGGGGTTGGGTGTTTTGTGGTGGGGCGTAACCATTAGTGTGAAGCCTGTACATGCTTTTGTGTATGGATGAGCTTTTCTCCTGCTTCTGGGTTTAGAGTCATGACCACCAGAATCACAAAATATTACCTTAGCTGTTAGCATTGCTAGCTAGTACTATACAGCCAAAGACACAGAGCATAACCACTGCATTTATAAAATACTTACATGTTCTTCTCGGTACTGACCCCTCTTTTAGGACGCAGGTACTGACCCAGGTTGGAAAGGCAGTCAAGACACAGGAGATCTGAAATCTATCTCCCAGCTTCTAGTTTGCGTTCTCCCGTTCTACCTTAAATGGTGCGCCAGTTAACAGCAGTTGCCTGAGCCATCAGAATGAAACTGCTGCGCCATGTAAGGTAGAACGAGAAACCTGAACAAGAAGTCGGGCAGGTAGACTGAGGCACCAGTATGTAACTTCTGAGGCTTTTAAGGAGGAAAAGGTGGCTCTGAAGACATGGGTGCGTGATGATGTCATCCTAATGTTGTTCACGCTTGATTTACAAAGGGGAGCCGAATCTTTATGGCTTCATGGGTATCGATCTAGCAGCCCAGAAAAAACCTGACTGGCTTGTCTGATTTCCCAGATTGTGAGTTTGGTAGGGACACTATTCCAACTGGAAATATATTTCTGCCAAAAGAACTCCAGGAGTAGAGGAATGTAAAACAAGGTTTAATCTTGGATAAGGTGTACAATTAGAAGGTTAGTTATGGTAGAACATGAAGAACAGTCTTTGGCATAAGCCCAGTCCTAGGTCCTAGGTCCCTCGCAGGTCCTGCTGGATATGGACAACAGGGGCGAAGTTGCCTCCCAGGACGGCAGGACTGGGACTCAACTTGTGGTGGTGAGGAGGAGGGGGTAGAAACGTCATCACCTAAAGGCAGCAAAGAAGGAGCATGAGTTGAAGCTTTTAAAGACGATTGGTTGGAAGAATGGATAAGAGAGTGAGGTAGCATTGGAGCCTTCCTGGCAGAATTTTTGCTAAAGCTTTCATGGATACGTATCTTGGAAATTAAGTCTAAACCCGAATCAGACGCCAGAAATATCTCCATTAATGAACATGTAGCGTAAAACAAGAGCATAGTGAGTATAAGAGAAGCTTTAGAGGACGATGCTTCACCTAATCCTTCACTCAACGTCATTTTTTCTGGGTGGCCAATACAAATATTTTCACGTCTTGAAAAGTCCCGAGCAATTACACACCTCCGCCCAGTGAGCTTGAAGCGTATTTGATCTGACGGGAACTATTCCGAACATGTCAAAGGCGGCAATAATTGAGCCATTAACTTAATTAACAAGCGTCGGTCGGAGAGCTTGTTATTGAACGCCACTGCTCGAGTGCTCCGATCGCTAAACGCTGGAAGGCCCGCTCGGCTGGGTTCGGGAGGGAAGTCCAAAACCACAAACAGATGTCAGTTTACTGAAGCACACATTTGTTTTTACATCCGGAGGCCTTCGGGGAATTATTTCGGATGGAAAGTAATATTCGTTTGTGGGAGAACCGCAAGCCTCGCTCAGTGCCGCCGCTCCGTTTGAAGAGACTCGCTCATACAAACAAACTACTGGCAGAGCCGCGCTCTGCTGGAACTCTATCTCCGCTTCCTCACACTGCATGACGGGCCAGTTCCTCCTCCAGCGGCGCGCTAATAAGAGCTGCGGTGCCGCGCACACAAAGATCAATGTGTTCCAAAGCCAGCAGCTAATATCAGTTCATCTCCTGCTGACTGGCTTCATTATTCATACTTAATGACTTATTAATCATTCCATACAGAGACACAGTAACACAATAAGATCAATATAATAATACAAATAATTAAATACTACTATTATTAGTAATAGTGGCAAAAATGATTATTGTTATTGATCATGCTAAAAGTAGCTGTAACATTATGTTACTATATATTTATAATATTTGTAATAGCAATTGTGTATTATTATTATTATTATTATTATTATTATTATTTAGTGAAAGTAGAAGAAAGAAAAGTAGCACTCGTAGTATCATATTATATATAATAATCATATAATAATAATAGCATTAGTGAAAGTAAAACCGGAATAATAATTATGCTTATGCCTAGTTATTAATAGTGATGTAGTAGTAATAAGTAGTATTACTGCTATTATCCATAAAAGCAGTAGTCTGCTAGTAGAAGCAATACTAATAATAATAATAATTATTATTATTGTTGTTAGAAATAAAAGTAGTAAAAGCATAGAACAGTAATAATCACACTATTGTTAATAATAATATAAACAATTATCCAAATGGTAATAATGGTAGTAATATTCATGCTACTACATGGTACTAATAATTTTGCTATTAGTAGAAGTATTTATAAATAAAGGTGGAGATAATAGTTATATATTATATGTAATAATCATATAATGGTTATATTATTAGTCGTAATAAAATATTATTAATTATTTTGGCAATTTTACAACTATTAAATTACTAAAAACCATGTTATTATTCTTATATCTAGTATTTATTAGCATCATATTATTATTTATATTAGAGAAATTGTTGTAGCATGATAGTGAAAAATAACACTTTTTAGTGAATATATATATATATATATATATATATATATATATATATATATATATATATATATATATATATATATGTATGTATATATATATATATATAATGAAGTAGTAGCATAAAACAGTAATAATGAAGTATTACTATTATTAGCAGTGGTGGTGATAATAATAGTAGTTATAGCCAGCCTCTCTCTCTCTCTCTCTCTCTCTCCAGACAGGCCTCTTTCTCCAGACAACCTGGCTCATGTATAATTACAGAGAAGAGCATGTCTAAATGTGGGCGGAGTTCAGCTAGGGCAGGAGGCCCAATTCGTAAGGCTCTTTTCTTAGACTCCGCCCACTGGTTCATATAGACACTTACACACTCAAATCTTCACATGATCAGTCTTCATCATCAGGGATCCATTACCGACTGGGCTACTGGGGCCAGTATCCTGGGGCCTGTCACTGCCAGGGACGGCCGGGGGGGTGGCCTCTTGAGATAAACTTAAAGACAAAACTCAAACAATCCACCCCATACTGCCCCATTAGGTTGCTGTGATGTCATCACTCAAGAGCACTCAAAGCTTTCAGGTGCCTAAAGCCCTTTTAGGCCAAAGGAGTTTTAGTATGTGCTTGTAGCAACAGTTCAGAAAAGAAAACTGACAAATCATTTGTTTAAGAAAAGATAAATATAAACAAAACATTAGCACGTAGCTGCTTTATGGGAAATAAACCTTCTCAGTAGTTGTT
Organism: Megaleporinus macrocephalus; assembly: GCA_021613375.1. Classification (NCBI taxonomy): domain Eukaryota; kingdom Metazoa; phylum Chordata; class Actinopteri; order Characiformes; family Anostomidae; genus Megaleporinus; species Megaleporinus macrocephalus. The sequence continues at coordinate 34,693,018 of CM038723.1, forward strand.
TAAAGTCTGTGTGGTTGGTGCATTGCATAGGGGGGGGTACCACGAGCCTGGGCCAGGGCTGCTACTGGGTCAAGTACAGAGTTGATGGCAGTTGATGGACAGTCACAGACAGCTGTCAGGTAGAGGATCATTGTTGTTGTCATTGCCTACAGCTGCACAGGCCTTGACATGACAAGCTGTCAAGTGCAGGAGGTGTCGTAGGGAACTCACTGGTGATGAGGGACTCAGCTCGAGCCGGTGGGTCACCGGAATGGTTGACCCTATGAAAGATGGACTATGGCGATACAATACATATCATGATACAGCGGTGACGATTCAATATATCACGATATACTACTGTGATTTTTCAAATCCTACTATTAAAACACACCACTATATGAACAGGTTTTTAATGCCTACAATAGCATTGCGCCCTTGTGCTCCTTGTTAATGTTGGAGTGGAGCTGAAAATGGATTACAACACTGCCATCTAGTGTTCAGAGGTTTAAACACAACACACCATAATTCACTGTCTGCCAGGAATCTGTGTATCGATACTGTGTTTTTGAGAATCGATACAGTATTACCAAACATAATATCCTGATATTCAATATTTAAATATTTTCTTACACCCCTACTATGAAGCGCCACTAGTGGCTGGCGTTGTCTCCAAGGAGCTAAGGGACTTATTATTGTCGTTGGTGTCATAGTTTATTAGTATGAAGTGTGTTATTGGTGTTACCTATATCAAATCAAATCAAATTTAATTTATTTTTGTAGCGCTTTTAACAACCTATGTGGTCACAAAGCAGCTTTACAGGAATTTACTGATAAGAAAAGTTCAATAGATTATAAATAAGCAGAGGAAGAAAATATAAACATAGGGAGTCATAGAAATTATAGAAAAAACATTAAAAAAAAACACAGTGAGCAAGCCAGGCGACAGTGGCGAGGAAAAACTCCCTCAGAGCTGGAGGAAGAAACCTTGGGAAGAATCAAGACTCACAAGGGGGGGACCCATCCTCCTCTGATCAAACTACTGAAACAGTACTGATATAATGACTGTACCACCATGTACTCTTGTTCAGCTGCTCAGGTGTGCTTATATAATCATAATATGATATAACTAAGATTAATGTAGTACACTCAGAGTGTAGAACAGTCAGAGTGATGATGATGACAGTTAATGAAGGTAGAAGGTTAGTGGAAACTACTTAGAGTCCATGTTATTTTCAATAGAGTCTATAGTGAGGGGAGGTTTTCGTGTTGGGGGTTGGGTTGCATGTATGTAAGAGGGGGGACCACTGTAGTGTAGTGAGTGAAGCCGATGGACTATGGTGGCCTCCCCTGTGAGCTCAGTGCTTTGTATTGGCAGCAGAGTCATGTGTCTTACTCCAAGCCAACAGCATAATAAGCTGTTTTCTGTGACATCATATATTTTTATACATGGATTGTATGGATCTGGGAGTGTTTATATACGTCATTATACTCATCAGTGGGCGTTCTCCATGATGCAGGCCCTTTAACTGAAAAGAAGAGCTAGAACATTCAAATATCGCTCATGACTTTAATGGTCTCTGTTTGTGTAGTAGATGTAGCAGTGCAGGTCTGGCTGTCGGTGAAGTTTGACGGATGATGATGTGTTTTACTTGCTGTCATGCTCTCTGTCCATTCATCATCCTCAGACTGCCGCGGAATCCGTGCTGCTGTTTTTCTAGGAGGGTAATTAGTATGAACTTCAGCTAAAATCCAGCAAAACAAGAAGCTCTGTGGGTTAAAAGGGATGTCATGCCTGTTCGGTCGCTTCCCTCTCGCTCTTCTCGTGACGATCGGCGCCACGACACGTCCGAACACACAAATTACCAGGAACGCTGTCATTAGTCGAGAGTTTCACTGAAACTGAAACACTGACATCTCCTCCAACATCAGCCTCCGCTCAGCTCCGGCTCCAGTATTTGCTGAAGGAAGTGACTCGGCGAGGTTGGTGCTAGGAGAGGATCTCACCGGAGAACTATTCTCAATCTTCTCACCTCAACAGGAGAAATACTTATAGTATAGTGGGGGGGGGGGAGAAAGAGGGATAGAGAGACAGTGAGAAAGAGAGAGGGATAGAGTGAGGGGAGCAGATAGAGAGAGTGAGAAAGAGAGGAATAGAGAGAGTGGGGGGAGGGATAGAGAGGAAGGGGATAGAGAGAAAGGGAGAGAAGGAGATAGAGAGCAGAAAAGAGAATAAGAGGGAGAGAGAGTGAAAAAGAGAGAGGGATAGAGAGAGTGGGGGAAGGGATAGAGGGATAGAGATACTATGGGTAGAGGGGTAGAGAGAAAGGGAGAGAAACAGATAAGTGAAATAGAGAGAGAGAAAGTGAAAAAGAGAGGGATAAAAAGAGAGGGCTAGAGAGAGAGAGGGGAGGGATAGAGAGAGAAAAAGAGAGAAAGAGATAGAGAGAGGGAAAGAGAGAGAAGGAGAGAAAGCGATAACGAGAGAAAGGAATAGAGAGTGGGATATAGAAATAGAGGGAGGGGATAGAGAGAGAGAAAGATAGAAAGGGATAGACAGTGTGATAGAGAGATAGAGGGAGGGGATAGAGAGAGAGAAAGATAGAAAGGGATAGAGTGTGATAGAGAGGGTGGTTAAGAAAGAAGTCAGAAAGGAGTGAGAATTAGAGAGAATGAGGGAAAAAAAGAGAGGAAGAGAGAGAAGTAGGCTAAAAGAAAGGAGAGAGAGAATCAGAGAGAAGGGAGAGAGAAGAGAGAGAGAGAAAACAAGAGATAACTGAAAAAGAAAAGAAATGTAGAAAATTAAAACATGAGAACAGATAGAGGAGAGAGAGAAAGAGAGAAAAACAGAAGGAGAGAAATGCAAAGGAGAGATATTGAGGGGATGTAAAGAATTACAGAGAAATAGAGAGAAAAAAAGAGAGGAAAGAGGGGTTTATAGAAGAGAGGGACAGAGAGGAGAGAGAGAGAGAGTTGTAGAGAGAAGGGATAGAGGGAGAGAGATGAGAGGGAGGAAGAGTTAGAGAAGACAAGAGGAATAGAGAGAGAATTATAGAGAAGAGAGAGAGAGAGAGAGAGAGAGAGGAAGAGTTAGAGAAAACAAGAGGAATAGAGAAAGAATTATAGAGGAGAGAGAGAGAGGGATAGAAGGAGAGAGAGAGAGGGAGGAAGAGTTAGAGAAGACAAGAGGAATAGAGAGAGAATTATAGAGAGAGAGAGAGAGAGAGATAGGGAGGAAGAGTTAGAGAAGACAAGAGGAATAGAGAGAGAATTATAGAGAAGAGAGAGAGAGAGGGAGGAAGAGTTAGAGAAGACAAGAGGAATAGAGATGGAGAGAGAAAGATGACAGAAGAGAGAGAGAATTATAGAGGAGAGGAATAGAGAGAAGAGTTATAGAGAAGACAAGAGGAATAGAAAGAAAGAGGGACAGAGAGAGTTATAGAGAAGACAAGAGGAATAGGGAGAGAGTTATAGAGACGAGAGAGAGAGAGAGAGAGAGAGAGAGAGAGAGAGAGGAAGGAAGAGTAAGAGAAGACAAGAGGAATAGAAAGAGAATTATAGAGATGAGAGAGAGAGAGAGAGAGAGAGAGAGAGAGAGAGAGAGGGAGGAAGAGTTAGAGAAGACAAGAGGAATAGAGAGAGAATTATAGAGAAGAGAGAGAGAGAGAGAGGAAGAGTTAGAGAAGAGAGAGACAAAGAGAGGGAGAGAGTTATAGCGAAGACAAGAGGAATAGAGAGAGAATTATAGAGAAGAGAGAGAGAGAGAGAGAGAGGAAGAGTTAGAGAAGACAAGAGGAATAGAGAGAGAATATGGAGAAGAGAGAGAGAGAGAGAGAGAGAGAGAGAGAGAGAGAGAGAGAGAGGAAGAGTTAGAGAAGACAAGAGGAATAGAGAGAGAATTATGGAGAAGAAGAGAGAGAGAGAGAGAGAGAGAGAGAGAGAGAGAGAGGAAGAGTTAGAGAAGACAAGAGGAATAGAGAGAGAATTATGGAGAAAGAGAGAGAGAGAGCAGACGAGAGAGAGAGAGAGGAAGAGTTAGAGAAGACAAGAGGAATAGAGAGAGAATTATGGAGAAGAGAGAGAGAGAGAGAGAGGGAGGAAGAGTTAGAGAAGACAAGAGGAATAGAGAGAGGAATAGAGAGAGAATTATAGAGGAGAGGGAGAGAGAGAGAGAGGAAGGAAGAGTTAGAGAAGACAAGAGGAATAGAGAGAGAGAGAGAGAGAGAGAGAGAGAGAAAGAGAGAGAGAGAGAGAGAGAAAGAGAGAAAGAGAGAGAGAGAGAGAGAGAGAGAGAGAGAGAGAGAGAGAGAGCATGTAAAATACAGTATCTCCAGTGCAGTCACAGATGTAGCTGTAGTGTTGGCTGTGCTGCAGAAATGATTTCAAACCTGCAATCTTCTGACCCATAATTAGAAGAGCTGGCCGGGGGGAGGGCGAGTGGGGGAGAGAGAGAGAGAGAGAGAGAGAGGGAGAGAGAGAGAGAGAGAGAATGCAGCACTGAGGGATGGCATTCAGTGGTAGGGCGAGCGAGGCCCTATTTTGAAGACTAAATTATAACTCTCTTGCCGGCTTCTGCTGAGTCATGTGTTTCTTCTGTCCAAACAGAATGTTTTTACCTCCCGTGTCTTCTGAAGAGAGACCACTGCGAAGACCCCATAGCCCCGCCCCCCGAAACCATCGCTTACTCCGCAGCGCTTGATGGCCTTAGCAGATTAGACTAAACAAATGTTAGTGCTACACGGACAAACCGCCACTAAATAAACTGCCTGCTCTCCAACCACTTACAGTCAGTCAGGCGGTCCAGCCAGGAGCAGAGCGAGAGAGAGACCCTCAGAGAGCTCATTTCATTTCTACTGTCGGACGTCATCCATGCTTCTTGCTTCTTGTGGTCATCGGGAAACTAAAGATAATGACGTTCAATAACTGGTATCTGAAGCTCTGTAGATCAGAACATTAGAAGGAAGTCAAACTCCGCAGGTCAGTAAATCATGATGTGTCCATTCCATTGAGCTCTCACAGTTCTGGCCTTCAAGAAACCCTGAAATCACCAGGATCCTCACATGTTGGCGTCTCTGAGGCATCCAGTGTCAGGATCTGGTGAATCGTGTAGAGTCCTGCTTTATAGCTGCTACTCCAGCTCATGTATGCAGTCTGTGAAATATCTAGAACATCCAGAAGACCTAGAGTGACGTTCTTTCTTCTGACATTGATCCCACGCTTTGGAAATCAAACCACAACTGGTTCGTTCCTACTTTGGTTACTCCTTCAGATCAGCTGCTGAAGTCCTAACCAATGGAAGAGCTTGCTTGGATGTATCAACCCACATACTGTAGACATGAAAACATTAGCATTATTGCTGAAGGCCTTGAGGGCAGCAGTTGGAAGAGCATACTGTGGGCTGAGCCAACAAGTCGCTGAAATATATCATATGCTGTGTGTAAAAACAACATGTATGGCATTAATATCATATTCCAGATGTATGTTGGGAGAGTTGATGTACTCTATCTAGATGATTCAGTAGGCTACAATGTCTATGTTCTTTATATAGCGCCCCCTAGCAGACTTGGCTTGGCGAGACTCGACAGCAGAGCTGATGTACACAAGCAGAGTTCATGGCAGCATTGATAGCACGGTAGGTGGATGGCGGCTTGGTGAGCGATGTGACGCACGACTAGGCTTAAGCTGGTGTGTCACCAGGAATGGTCCAATTTAAAGATAGAGGCTATTCAGTGACCTGCTACTGGCTGGCACTGGCCTCTAGAAGCTTGGGAGGCATGGCCACACCATGAGGATCATAGGAGGCGTGCGGTAAAGGGGCTTAAGGAACTTACTGGTCATTAGTTGAAGGTATGTGTACGTGTATATTTGGTTATTTGGTATCAGGGGACGTGTGTTAGCTTGTTTGTTCATCAATTATAAGGAAAATGTGTTTTTGTCGCATCAGACGAGGAAAATGAGCTTTTTCTTATAATATTTCCCCAATTAAATCAATAATAACTGGACGTGGAGGGTTTTAGCCACCCAAATGTAATCAAATGGGCCCTGCCGCCTAGCGTTTCCTCCCCAAAGCCTTCAGCTGAGTAGCGCAGGGTGCTATAACACCATCAGCACGGACAGAAAGATGGCGCTATATGCTGATGGTGTTATAGCACCCTGCGCTACTTAGATGTAAGGAGTGGTATAGACGTCTGAAGCATGGCAACAATCCCAGCCAGGATTGTTGTAGCCAACCATGACTACTACTGAAGGTGTCTGGGCTCTACCTCAAGTAGCAGGTAGAGCTACTTCCACATCACCCAGGTTTGCCCAAGCAGGACTCTGGCCACTGGTTTCTTCCCAAAGTTTCTTCGTTGGGAAGCAGAACCTACCAGGCATGGGCACCCTGACTGAGGAGGACATGGAGTCAGGGGTGATGAGTGTCAGAGACGGGCAGGTGACGTGCATTGCCCGGGATATGGTGATGAAGAGGCAGGCCAGTGAGAGCAGCAATGCTGGGAAGGCTGGAGGCGGGGAGCTCAGCTGTGTTCACAGAAGTATTAAAGGTCTTCAAGCAGCCAAACAAATTAATTAATTAAGTGAATAATTAAAGGCAAGAATATGTAAATTAGCTCATTGTAGTGACATCACAAACATGACAGACTCAAAACGGACTGTTTGGGGTTGAGGAACGAAGGAGTTGACAGCGCAGCAGTGTTTAACTCTTCAGCTCTCGTTTCAGAAAAAGAAAAGAGATTTCGGTTTTCTATGACCTGTAGGGAGGACTCGCCCACGTCTCCTGTGGGCTTCCATAACAGCATGTGCTATATATTTTTGGCCTTATCGTAGGGGTCTGCTGACAGGGCCCCCGGGCATCCAGGGCTAACGTCTCGCTAAACGTTAATCCTGAGAACAGCCACTAAAATCCGTCCACCGTACGGTGACCTTACTCACTATCGCATCATCTCCATACGCCCCCCCCCCCCCCAAACACACCGTTCTCCCTCCTAGAGTCACTTAAACTCCTCAGCCGCCCGATTACATCTCTTCCTGTTTCTCAAAGACCGCTTCATGCAGTCCAGCTGCCCTCTGTGTGACCACGCTTCACAGTCGCCATAGTTACCTGATCCTCATCAGGAGAACCAAATACGACCCATCTCTCTATCTCCCTCTCTCTCTCTCCTTCTCTCTCTATCTCTCTCTCTCTCTCTATCTCCCTCTCTCTATCTCTTTCCTCTCCATCTCTCTCCCTCTACCTCTCTCTTGCCCTCTCTCCCTTTCTCTCCCTCTCTCTCCCTCTCTCTATCTCTCCCTGTCTCTCTCTATCTTCCTCTCTTTCTCTCCCTCTCTCCCTGTCTCTCTCTCTCCCTCCTTCTCTAACTCCTTGTCTTCCTCTCTCTTGCCCTCTATCTCTCTCCCTCTCTCTCTTCCTCTGTCTTGCCCTCTCTCTCTCTTTATCTTTCCCTCTCTATCTCTCTTCCCCTCTCTCTCTCTCTCTTTCTTCCTCTCTCTCTCTCTCTCTCTGTCCCTCTTGCTCTCTCTCCCTCTACCTCTCTCCCTCCCTCCCTCTCTCTCTCTCTCTTTCTCTTCCTGTCTCTCTCTTCTTCTCTATCTCTCTTGCTCTCTCCCCCGCTCCCTCCCTCCATCTCTCTACCTCTCTCCCTCGATCTCTCTCTCTCTCCCTCTCTCTATCCTCATCCAGTTCCAGCTCTCTCTCTCCCTCTATCTCTTCCTCTCTTTCCCCCTCTCCCTGTCTCCCTCTCTCTCTTTCTCTCTCTCTCCCTCTACCTCTCTCTCTCTCCCTCTCTCCCCCCCCCTCCCCCCCCATCTATCTCATACAGATTTTTTCTAAAGCCCCTCTGCACGACCATAAAAGAAGCCAGCTAAATCCAGCCTGACCCCCTTTTGATCAAATTACCCGCAGAATAAATAAAGAAACAAGGAAGAAAAACATATCAAGCCAGCTTACATGCTTCGGCTTAGATCTCGGCGAGCTAACTCGAACCAAATGTAACTGAGATGGCTCGCTCGGACGCGTCTGAGGGCCAGACAACAGTGTGAGCTTTGTGTTTGTCCTGTAGCTACACACTGAGACAAAACACGTCTTCAGACTTCAAACCGTTTCTCATCAGAGCTCTCAGAGTACAAATGATTTCGGTGTTGTTGTTGTTTTTTGGTGAAGTCGCACTGCTAAAGTTAGACACGGCACTAAACCACGTTACCTCCCACAGACTTCCACAGGGAACCCACCCAACCAGCTCCAGTGACTACATGCTAAAAAATACAGACTGTGCCTTTAAGACATATGTAAAAGACTTGTGTTCTGATTGGCTGACCTGTGTTGCGCGTCGTTCAAACATATGGATGAAGTTTACTGAAATGATTCTCCTTTCGGAGGTGCACTACTGTTCCGCTACAGACTGTCTGCAGGAACAACACTCCACATCACTTCAGTCTGAGAGGGGTGGAGCTAAACTGATGAAGACTGAACGAGAAACCTTATGTAAATAGGTTTATGTGACATCACAACCATGTACATTTAAACAGACTGTTTTGGCAGCAGCTTGGATAGATAGATAGATAGATAGATAGATAGATAGATAGATAGATAGATAGATAGATAGATAGATAGATAGATAGATAGATAGATAGATAGATAGATAGATAGATAGATAGATAGATAGATAGATAGATACTTTATTGATCCCGAAGGAAATTTAGCAGCCAGTAGCAGTTTCACAGAAAAAAACAAAGTACAAAACACAGTACAAAAACAATAAGGTATATAACACAGTATAAATAAAGAAGAATAAAGAACTCCAATAGGCAAAAAGAATATATACAAGAATATATGAATAAAAACTATACAACCTGAGGTAGTGCAGTAATAAATCAGGTAATGTGCAAGAGAAAAAATAAATTAATGTGCAAAGATTGTATTTAGGTGATTGTTAAATAGTGTTAAATAGTGTCCAGGAGTGCAGATGTACAGGACATACAGCAAAGTGTCCATAGTGTCTATGAGTGCTGACATAAGATGTCCAGTAAAGTGTCAGTAGTGTCAGATGTATAGTAATGTGATTACAGTACAAATAAAAATATACTGTAATTTGAACATATATAATTTGTATGTATATACATATATATATATATATATATATATATATATATATATAGTTTTAACCACTTGGCGACATGGCCGGAAATATAGGTGGAGGTGGACATTAAGGTGGACATGGAGGCAGAAGTGGAGGTGAAGTTGGAGTTGGGAGTGGAGGCAGAGGTGAAAATTTAGTTGGAGTGCATTCCAGCAGCCGAGGCTTTGTGTTCCTGCCCACTACGCTCGACTCCGCTCTCTGTTGGAGATCAGACTGATTGTCAGTGACCAGCCAAGTCCTCAAAACAGATGACTCTGAACGGCAGCTCTGTTACGTATTTCGCATTACGATGCCAATAGATAACGTTCGACTTCAGCAGCAGCAGAACAACGACTTCATAAGTCATGCACCGTGTATCTGGATCTAGATTAAACATAAAGACTTTATAGTCACTCATCAATCATATAAATTAAAAGGCTAGCCCAGACATTTTGCTCAAAACCATATTTTATCCAGGCTTTTTAAAGGCCTTTTAAATTTTATCCAGATTTTAGGCTTTTTTGTGAGATGCATGCTTCTGAAATAGGATATGGTGCAAAACGTGCTTCCCATAGGCTTCCAAAGGGCATAGAGCTACATCCAGTTCAGCACCGTTACCTTCTCAATATGCCGTGTGAATTTTAATTCTTATTTTGCGTGAAATTTCCTTGAGTTATTACTTTAATAGCTAGTATTTAGGCGATAGGCTTCCATTGGGCACAGGCGAGATGTCTGAGGCACCTGAGCTGATAGTTTAAAAGTCGTTATCTTATTAATAAGTGTATTTTCACCAGTAAGAACACCAGATCTGATTAGATCTGAAGTAAATAATCATACATACAATACAAAGTAACATGAAAATCTTATTGTGAAAGAAGTAGATCATATCTTGAGCTCCAGTTTGAAGAACAAATTGTAGTTCCTTAGATGAGAACTGTAAATAATACTGGGCTGGGTCGTTTGCACACTACTCTACAGTCTATATATATATATATATATATATATATATATATATATATATATATATATATATATATATATATATATATATATATATAGACTGTAGAGTAGTGTGCAAACAACCCAGCCCATATATATATGCCAAGCTGCTGCCAAAACAGTCTGTTTAAATGTACCATAGTTGTGAAGGTTTCTCCTTCAGACTTCAGCAGTTTAGCTCCACCCCTCTCAGACTGAAGTGATAAAGAGTATTGTTCCTGCAGACAGTCTGGAGTAAAACAGTAGTGTTTTAGATCTTACAGTGGATTCAGTGCTTGAAGTGCCTCTACCTCCACCTTCATCTCTTCCTTCACTTCTACCTCCACCTCCACCTCCACCTTCACCTCTACCTTCACCTCTACCTCCACCTCTACCTCCAAATCCACATCACATCACATCCACCTTCACCTCTACCTTTACCTTCACCTCTATCTCCTTCTCTACCTCTACCTTCACCTCTAATGCCTCCTCTACCTCTACCTCTACCTTCACTCTACCTCTACCTCCACCTTCACCTCCACCCTCACCTCTACCTTCACCTCTAACGCCACCTCCACCTCTATCTTCACCTCTACCTCCTCCTCTGCCACTAACTTCAGCTCTACCTTCACCTTTACCTTCTCTTCGACCTCCACCTTCACCTCTACATCCACCTTCACCTTTAACGCCTCCTCCACCTCCATGTTCATGTCCATCTCCATTTCCATCTCCACCTCCACCTTCGTCTTCACCTTCACCTCCACCTCCACATCCATCTCCATCTCCAACTCCACCTCCACCTCCACCTCCACCTCTACCTCCACCTCTGCCTCCAAGTTCTGTGACTGAGGAGAACAAAAAGAAAAAGAGCAAAAAAAACGCCTCCTCCACCTCCATGTTCATGTCCACCTTCATCTCCATTTCCATCTCCACCTCCACCTTCGTCTTCACCTCCACCTTCGTCTTCACCTTCACCTCCATCTCCAACTCCACCTCCACTTCTGTGACTGAAGAGAACAAAAAGAAAAAGAGCAACATAAAGACAAAGACAGAGAGAAAGAGAGAGATGGACAGCATAAAAACTGGGAGAGAAAGCAAAAAAGAATGTGACAGTAAGGGAGAGAAAAAGTGAGAGAGAGAGAGAGAGAGAGGGAAAGACGAAGAGAGAGACAGAATCAGAGAGGAACAGAGGGAGAAGGAGAGAGAGATAGTTATGGGCTTGTGTGAGGGTTTGGTTTTAAGGTAGATGGTTTGGGGTAATTATGAGCGTGACAGGACATGATGGAGTCAGAGACTGTGTAGGCCGCAGTAAGCTGCTGCTGGGGCGGTGTTCTGCTTTGATCTCCAGTTCACCACACCTCTCTCAGGAGCCTTTCAGTAGTCTGCACAGCCAGACAGACGCAGACGCAGTAACATAACAAAAACAGACGTTTAAACACAAACATAGCGAAATATACATCAACCAGACATAACATTAAAACTCCAGTCTTGTATTTAATCAGCTCCACTGACCATGTAGGAGCTACACTTACAGACTGTAGTTCATCTGATTCTCTGTATACTTTATTACTCTGTTCTTTAATGATCACAACCCCCACAGGACCACCACAGAGCAGATACTATTTGGGTGGTGGGTTATTCTTAGCACTGCAGTGACATACTGGTGTGTTAGTTAGTTTAAACACTGTGTCCACTCACTGTCCACTCTATTAGACACTCCTACTACTTGCTGGTCCACCTTGTAGATGTAAAGTCAGAGACAGTAGTATTTCTTTATCAGTGGACACAGGACACTGCTGTCTGGATAGTTTTGCTTGGTGGACGATTCTCAGTCCAGCAGTGACACTGAGGTGTTTAAACACTCCAGCAGCAGCACTGCTGTGTCTGATCCACTCACACCAGCACAACACGCACTAACACACCACTACCATGTCAGTGTCAGTGCAGGGCTGAGAATGCTGCTGATTGTCTTCTCTGGGGTGGATGGAATCTTCCAGCAAGACAATATGACACGTCACACGGCTAGAAATGTCCCACATCGGTTGGAAGAGCTGACCAAGACTTCCAAAGTACTACCCTGGAGCCCTAATTCCCCAGACTTGAACCCAACTGAGCATCTGTGGGACCACCTGGATGGTGGTGTTGGCTCTATGGATCCTCCCCCAACACGCCCTCCAGCAGCTGTGGGATGCACTGCAGTCAGCATTAGTCCAGATACCTGTGACCACCTACCAGGACCTTATTGAGTCTCCCAGTCCCAGCCTAGCTGCTGTATGTGCTGCACACGGCGGTTACTCTGGATATTAGCTGGTGGTCATAATAATGTGACTGTTCTATGTATAACAGCAACCATATGCAGCATGAACATGCAGTTCAGCTTAGATTGTTCTGGCCTGAGAAGCTTTTAGGCCTGCAACTAAAGCCACGACGCACACAGACGGTGGGCTTGGAGGGGAGAGGAGCAGTGCTGTTTTTATACACAATGTTCCTCTAAATGAGAGGCCTCTCTGACACGTAGTCCATACTCAGGATGCCATTACAATCAGAGCTGTACTTTTTGTGGCCAGCGGCTGGCTGCTGCTGTTTAGCACTTAGCAGTTAGCCTTTGACGAACAGGAACGTGGTTATTTAGCCCGTGGAGCGGCCGGCCATGCGACACGGCTCTGCGGACATCTCTGTCATTTTCCCAAACTTTAATCACCGTGCTGGAAATTACAGTTATGGAAATCACTCCCTTGGCTTAAACAGAGGGCAGAAAATAAGCGGCCTCACTGCAGTCGGGGTTTCAGGAGCCTCGAGACTGTTTATTATCCACAGACGACGGAGCAGGAAGAGGGTTCGAACTGCCTAGGGGTTAGGGCCGAGATCTTACCAGATAAGGCAAGAAGTTCTCCCTTTAATTTTACAATCTCGGCCGTGACGGTTTTGCGAGTGCTGCTGATACTTTTGCGATAAACATTCAAGGTGTGTAGGACATTATATAAACCGCAGGCCTGGGCCTGTTCATCCGGCTCAGTAAAACCCATGTTTTTGGACGAGTGCTATAAAAGGAGCTTCATTCCACATTATATGGTTTAGATTTCATAGTATATACATTTACTTAGCCTCTTACTCTTTATGGAATTTGGCAGACGCTCTTATACAGAGTGGCTTACAGTTTACATGTACACAGGTAGGTCAAGCACGTGTTGAGAGTCTTACCTAAGGACTCTGATTAGTATAGTGTAAGGAGGCTACCCTGATGGGAAATTTAATCCCAGTCTACTGTATGGATGTCAGTGGTGTAACCCACTAAACTATACCAATGACACACTAATCCAGAGTGGCTTACTGTTTGCATGTACACAGGTAGGTCAAGCACGTGTTGAGAGTCTTACCCAAGGACTCTGATTAGTATAGTGTAAGGAGGTAAGTGGTGTAACCCACTACACTATACCAATGACATGCGCATCCAGAGTGGCTTACAGTTAACATGTACACAGGTAGGTCAAGGTAGTCTTACCCGAGGGCTCTTATTGATATAGTGTAAGGAGACTACCCTGATGGGAAATTGAATCCCAGTCTACTGTGTGGATGTCAGTGGTGTAACCCACTAAACTATACCAATGACGCTCTAATCCAGAGTGGCTTACAGTTTATATGTACACAGGTAGGTCAAGGAAGTGTTGGGAGTCTTCCCCAAGGACTCTTATTAGTATAGTTTAAAGAGGCTACTATGATGGGAAATTGAATCCCAGTCTGCAGAATAAAGGTCAGTGGTGTAACCCACTACACTATACCAATGACATGCTCATCCAGAGTGGCTTACAGTTTACATGTACACAGGTAGGTCAAGCACGTGTTGAGAGTCTTACCCAAGGACTCTGATTGGTATAGTGTAAGGAGGCTACCCTGATGGGAAAGTGAATCCCAGTCTACTGTATGGATGTCAGTGGTGTAACCCACTACACTATACCAATGACACTCTCAGGTCAAGGTAGGTCAAGGTAGTCTTACCCAAGAGCTCTTATTGATATAGTGTGAGGTGGTCACTCAGCTGGAGAATCGAAACCCAGTCTACTGTATGGATGTCACTGGTGTAACCCACTACATTATACCAATGACACTTTTATCCAGAGTGGCTTACTGTTTACATGTACACAGGTAAGTCAAGGAAGTTTTGGGAGTCTTACCCAAGCACTGTTATTAGTATAGTGTAAGGAGGTTACCCTGCTGGGAATTTAAACTGTCTACTGTATGGAGGTCAGCAGTGTAACCCACTACACTATACCAATGACACTGTCATCCAGAGTGGCTTACAGTTTTACAAGTACACAGGTAGGCCAAAGTAGTGTTACCCAAGGACTCCTATTGGTATAGCGTAAAATGGTTACTTTGGTGGAGAATCGAACCTCACTCTACAGTATGGAGGTCAGCCCATTACAATATACCAATGAAACTCTTACACAGAGTAGCTTACAGTTTACATGTACACAGGTAGGAGAAGGTAGTGTTACAGCCTACCTGTACACAGGGAGGTGATGGTAGTGTTATGGAATCTTACCCAAGGACTCAATATAGTATATCATCACTGTCCAATGAAAAACAGGTCCAAAATGACAACTTTACAGGAAAGGCCAAAAACTGTCTTCAATTTCAATGTAAGTCAATGGAACTAGAATTTTTCCAAGCTTTTGTGGAACATTGTGAAACACAATGTAAAAAGGGCAGCTGCTGCATTTAATTGATGAAAAATAGAAATCAACAAATGTTTTTCATTGGACAGTGACAATATGGTGGATACCTGGTTGGGGAATCGAACCCCAGTCTACAGTATGGAGGGCAGCGGTGTAACCAACTACATTGTACCAACCACATTTAGACCAGCCTAAAGCTGCTGCTTATTAGCTGATATAAGAACAATACCAAAGTTAAACACATGTTTTACGCTGTTACATGGATCTTGTAGTGGCTTAAATTCAACCATCACTTGTGCTGTATAGTTAAATTACAGTAATTACGTGAATAACACTAATTACTCTCACTAAAATGCCTAAAATGGTGCTAACCTAGAATAACGCTACCCGGATTTGGCGAGTTGGTCTCCGGCTCTTATAAACCAATGCAATACTGTGAGCCAAACGTTGCTATCTAGTAACTATCTAGTAGAGTTGTCTCGGTGCAAATCCATTCAAAATGCTAACTAAGCCCCACTAGCTTACATAACCTAGTCACTAGAAACATTAGCATTGCGGCGCAGTGTTTCCTCTGCTACAGCTATGATTTACTAAAGCATTCAACACAGGAAAGCTATCTAAATGGAGCCAAATGAGCAGGAGAGCACGCTTAATGTTTAACATGTTCTGTCCATCCGTCACGTCTGTGAAATTATATAAAAGAAAAACATGAACACAACTCTTAGTTAAACCTGGGCCTTTGAATGGGTATCATGTGTCAGCAGTTGAACCAAGCAGCAGGCGACTAAGTGCTTCCTGTCTGTCAGCAAGGTTTGTGTAAGAGAGCAGAACATGGGGCAACGGTGGGGGGACGTCAGAAAAAAAAAACGCTTCACTGCCATATTGGAACTGGTCTATATTATCCCTGCCCCCACGTTTCCGTCCGTCGCTCTCTTAAACCTGCCCACAGCTTCAGAGCGATATTCCCTACCACATACTCTCCTCAGTGAATAATTCTTCTGTCCCAAAGGTTTATTTTCTGTGGGTCTTGTAATATTAGCTATTAGTAATATTAGTAAATATTAATTAAAAAATCTCCAAAAACTGTCTTTACTTTTAATGTAAGTCAATGGAACCAGATTTTTTTCCAAGCTATTTGGGAGCATTTATATTGGTCCATTCATCAATGAAGGTTCCCACTATGTTAACGGCAGTAGCTGTGTTTAATTGATGTAGAAAAATAGAAATCAACAAAAATGAAGATACATGTTATTCACTGAACAGTGACAAATAACTGGACAGTTCACCCATAAATTGGTCCAAAGTCAGCATTTATGCTCATATTGCTGGTGTTGGAACAATCTTATATCTCCAAAATTAGAACTTTACTTTATTTACTTTCACTGTGAGTCAATGGAACCAGACGTCTTTCCAAGTTCCTTTTCTTTTGGTACATGTATCAATACATTTACA
This sequence comes from Megaleporinus macrocephalus, assembly GCA_021613375.1. Taxonomy (NCBI): domain Eukaryota; kingdom Metazoa; phylum Chordata; class Actinopteri; order Characiformes; family Anostomidae; genus Megaleporinus; species Megaleporinus macrocephalus. The sequence continues at coordinate 34,709,213 of CM038723.1, forward strand.
CAGTATGTATAGTGCAACAGGTATTTTCAAATTATGTTAAAAGTAAAAAAATGTAGATACAAAGTGATTTTGGAGCATTTCTATTGGTCCTTTCATCTTGAATTTTTCACCAAATGTAAACAGCAGCTGTCGCATGATACAATCCAGAAAACTAAAAATTGATAAGAATGGATATACATGGTACAGCGACGATATAAGGAACTATATCAGATATAAAAGTCACAGGATCCTGCCTTAGCTATGCACAGCTTTGATATCATAGGACTTGCAACCTCTGGAAGGTACCCCATGCAAACCTGTACCTTTGTCCAGTCTAGTAGTTTAGAGGTTTTGGCCTGTAGTTAGAGAAGCTAGTTTTGGTTTATTAGTGCTTAAGACTTACTTTTATGCAACATCATTGCAGAGTTATTTTTATTCTGGCTACTAAATGACCTCATATTTCAAAGCAAGCAGTGATTCTCTTGGAAAAAATAGCGATATTTGTAAACGCTGGTCATTTCTGTCATAAAGAACTTGATAGTTTAGACCAGGCATTCTTAATATGGCTATATCACTGACATATGTAAAGGTGTCAAAAGTATTCACATCCATTACTCAGGTAGAAGTATAGATACTAGTGTTTAAAAATACTTCTGTAGCTTTTTACTCAAGTACAAATGTAAAAGTACTACTTTCAAAACTAGAAAGTATTAATGTTGGGAAAAATGGCATTTGGGACAAAAGCTTAGGGGTGGTGCATGTAGAGTGGCCACACGAGGAGGCTCTTGGGAGGCGCCGCAGGATCAGTAGTTGTTGCTGTTGATTTGAGATGTATGGCTGTTGGTGACCCACCTGCATGACACCACACTATATATATATATATATATATATATATATATTCCATTTATATATAGGCGGCACAGTGGTGCTGTGGGCGGCCAGTGGTCCTGGCCGTTCTGTATGGATGTTCTCCCCATGCTTGAGTGGGTTTCCTCCCACATATCTAAAGACATGCATGATAGGTTGATTGGTCACTCTAAATTGCCTGTAGGTGTGTGTGTTGGCCATGCAATGGACTGGCGAACTGTCCATGGTGTACCTTCGCTCAGTGATGCTGGGATTGGCTCCAGCCCCCCCCTGACCCACAGCCACAGGGAAGCAGCTCCGCTCAACGCTATGCAGTCAGCTGAGATACCAGGCAGGTCATTTCCAGCAACACATTTTCTGTACATGGTAAACACTCAACCCACCAAACTACACCACAGCCCACCACAGCATAGCACCAGTAATAACATAAATAATAAAAAGTAATAATTTAACATGCCTCCTAACATGAGTGCAGCACCTCCAAGAGTCTCGGAATGTGGCCTCCCAGCATTGCCATGCTATCCAGTAGCTACAGCAGTTTAATGGTAAGAATTGAAAAGGCTATAAGACTTCAAGTAGGCTGGATGTGCACCTGTATTACCACATTATGTTGCTTTATTTCCATATGTTGTTGTTGAGCCTTGAACTGACCAAGTCAAGCACCTCCTGATCATAACACTATGCAAAATGGTACATAATAAGCACTTTGCCTTAAGGGTCCATCACCTTATACACTTTCGTTCCTATCTTGATGCTCCCACTGCTCTGGAATAGGATCCGTTGGGACAACATGACCTATTTCCATCAATCCAGAGGCCTTTTCTTTTCAATAAGCCTCATTAACAAGTGGTTTTCTTATGTCCACACTCACTGCTGCTAAATCCAAGTCATGTTCTGGTTCTGGTCGTGTGGAAGTGCTTTAGCCTTGCACTATTAAGCACAGCCCAGAGTTCTACTGTCCGTTATGTACCTCCACCAATCTGTTAATCGAATTATGACCACGTTTGTTCCGTGAGGTCGCTACAGAAATTGAATGTTGAGAATTAAAAAAGATTTTAAGACTTTAAGTGGAGGCTCATATTTCGACCTGTAGTCTTATTCCCATCCAGTAGCCTAAACCCTGGGTGTCGGGGGGCTCAGCTGCTGTGGGTAGGGAAAGGCTGCCCCTCGTGCCCTTGAAGAGGGCGCTCCCCATGCGTTCCCGCATTAATCCGCATTCCTCGCACTCCAAGTTCAAAGTGCACGCTCGCTCTGTTGATCAGGCCCTGTACAGGCTAGGGGATTTGAGCTTTAGTGAAGGATGGCCAGAGGCTCTCCCCCCCTCCTAAAAAGCCCCCAACTTTGCCCCCCCGCCCCACTACTTCAACCCTTCGCCCAACAAATGCACTACTCAAAGACTCTGTTCTCACATGACCTGGTGAAATGGAGATAATGGCCGAGGGGGGAGGTGAGTGTTCAGGAGTGGGCTGCTGTTAGACAGCCTGTCAGGCTCTTCATAATTCAGCTGGAGAGACGTCCGTGTGTTTTTCTCTCTCTCTCTTCTTCTTCTTTTTTCCTCCTCCTAACACCTTTTCTTTGTTTTCAGTCGGACTGGATTTCTTCCAACTCTACAGTCTCTCATTTAGAACTCTTTGATATTATCTGGCGTGTTGGAGCAGGCAAACCGTTCCACCACACCAATGGCAGAAGACTTTCCTGCACGCTAAGGGAGCAGCTCAGTCACACAAGGCTAACGTTGCTAACAGTGGAAGTGAATAGCAGCCAGTGGTGACCTGTGAACTCGGTCAAAACACAACAAAGGGGGCTACTTTTATGACGATGCTAACTCTTGTTAGCGTTTCTAAGAGAGTTTGTGTCTGATAGTTTGTTGGTCCTAAGCTAACAGAGATTGGTGTTAGCATTTTTTGCCAGTTATAGATTAAACATAGAGATTTGAAGCTTCTAGAAGACATTCCAGGTTTTATTTGAAGCTTGTGAAAGAAATACTAGCCTATATTTTAACTTGTAGCTGTGTAACAGTGACTATAGAGCTCTGGTATAGACCTGTCCCATTGCTTCCCTTACTGAAAATAAGTATACTTACAGTTCAATGTATATAGTAAGCTTAAGTAAAGTATAGTTCCCAAGTATATGTAGTTACTATACTAATATCATTGTACTAGTAGTACACTTGTATACATACTATTTTAATACTTCTTGGGACTAAATTGGCCCACTTTTTAGATGCAAGTGCAGTCTGATATTGTCCATACGCTGTAAAGAGTATAGCCTTATTATAGGGTGTGTCTCAAAACCTAGTGAGCTCCTACATAGGCAGCATTTTACGTCATAGTATGCGCTCCCCACATATAGGCTGTCCCAATTCTTACATACCTTAAACATGCCTTAAACCTTTTAAAATGTGAATTATTTTTTATTCTCTCTGGAGTTTTAATGTGTTTCTGGTCATATAATCACACAAAACAGTATTTTATTATCAACTCTGTAACAAGTCCTTCACCATTTACAGTTTTATACTCGAGCCATTAGCATTTATGCTAGCGGATTTTTAAGCGTCTGTCTATTGTTTTGGATGCCGGCTGGTAGCTTAGCAACCAGCTAAACCACCAGTCGCATGCTGTGATGGGCGGGAACAAGCCGTGACGCAGTCTCTCTCTAACTAGAGCGTCTCAGTAATCTGTTTTATGAGGAGAGATGAGGAGAGAACACTGCTACTTACACAGCTGCTACCTAGACAGCCTACTTACACACTCACTAGGATTTGAGACAGACCCATAGTGTCCATCTGATGTTGCAGTGTAAAGTATAGGTTAAGTACCACAGATGAGTGAAAGAGTGGCAGTGTATGTTCCAGTAATCAACAAAGAGCCTGTCTGAGGTGGCTCCGTGTCTGATTATGTTTATAAAAGTATACCATATATAAGTAGTAGTATATTTCAACTGGTACATAACTGGTTTACATCTTTTGTACTGCAACTCTGCTGTAAACCCTTACAAAAAAGAAGTTTATTCAAGTGTACCATTAGTTTACTTCTTTTAAACTAAAAGGAAGTGAGTATACTTTCAGTTTACTTTTTATGTACTTCTCAGTGATATACTAAACACAGTTATACTTAAGTATGCTTGGGTTATACTGACAAGTATAGAACAGTCTAAGTATATTTGGTCTTTACTTGTACTTAATCTTTTGATTGAGATGGTAGAAGTAAGTATTCTTGCTCTGCACAAAAACACATCCAGTACAATATTTATTTAAAATTTGATTTATAAAGATTTATAAAGATACAAATATGTTTCTTAATCTGAGTGTGTCTTGTTTATTTTACGTGTGTCCACTGGTGAGTAATTAAGCGTTGTTAAGTTCTATTTTATGTTGAATTATAAGTATTATGTTAAGTTTACTTAAAGAAAACGTACAAGCTAGCAAACTAACAGTTAAACCCTTAAGTTTACTTTTAGTGTAGTTGCAGTACAAAACTTGGTTTACTACTCTTACACTTAAAGTGTACTTAAAAGTATACTTTTAAAAACTAGAAAGTGGCCAATTTAGTCCCAAGAAGTATTAAAATAGTACATATACAAGTGTACTACTAGTACAATGACATTAGTATAGTAACTACATAAAATATGCTTAATAAAATGAACTTTAAGTATACTTATTTTCTGTAAGGGAAAGTAAACTTATGGGTTTATACTGTTAGTTTACTACCTGACTGCACATCTTCTGAGTGTTGCAGAAAACCCACACAGACACTGGGAGACCATACATTCTCTACACACACAGGAATGTGGTCACTGTGGCTGGGAAACAAACCCAGACCCTTCACGCAATGAAGGGGCAGCGTTAACCACTGTGCCGTCGAGCTGCCCCTTAGTTACATGTTATATACTGCTGTCCCACTTTTAGCTTATTGAATGTACACTTTTAAAAATACTCTCTGTGAACTAGTTTAGATGTTTTTAAACTGAAAGTATACATGCAAGTTTTCTTTAAGTGAACGTAATACGTATAATTTACTGCTTCTATATTACATGTATGACTCGGTTTAGGTTTTATTTTTCTACTTAAAATAGAACTTTAACAACTTTTACTTACTCATCATAAAAATAAACAAGACATACTCAGATTAAGAAACATATCTGTAGTCTTTATAAATATCCAGCTATCCATTATATTCTGCTTCATCCCGCTAGTCGGGGTCACGGGGGGTGGACACACACACACACACACATCATACACAGGACACACACAAACACATCATACACACACATCATACACATGACTCTCTCTCTCTCTCTCTCTCTCTCTCTCTCACACACACACACACACACACACATCATACACACAGACACAGGACTTCTGCTCAGTTGGTCAATTTCATCCACTTGTTGCACTTTATTCAACAATCCTCATTATTTTATTTTGTTTTATGTCCTTTTTTCATCATAGTATTATTATTATTATTATTATTTAACGTTATATTATTATCTTGTTCTTACCATTTTATACATTTCTTAATTCTTTATGTAAGGTTATATTACTGTTTTATGTTAGTGGGTGGTCGTCAATCGTCACTGCTAGTTGTACCGTGTATGACTGTGTATGTGACAAATAACCTTTCATCTGATGTGAAGTCTTCTCGGAAGGCCTAGAAGGTTCTTAGGGTTCCCCTCTGATTGCAAACATTCAGCTGTACAATGTTAACCACTACAGGCTCCCCTTCACTGCTGGCCATGTTAGCATATCTGGTCGGACCACTCTTTTACATGTCATGTTTAAGATTCTCTGCAGCGTCCTGCTGCTTAGGGTCATTAATGCTGGAGCTCATAGACCTTTTCACATGCTTTCGATATCGCTGACAACGACTGCAACATGTACGGGTTAAACCCTCCAAAACCAGAGCCGAAAATATAAGTAAGCCTCCAGAAGGGCCCTGTTATTACTGTCAGAAGAAACCATAAACCGCTAAAGCAGAGCTGGAGACCAGGGCCTGGGTCGCTACAGCTTCAGCAGAACAGCACAGGAACACATTCACACAAAGTAAAGGACAATAATGAGGTGTTTGGCTCGTCAGCGGCCAGATATAGACTCACCCCCGAAACAGACGCTACATATAGAGCTTTATGTTTAAGATATCTGTCTTTCTGTTTGTTAGCCAGATTTTACAGAGTCCAACCAATCAGTGCATGCTATGTGATGGCGGGTTTGTCCATAATATGTACGGAAACATGTAAAGTACTGAACGGAGGAACGGAGTACTGGGTCTTACATCACAACTCTGATTTCTCATTATAAAACTACCACTGTGTGGCTGATGGCATATGAATGAATAGTCTTAGCTTATTTTTCAAAATAAAAGTCTGCGCACATTTAAAATCTGTTTCAGGAGATAAAAAACGTGCATCCAGATCAATAATCTGGGGGGTCCAAGGGTGAACCAGCGGTGCCATACAGTTAGGATGCCGGCATAATCAAGTCAATGGTATGTGCTTGCTTACTGTGTAGGTTTCCCCCAACGCTACCGAGCTGAGAGAGTGACATCTGTGACAGAGTCTTTCAGAGTGGTTTGGTGTGCAGTGCTCTGTCCTACTGTTCTCAGAACTGTCCACAGTGGTGGTGATTGTTAGTTACACAAAATGACCAATGCTAGCCAGACTTTCTGTTTGTTAGCCAGATTTTACAGAGTCCAAGCAATCAGCACATGCTATATGATGGCGGGTATTTCTGTAAAATGTACTGAAACATGTAAAGTACTGAACGGAGTACTGGGTCTTATGTCAATGCTTTAATTTCTCATCATATACCCACCACTGTGTGGCTGATGGCATATAAATAAATAGTCTTAGCTTATTTTTCAAAATAAAAGTCTGCGCACATTTAAAATCTGTTCCAGGAGCTAAAAAACGTGCATCCAGATCAATAATCTGGGTGGTCCAAGGGTGGATACAGTTAGGATGCCGGCATAATCAAGTCAATGTTATGTGCTTGCTTACCAGTTTCGAAAGTATCAGTATTAGTGTTAGACTATAATCAAAGAGGAGATTGTTTCCAGGCTGAGTCAGTTCAGCAGCCGAGTGTCTTCGTACAAGACCTGACAGCTCGCACACAGCAGCCCGTAATATGTGCTGAAACATGTAATGTACTGAACGGAGTACTGGGTCTTATGTCATGGCTTTGATTTCTCATTATAAACCCACCACTTGCGTGGCCAATGCTGGCCAATGGCATATGAATGAATAGTCTTAGTTTATTTTTCAAAATAAAAGTCTGTGCACATTTAAAATCTGTTTCAGGAGATAAAAAACGTGCATGCAGATCAATAATCTGGGTGGTCCAATGGTGGTCCACCATTGCTATGTTCCTGCTTACTGTGTAGGTTTCCCCCAATGCTACCGAACTGGGACAGTGATGGCCAGCATCAACATCTCATTTCAAACTGAAGCCAATGGTAAGTCATTAGACAGCTCAACACGCTTGAAGGAGAATGCTAAATGCTAATTCTTTAGTTACTTAACAAGATGCTAGAGAGAGCGGGGACGATCCTGGATTTACATATAATTATAGAAATACACAATGGACTACACAGTTAGTTGATGTGTTGCACTAAACCAGTTTCTAAAGTATCAGTATTAGTGTCTAATCAAAGTGAGAGAGAGACTGTTAGACTGTCTGTCTGTGGCTAAGAGGAGATCTTTTCCAGGCTGAGTCAGTTCAGCAGCCGAGTGTCTCCGTACAAGACCTGACAGCTCGCACACAGCAGCCCCCACACGGCTGCTAAAGACTCCAATCCTTCAGCCTAGCCGCGTGAGGCCATGTGTGTTTGTGCGTGTTGACATACCAGCGTTAGCCACCACACGCTCTGAACAAGCTGTTCAACATTCTGGGGATAAAACGTCTTCTGGGTGTGCTTAAAAAGACAGTTTAGCAAAAATAAAGTTTCCACGTTACCACAAACGTTAATGTATAGCACTAGTTTCCCTCTTTCGTATCACACTAGAGCTACGGCACTAACATATGAATTTTGTTGGCCTATTTATGCACAATGGACAACTCTTTATCCAATTTGTGCCAAATGAGCACGTAACGAAATCTGCAGCACTACCTGTTAGCCAACGTCACAACATAAATAGCATCTTTTCCTCTTTAATAGGCCAAGATTCACATTTTAAGTGTCTGTTTAAGTGAAATGGATGAAATGAAGCGCTACATTGAAAGTAAGTGAGAGGAAACTGGCTATTTAGCACAAAATCATGTCAAATTATGCTACGACGTCCATCACATGTAACATTAGCTTACCTAGCTAATGCTATTTAGGTTATATTAGGGCTGTGAATGGACAAGAACCTGGCGATACTGTAAGCTGGGTGCTATATTGTGATTTTTTGTTATCTAATTGTAGGAAAGCTGTCATACAAACATCCAAACGCATAGGTTAGCTAATGCTATTTTTAGCGATGCGTCTTTGTCTACACTGGAATGGAAGAGATAATGGCTGATCTACTAACTAGCAGACTGTGGTTCATATAGAGTTGTATATAAAGTGTCTGATATCAATCTTTACATTAAACTACAAATTAAAAGTCATTTTTTGAATTGATACCGTATCATAAACCAATGTTACGAAGTGTAGCGCCCTAGCTTATATAATCATAGTTTTCCAAAGCAAAACAAGTATCTTTAAAATGGCAACTTTACAGGAGAGGCCAAAAACAGTCTTTACCTTTAATGTAAGTCAATGGAACCGGTGTGATTTTGGAGCATTTCTATTGGTCCATTCATCATAATATAGTCATAATAAAATGACTAAAAAATATATATAAACTGATAAAAATGGTGATAATGTTGATAAAAAATGGTGATAATCTGGTGATAATACCCAACAAATTAGTGTGCAAGTCGATGACACTACTGTCTTAAAACACAGCAAGTTGTTCAGTAATCACTAATAGACTTCCTCGTGTGGCTTTTAACACTGTATGACTATCACCTATAAACATGGACAACAGCGCCACATAGCTAAATTGGTAATAGTGGCCTAAACCTTATCTGCACTTTGGTCCATGTGCACGCTATTTTCCATGACAACACTGGGAGGCGATGTTTGTTTACTTTGTGTTAGAACTTCCGGTGCGCCCGCGAATATGTTGATACTAATTACAAGCAAAACGACAACAAACTTATAAAATGACTAGAATAACATGTTCAGTTAGAGGGAGTCAGTAATTGAAAGAAGAGGAAAACTTGGCTTGAACAACAGAGTTACGAACACAGCATCAGAGTGTTGGGGGGCCACCTTCCAAAGAAGAGGACCTGCGTCTATGACTGAAGCTCTAAATTTAAAACATCCACCCAAACCTCCGTATGTCTGCTCTTACCATTCTGTGGAGGAGAACCAGCACCAGAACATCCTTATCCAGAGAACTGTCTCGCTTATGAAGCTCAGAGGAAGCAGACACGTCAGGTGCTGGTGAGTCTATCAGTTCAGTAACTGTTTTCTGATCAGTGTCCACCGCGCTAGGCTATCTGGACTGTAACTAACACCCACGCAGAGTGGCTCGGGCAGCTGGCTGGACTTGGGTTTAACCAGCTTTCAGAAATATAAACTCACCGTCTGTGTGTAGGAGGACACGCCCACCTTCCCACTGTGCAGGTACTGATACGCTTCAGTACTTTTATAGTTTTTCATTACTGAACCGTCTACACCTTCCGAGAGTGCAGAGTAATTAAACATGTCTCCATTAGTAACCTCAGACCACCTTCTCATATCACCCACCCACTGTGTTATTAACCTCAGAACACCTTCTCATATCACCCACCCACTGTGTTATTAACCTCAGACCACCTTCTCATATCACCCACCCACTGTGTTATTAACCTCAGACCACCTTCTCATATCACCCACCCACTGTGTTATTAACCTCAGACCACCTTCTCATATCATCCACCCACTGTGTTATTAACCTCAGAACACCTTCTCATATCACCCACCCACTGTGTTATTAACCTCAGACCACCTTCTCATATCACCCACCCACTGTGTTATTAACCTCAGACCACCTTCTCATATCATCCACCCACTGTGTTATTAACCTCAGAACACCTTCTCATATCATCCACCCACTGTGTTATTAACCTCAGAACACCTTCTCATATCATCCACCCACTGTGTTATTAACCTCAGAACACCTTCTCATATCACCCACCCACTGTGTTATTAACCTCGGAGGAGACAGTGTTGTCCCATTAGAACTTCTTACTGTCTCTCTGGTCTCCTCCCATGTAACTGTATTCATTTTGGTTAGCTGAGCGGAAGTTCTAACACAAAGGCGGAAGAAATACACGCTCGAAAGTGGGTGTGGTGAAATACAGTGAATAGGTAAAGATCATACAGAGTCAGAAACCACAGGAGCAAGTCTGTTAGGGATTAAGTACTAATCAGTGCAGACTAAAATGAGGGAGTGATGAATTAGAGATGCAGTTTGAAGGATGTTAACGGATCAGCCCAATAGCTCCACACCAAAACTAATGCTGCACATCTACAATGCCAAACAGACTAAATGTAAACGTTTCTGTATATGGTCGAGATATGGTATATGGTAAACAAAGTCATTTAGAGAGGGTTTGGTGTAAAATGGGTCCGGTTTCTTTACAGTGGTGGTGATGGGAACCAGGGGTATCGATACCTAAATGACCAGTGAAACTGCTTCTCAGTTAGCTATCCTAATACACTGAGTGTGTTTACATACAATTATTAGTCCCACAACTGCAGAAAATCTGAGTTTGTCAGTAATCTGATAAGCGTGGTTACATACATAGGCCTGTCACGATCATAAAATCTCATTTTATGTCTATTTTTATTTTTCCACCTCATTTGAACAGAGCAGCTGCCATTTACATTGGGTGAAAATGTAATGATGAATGGACCAATCGAAATGCTCCAAAATAGCTTTTTAAAAATTCTGGTTCCATTGACTTACATAGAAAGTAAAGACACTTTTTACCATTTTGAAGATGCTTGTTTTTCATTGGACAGCAACATTTTAAATAATTGCAGTGAACGATTTGATTGTCCATTGCATGCAACTATTAAGGTACTAGAAAAGGCCAAATTCACTGACTGATTAATAGCTAATACTTCTTGTATAGTCAAAGTGATACACTACACTATACAGCCACATAACCCTGTACATACACTTAATTATGTGATAACTACAGTAAATCAGTTTGATCAGTAATCCGATCTGTACATTTACATGCATTTAAGTAATCAGATGATGGGAACAACTAGGATCTACAGGTTGCTTTAGAACTGGTCAGTAAACTCACAGAATAAAATGTGGTAACATAAATCATCTAGAAGGAGAAACTACTGGACCATTATTTACGTCCTTCACTTTCATCAAGTATAAACATTGCCATCTCACACGGTTGGTGTGTTAAACGCTGCTAGTTGTTTCTGATACTGCGCTCTGGTTTTGTACATGCACTAAGAAATTAGAAAGAAATCAGAGTAAGGGTCTACAAGCACTGACAAACCAGACTTCTGAGCTAAAGTCCAGCTCTTATTAAGATTCCTGGGCCTTTATCCGAGCACACTGTTACAACAGGACCACTTGAATAATCAGATAAAGCTTGTAATCAGATTATAATCAGATCATTAAGTGCATGTAAATGCATTAGATGTCTCCAGCAGTGCTTTCATCACCATTTCACCATAATCACTTTCTGTGAGGGAGCTTTGAGAGACATTTAACTCTTCCGCCGTCTGGTTCCCATCACCAATTCTGATAGTAGTGACAGGAGTTTGTTTACCTCTTAATGGCTTATTATGGAGAAATTTGGGAAAAAAACCTGAAATTCATTTGCATTTTTGGTTGAACTGTCATTTTAACCTTCACAGCATCACCCACATGTTCAGAAACATGCAGTCTGGAGGGCTTATAAGAAACAGACAACACCGGAGTGATTCCGTATCAGACATGTAATATTTACATAAAGAAATCTTTACAGGTAGAAGATCTGAGCCGATCAATCAAGAGGATGGAAAATCAGGAACAGTCATGTCTGCTTTTCTTCCAAGAGTCATGTTCCTCTCGCTCGGTGGGTAGAAATGTGCTCGTCTAGACTAAAGCGATTCAGCCAGTCTCCGTATAGAAAAGTGCAAATTGGTACGAAACGTCTCTCTCTCTTATTGTTGTTGTTGTTTTTTGGACTCCTTCGATTATTAGAGAGTACTGGTATGAACGTCGTCCTCTGCCAGCTTCTAATTCAAGTAAAGTGCTTCTACAGCAGCAACCAGATGGGTAAGGCTTTCAAGTCTGTCTTTTAGAAGGCAAGAGTCCCAGGCCCCATAAAAACAAGGTCAGACAAACTCCAGCTTGCCTCTGGCGCTGTACCTCCCCCAGTGGACGAGCGACAGGAGTCTCTGGCCGCTTAGGTCGGACTGTCTGATCTTGTCGCAGGTCAGGCAGCAGTTCTCGTGGCCTCCCAGCGGCACCATGCACTCCAGGTCCAGCTTGGCGTCTCCGCGGCCCTTGGCCAGCTGCTGCCCGTGCAGGCTGTACTGCAGGCGGGTCAGCATCTCGCTGCGCTGCTGCCTCAGCCGTCTGCTCTCGCTCCGCAGCATCCGCACGGCCAGCATGACCAGGAGGACCAGAATGAGGCCGCCGGCGATGGGCACGGCGATGACGGCCGCGCGGAACCACACCTCCTTAGCCGAGGGGATCTCCTGGACCCGCGCCACCAGGTGACGGCTGCTCTCGGCCTGCGGACGACCCCTACGGTCTGCGGAGAGATGAGGAAAGGAGGTCAAAGCGGGGTTAAGGGGGGTTGATGTTCACACTGTACTAGAGCTAAGAGGCGAGTGGAGCTTACTATTATTCACCATATGCAACCTTATGGGTCTGTCTCAAAACCTAGTGAGCTGCCTAAGTAGTGCACTGAGTACGTAGGGTCTTATTAGGTTTTGAGACAGACCCTATGCAGTCAGTGCACTACTTAGGCAGCTCACTAGGTCTTGAGACAGACCTGATTTGCAGACGATTCTGTATGAGATTATACATTTCAGCAACCGTGTGTTGATTCACGCATAGCATGATGTTAATTCATTACATGTTAGAGATGTTAGTCTTGTAGCTCCAGGGCAAGATTGAAGATGCCCACTATGAACACGCACGTCTTGCCTGTTTGACAACAGGAAATCGCATAAATCAGCTGTTTGGCAGAACTGTACTGCAAAAAATTATAATTTGGCAAACTAAATAATCTTTAATTGAGATAATATATCTTTTCTTTCTTACTTTACGATGGTTGTTGCCTTGTTATATTTAAATATTCATTATATAATTATATTACAACTTATATTACAACTTATTTCTAGAAATGTTTGAATTTTTGAATGAAATTTTGTTTTGAATATAAAATTCTTAAAATATATTAAAAAAATATTGGCAAATAATTTTGCTTGTCGCAAGAAATATGCTTGAAACAAGCAATTTATTTGAAAAACACAATCCTTATCTTAGAACATGTATGAAATTTGTCTGATAGACCAGATCTCTGCATAATTACATCATTCAGAGTGGTTCTTCTAGAACGTTCTAGAGAATATTAATGAGTCAAAATTGTTTACAGTGGTGATGATAGTAACCAGACGTCTGAAATGTTTTACGCTTATTAAAGGAACATATTACACAGAATAGTTGCATATACTGCCTGGTTTTAATACTTTTGGAGATATGGGAGCCATTCTTGGTGAAGGGGTGGACACAGGAGGTTTAAAGGTAAAAAAAAGTTCCCATAGAAAAAAGAGGTGTAAGAAAATATCGAGATATGGAATATCAGAATATTATGTTTGGTGATACTGTATCGATTCTCAAAAACACAGTATCGATACACAGATTCTTGGCAGACAGTGAATCATTGTGTGTTGTGTTTAAACCTCTGACCACTAGATGGTGTTGTAATCCATTTTCAGCTCCACTCCAGCATTAACAAGCAGCACAAGGGCGCAATGCTATTGTAAGCATTGATAAACCTGTTCATACAGTGGTGTGTTTTAATAGTAGGATTTGAAAACATCGCAATATATTACTTTGTTTGCAGTATAGCAGTATATCACGATATATTGAATTGTGACCGCTGTATCGCCAGGTTCTTGCCAACACACAGCCCTATTTAGCGACAGTACCCATCACTGCTGTCTGAACAAAACCTTATATCACCATTTAGTTTCTCTTTTTTAGGCATAATTTGAAAGTACTTGTCAACCCACACATTGTGTGTGAATGTTATGATGAGTGGACTGTAAGAACTGAGCCAAATGACTCAGAAAGAAGTCTGGTTACCTTGACTTACATTGAGGTTAACTTCATCGTTTTAGAGATACAATGTCTCTTGTTCCGACAGCAGTGAAACTCAAAAGACACGTGCAGCAGCTTAGGATAAAAACAATGGCTATATCTGTGTCGCAGACATCACGACTCCTGGTTCTTATCACCACCTCTCGAAGTCTCGAGCATTTCACTCTGAGCTTACAACTCTGTTTACATCTGTAGAACTGTGCAGAAAAGTGGGTGGAATTGCCCTTTAAAGTCCTGAGCCCTGTAATTCGCAGGCCTGAGTGATTTGTGACGCAGCCGTAGTGTGGAGGAGCACGCTCGTACCTAGGCCGTCTCCTCTGCTGTAGGTGAGCTCCTGCAGCCCCCTGTAGTTGCACATGTCTTCATGACAGCACTCCAGGGCGGCAGGGCCGTCGTAGGTCGGCTCGGAACGGCACACGCTCCCCGAGTTCGGCAGAGGGTCGTAACAGCCGTGAGAGAGGGGGGATTTGGTGCTCTGGGGGTCCAGGATGCGTGTGAAGCAGGCGTTCAGCTCCGACTTACACATGTAACCAGTAGCCACACAGTGGGGGGCATCACAGTAACACCGAATCTCTCCTGCCAGTGAAAAAGAGTGAAGCAGTGTGAGAAAGGGTCCGTCCTCACTACTGAACGTATATTAACCTAACCACACGTTTAATTATATACATATACATATATAACTATATACATAAACATATACACACATTTAATTATATACTCCTATTATAAAGCAGCGGCCACACTAATGCAGGAATAGTTGTAGGCCATTCATATACATTATTATATATATATATATATACACGTTTAATTATATACTCCTGTTATAAAGCACTGGCCACACTAATGCAGGAATAGTTGTAGGCCGCTCATATACATTATT